>QLTV01000965.1:2431751-2467631 GCA_003457575.1 Thermophis baileyi | reverse complement strand
CACTTGACCTTGTAAAAGTGATCCAAATCTTTTGTATTGTGAGGGCATCCCCTGTTAACAGGCCTCTTCAGGTCAACCCTGAATACCAGAAGTATTTCACGAGAAAAGTCTTGCACTCTTCTGTACACAGTAGAATTCCCTATGCTACTAGGCTCGAAATTCTCAGTTTGGATAACTTAGAACTGCATCGCTTGCGGTCAGACCTAGGTATTGCATACAAAATGATACATAGTAATGTTTTACCTGTAAATGACTTTTTTTGTTTTAATCGCAATAATACGTGCACTAACAACTGTTTTAAACTTAATGTAAATCGTTCTAAACTTGACTGTAAAAAATACGATTTCTGTAATAGAGTTGTCAAAGTCTGGAATGCTCTACCTGATTCAGTTGTTTCAGCAACAAATTTTCACAGTTTCAGTCACAAATTGACTTCCGTGGACCTTACATCATACTTAAGTGGTTAGTAGAGGGGGCGTGCACAAGTGCACTAATGTGCCTATCGTCCCTGTAACTGTATTTTTATTCTTTTATTCTTGTTCTTGTTTTTGTTTGACAAATTCTAATAAATAAATAAATGATAAGGTAAGTTTGGTGGGGAGATCCTTATTTCCCTAAACTCCACTGATAATGTTACCTAGCCTGATAACGAAACATTCGAAAACCAACCCACAAGTTCGGAGAATGAATCCTCACCCTCAGATCCTTATGTTTTCTTGATTTTTAGAGTTATCATGTTTCCCTGTTCATGGTCAGTGAATAATAATGTCCTTGGTGGAAATGGGTAGGCCAGCACCTCTTCAGCCATCTGGATCTGGGAATGAATGTTGCTCTGGCTTTCATCAAGTCCCCAGGGACATAAATGGGGAGAGGTGGATGAAAGAAAAAAAAATCTTGTCTCTTTGAATGACATTCCATGAAGGAATTCACAATAGTCTTTCCTAGACATGAGTCAAGATAGCGGAGAAGAAAAATGGTATGACTTTGGAAGGGAGAAGAAAAAAAAATATGGTGGCAAGTCTGCCAGAATTATTTCCTTTTCCTTCAAAACATTGTTCCTAAAGCTTAAATAATAAAAAGTTAGAAGATTTCTATTTCAAGAGTATTCTTTTTTATTATTATTCTGGCAATCAATCAAACATGATTTCTATTCAACAAGGTCAATGCAGGAAATATATCATTACAGCTTGACTTTTGTTTCTTTCCAGCTGTGGAAAATGTCATATATAATGACATAACAATGCCAGAAGCATTGAGTGAGTTCAAATAATATATGTAGATTTTCTTTAAATAAAATTCATATTATATCTGTTAGTGGAGAGGGAATATATATATATCCCTGTCTCAAGAATATATATTCTGATTTTTCTTCCTTATATACAGCTCTGCACATTGCTTTAATCAAAAATAGACTAACTTTTGTTTGACAAGGGCTATATTTCATAGGGTTAATCAGTTGGAGGTTATATAATGTGGTGGGCATGAATAGAGACAAATCTCTTCTTTTTATAGGTCCTAATGTAAGTATGCTGGACTTTTTACTAGACTCTCAGGCCAAGAGTTCATTTCAGTAAATTAACCGAATTATAATGTCCAGCCCAATCTAGCCTAGAAACCTTTCTTCCGTTTTGATGATAAAAGGTGATAAATTGAAAAGTTGTTCTGGCAAAGAGGGATGGTAGGTTGAAGTATCTGCTTATATCTCAGTGGTTCCCAACTTTTTTTTAGCCATGCCCCACCTAAGCATCTTTAAAATCCTGATGCCCACCCTCCCGTGATATATAATTCTTACTATTCAAAAAGTGAACTCCTACTCAAGCGGAGGAAGCCTAAAAGGCCATTAACTTGGTTTAAACAAGGTTCCAATTGCCCCCATTAAAAATCAAATTGCCCCCCTGTGGGGCATGGGCCCCACGTTGGGAACCATTGCTATATCTAGTAAGGGTGAGCTTGGACAAAAAGACTCCAATTTTTTTTAGAAATAACTAGCAAAGCGCACCATTTTATATCCTGACAAATCAGCCATCTGCAAATCAGCGAGATTATATATATATGTGTGTGTGTGTGTGTGTGTGTGTGTGTGTGTGTGTGTGTTTATGTGTGTTTTTCTCTGTTAAATCACCTGGTATACCCAAATATGTTAAAAACAAACAAACATATATATATCCTTGTCCCTGGAACAAGCAGAAAGGGAGGAGAATCCTGTGGCTCATAGGTTTAAACATTTGCCTAACAAGGCAAGTGGCCCAGGTTCTAATCCCATAAGGGTGTGGCTAGCTGGTGAGAGCTAAATAGCTTGAAATAGATCTATACTAGTCTCCCTTTATTTATGTAAAAATATGTAACATATAGAAACGGACTGTCGTTTGTAAGTAACTGCCTGGATGGCCCCTGGAGGGGCCGAAAGGCAAAAAGGAAGCAGTATGCTCCCTCCCATGTTTGGGTATACCAGGTGATTTAACGGAAAAAAACCCCATACATACATACATACTGTACATACATACATACATACATACATACATACATACATACATATATATATATATTCTGATTTCTCTTCCTTATATACAGCTCTGCTTTAATAAAAAGTACACCAACTTTTGTTTGACAAGGGCTATATTTTATAGGGTTAATCAGTTGGAGGTTATATATTATATATTTAGGTTATAAATAATGTGTATTTATAACCTAAATATATAACCCTAAAATATAAGGTTATACTGTATCTTAACATATATATTAAGAGCCGTGGTGGCACAGTGGTTAGAATGCAGTATTGCAGGCGACTTCTGCTGACTGCCGGTTGCCTGCAATTTGGCAGTTCGAATCTCACCAGGCTCAAGGTTGACTCAGCCTGCCATCCTTCCGAGGTCTGTAAAATGAGGACCCAGATTATTGGGACAATATGCTGACTCTGTAAACTGCTTAGAGAGTGCTGTAAAGCACTGTGAAGCGGTATATAAGTCTAAGTGCTGTTGATATATATAGTCTAGTTCTTGATTTCATCTCAGTTTGTCCTCAGATCAGAGTATTCCATTTGGACCTAGATTGAAATGTGTTCTATATTGATGGGGGTAGGATTAGAAGAGGACAGAGAAAAAAATGAAAGAAATGATTAGTAATAAAGACAAAGTAGTAGTGTATGAACTTCTGATGTTTTCAGTGGCTTTGGTTAAAAAGAAAAAAAAACTTATAATCAACAGTAATGACGGGAACACCTTTTGCTACTATTAGTTACCAGGACTGTTTGGTATTAACTTCCTTCATTCAAGCAAGAAAAAAACTTATAGGCAGCTCTCACCAAACAGAGAAGCCACTATAGAGAGTCCAGTGACAAAGATCCCAAATGGTCTTTCTATGCTAGTTTGGTGTGAGACAGTAACCTGACCTGGGTGCCAAGTTCAGCTGCCTTTGTTTAAACACCTTCAGATTTTACGAAATGTGATAAATAATTGGAGACCAAAGTGTTGTCTGTAACATTAACCATTTCCTCTGGCAAAAGGCTATTGCCTCTCCAAAATTATGTCCACTTTTGACCTTTAAGGAAGGAATCTATTAAATAACGAGACATGTTTGTCAGCCCACATAGACTTGTGGTAGTTTTCTTTGGGCTGCTATTGTTCTTAAAAAAAAAAGATTAAAAACTTCTGACACATTTCTCTGCCCTTGAAAAGCTAAATTATATGTGAGATAAGTTTCTTGTCGAAAATTCATCTTCTAAAGGAGGCTATGTCCCTTGAGCTGGGATTAAGACACTTTTGACTTGTTTATGTTAATAAAATTCTTTTGACTGCTCTGCATATAAATTTGGCTGTCAAAAGTGCACCTATAATTTCATGTTCCTCAGAAAATGTTTTGTCAGGAGAGTCGGTGAATTTATTTATGAACTTCTTTCTACAGACAAGTTAAATTGGACTCATAGGCCTTGCTTTTCAGGATATCATTAACTCTGTGACAGTTCACAGCCTATGTGAATCAGAATTGTCTCAAATACCTTAAGCAGAAGTAGATTGAGAAATAGATACCAATACATTCTTCTTTTGCCGCCAAAGACTTATGTTTAAAAAAAACCCTTATTTCACTTAATGTTCATTAGCACTTATCACCTAAAATAGATGTTTCTTCATTTCTTCCCCACCCAGCTATTTCCTTTTCTTAGCCAACTTGACAATTTTTTTCCATCACCATTAGCAGTTTCTCCATTGACAGGTAGCTAATGAATGTGGTTGGTGTTTAGCTACTGTATATTCTTAGATACAATGGAAAGTCCTTGTGTCTGAATATGCAAATATCTTTTTTCCCCAACATCTGAATGCAGCTAGCATGCAAGCTACATATCTCTTCAAAAGGATTTGCTTTATACCAATGGCAAGAGAGAAAGCCTGAGTTAGGGTGTGGGGTCCCATGGAGTGAACAATTATTTTTCAGTCCTCCGTGAGATTGAAAAATAAACTATGCATTGGAAAATGGGATGATGGGCTACTACACCTAAGGAATTGTGGTTCAGATTTCATGGAAAATATTATTAGGTGAGACCTGGCTCAAAAACAGTAACTGTGAGAAGGACCTTGGAGTCATAGTGGATGATCACTTGAATATGAGCCAGCAGTGTGCAGCAGCAGCCAAAAAAGCTAATACAATCCTGGGTTGTACAAACAGAGGCATAGAATCAAGATCACGTGAAGTATTAGTACTGCTTTATAAAACCCTAGTAAGACCACACCTGGAATACTGCAACCAATTTACTACAAAAAAGATGTTGAGACCTTGGAAAAAGTTCAGAGAAGAGCAACTAAGATGATCAAAGGCCTAGAGACTAAAACATATGAAGAACGGCTACAGGATTTGGGTTTGGCTAGTCTAAAGAAAAGAAAATTAGGGGTGACATGACAGCAGTATTCCAGTATTTGAAATATATGAAGAATGGCTGCAGGATTTGGGGTTGGCTAGTCAAGAGAAAAGAAGGATTAGTGGTGACATGATAGCAGTATTCCAGTATTTGAGGGGCTGCCACAAAGAAGAGGGGGTCAAATTATTCTCCAAAGCACCAGAGGGCAGGACAAGAAACAATGGTTGGAAACTAATCAAAGAGAGAAGCAACCTGGAATTAAGGAGAAACTTCCTAACAGTGAGGACAATTAACCAGTGGAACAGCTTGCCATCAGAAATCGTGGACACTCCATCACTGGAGGTTTTTAAGAAGAGACTAGACAGCCACTTATCTGAAATAGTAAAGGTTCTCCTGCTTGAGCAGGGGGCTGGACTAGAAAACCTCCAGGGTCCCTTCCAGCTCTATTGTATTGTATTCTATTCAATTATAACTCCTTCATGTTTCTATTGTAGGAGGTGATCAGACTGAGCCTGGGGGTGGGGTGGGATGGGGGGAGAATCAAACACATAATCAGTTTGGAGTCATTATGTTCCCACAAGAGGCCAAAGTCCAACCCGCTGTGAATTCTATTGAATTAGCACTTATCACCTAAAATAGATTCAACCTTACCTAGTGCCAATTTGGCTTGACCATTAGTAAATCAAATTCTTGTGTAAAAGTAGCATGAAATAAGTGTATAAATAGTTAGTGCTTTGAAGTCAGTTCCTATTCCTGGTTTCTTGTGCTTGACCCCTATCTCTAAATTTCTGATCTTTTGCATTTCTTTTACTTAAAAAAAACCAAAACACTTCTTTAGGATGGGACACAGAAAAAAATACGAACAGCTTCAGCTCATATTGGTATCAGTTCTGCCTCAGGGTTTTCTGATTATTCAGACATATCCTTCATTATCTGCAATTTTAAATCACAAATGGTTTAATACTTCTGAGTTGGGATCAAAGCTGAAAACTCTGTACATATTAACTAATACAGTTATGAAATCTTACATATTTCAAATAAATAAGGCTGGGGATAAGACTGTGGGTCTTTCATGTGTGTGTGTTTTTTTTAAAGGTAAAAATCAACACTATTATCAATTATTATCTGTAATTATATTTGGATGAAATATCCAGAAAGTATAACTCCTTTTGAGTGGTTGAAACTCAACAAATTTTGGTCCTTTTGTTATCATTCCATTTCTGACTTTTTACAGCAGACAAAAATCAGAAATGTTAACAGTCGATGTCTTACAGGGATGGAGCTGAAGCTGTGGGTTTGCCATCACAAACAAAAGGCTGGAAATCCTTTTTGAGTAATTTCCCATTGAGGGCAGCTCAAAGCAGACTAATTAGTCCAAAGCTGAACAAACTAAGGAAAGAGATGAGAGAAGTTCCTAAATGGTTGCTTTGATCTTCTACACATCAAAATTAATGTATTCCACAGTATTTTTTTGTTCGTTTGCCACCAGAAAAGATACCTTCTGCCTGTAATCCTTGCTTTATGCTTTCGATGGCATTGCTGATTATTCATTATTTTAGAGCAGGATTTTCCAAAGTGGTCACTATCGACCCTCAAGTGTTGATGGTATTATCCATTACTACTTATTTTATTTATTTACTTAGCATGTGGCATCTACAAAGGTCATGTAATCACTGATATATAACACTAATAAAACATACTATACATACAAACGCAAATACAATAGATAAGTTAAAATATTAAATTAGGGTAAACCATGATAAAATCACCATAATATGGCAACGTAGAGTTGCAATAGTAAAGATATTGTAGTTCAATATCTAAGAAAGCTAACCTTCTAACTGCTTCTTGTGTCGCTGTGATGAGATCATCCCCAGGTGCCTTGAAACTTCCTGAGGGGGCATTCTTGAACTATATGTATTATCATTTGTTCTGGTGTACCACAGTCACACTTCAGGCTCTCGGCCATTTCCCAATGGAAGAGCTTTGACCTAATTCTGGCATGGTCTGTCCTGATACTATTTGGGTGGCTCCATATTTTTCAGGGCAATTGCATACCTGGAGTGGTTTTGTTGGATCTATGTGATCTGTTTGGTTATAGTTATTAAAGGCTGCCCATTTTGATCAATATTCTTTCCATTGTTGCTGGTGTTATTTTTATGGTTGGTTGCACAGTCATCCAGATGTTTAGACTGGATTTGGCATTTTTATCCACCTATTAAGTCCTTCTTAAGGACCTGGAATAGGCAGGTGTTGTTTTGATGATGTTAAAGGATCAGTGCAGGATATAAACTGTTTCAAGAAAGGTGCATTTTGCAATTGATTGAGGGCGATTTTGTCAGTGCCAATGGTGTTCGAGTTGGGCTCCAGCTCTTTTGGAATTGCACCAAAGGAGCCTATTAACATTGGTACATTTTTGCTTTCTTTTGCCACAATCATTCTACTTCTATTTGGCGGTTTTTGTATTTTGCGTTTTTTCTCCAGTTCTTTCTCTTCTATTTTGCTATCACATTCACTATCCAGACTTTTTTGTATTCTTATCAACAATTGTTAAGTCTGGAGTATTATGTGGCAAATGCTTGCCTGTTTGAATTGTAAAGCCCAGAACACTTTAGCTTTTTAATTTTCTATTATTTTGTCTATATTGTTATTCATAATACTACTAGTTAAAGTAATATTTATTAAATTTTCATATAATAAAAGATTGAGGGTTAAGGAACGATCTGAAACTTCACAAAGTGATCAATGAGCCAAGGAGTTAGGGGGAGACTGGTTTTAGTGTATCCTTCTTTTTGAGATGTAATTGTCACATTTCTGATCCTAGATTCTATAAAAAACTGAAAATCTTTCTTTTCCTTCTTTCCAAGAGATGGATAAAATTAAGACTAAAAATTAAAATTAAGTTCAGATAACATCAGGAACCCAACAAATATATCTGGGGAAACATGTATGAACAATTAATAATAGAACCAGGGGTGGGATTGTCTGAAGGCCCTCCAGAGGCCGGAAACAGGCCCGTTTACGGACTTCCGGTACTTCCGGTATGTCCAGTAGGTCCGGTACTTCTGGTAGGCCCGTTTTTCGCCCTCCCAGAGCCTGCGCGCACACCCTGCACTTACCTGGCATCCAAAATGGGCCACGTGGAGACTCCTGGGAGGGGCGGGGTGGGGTGGGCGGGGTCAGCCAGTCCTTGGAACAACCGGTTCGGCGAACCAGATTAAAATTAACATCCGGTTCGCCCGAACTAGTCTGAATCGGCTGCCCTTGAAAAATATCCAGAAGCTTCAATTGATTAAAAATGTAGCAGCCCATATGATTTTGTGAGAGCCTAGATGTGCACATGTGTCATCTCTCCTGCAGAAGCTGCATTGGCTTCTGATTTGCTTCTGGGTCTAATTCAAGGTGCTGGTTGTCACCTTTAAAGCCCTACATGGCTTGGGGCCAGGTTATTTGAAGAACTGTCTTTTCCTCGTCACATCTACCTGACCTAGCAGAGTAGGGAGACAGGGAATGCTATGGGTCCCTCTCCTAAGGAGGTACATCTAGTGGGGCTTTCTCTATGGTGGCTCCCTCCCTATGGAACATCATCCTCACACAGATAAGATTGAACCCCATTCTGACACTCTTTTGCAAGACCCTGAAGATCTTGTTTTCCTAACAGACCTGGGGAACCCAGAGTGGGATGGAGCCCATCAAGTGGCTTATTTGATTGACTGATTCTTGTCATCATGGGGATGGGGGGGTTATTGCTTCCCATTGTGTTTTTATTATTATCTTTTTATTATTGGGATACTATTATTATCTTTGTAAGCTGCCCAGAGTTACTGAGAGTGAGTTGGACGGCAATATAAATTTTCTTGAATAAATAAATAAATATTGAATAATTAGAGAAACAGAAAATATCAATTTCTAGAATTTTCACATGGTATAGTTTTTCCCCATCTTGATAACTGAAGTTGCCTTTTCTCTCTTTGGGCACCAGACCATAATCTAATATCACAATTGTCAAATATTTAAGAGTACAAGAATTTTGCAGTGTCCAGTGAAAAATTGTGAGAAAATAATGCTGATATGGAATTTCATCAGTCATAGGTTTAGGAACTTGTTATTTTTTTTAAAAAATATCACAGAATCTTGTAGAATATTACAATCTAGCACATTTCACTACCTGTATATCTGCTGTTTGCAGGATTTGCATACATCTGAATGTATGGCTACATTGGTTTTAGTCTTGAGAATTCTGAAACAGAACTGGTGTTAGCATGAAAATGTACAATTTACATATTTATAGCTTGTGATTTGTGCATCAATTGAACCATCAGGAATGTTCACAAAATGTTATGTGACCCAGAAGAGGAAATAATTCATACAGCTTTAAATGGACGTAAAGATAAGGAATAAAGGGAATAGATTAAAAGGAAATGTGGATAGATCCTGAAAAAGTGACATGACATCTTTTAAATTTAACTCAGAACAATGTTGAACTACCTTCTCTTTCTCCCTTCCATTTTAATGATTTCTAAAATTTCTTCTTTGTGTGTCTAATAATTATACTTACAAATTTACAGTTTATAAAGTTCATCCGTATTTAATGCTACAACTATACAAATACACTTGTACTATTTTATGTTCTCAAAAGGTAGATTGTTTTGGTTTGTTGAAAAGATCTAGGGACTTTAAAGGAGAGTGGTTTATAGGTTTGAAGAACCTGGTCTAAAGATGTAGAAGTCAGGGATTTACTAAATTCTAACTGAATCTTACAATATAATTCATACACATATTCTTTTCATATTCCCATTATGCCATGAGTAGAAATGTAACATTGGAGGTCATATTTAATTATATTGTAGCTATAAAGATAAATAAATTTATAAGAATGGAAGTGAAGAGAAGTTCTTAGGTTCTCTTGACTTTAGACTTGCCTATCTCTATATAGTTCTATAAAGCATTAAGTGAAGTCTTTCCCCTAATAAAAATGTTTATCTCTTTCTAAATTAATAATAAATTTAATTGTCCCTCCCTACTATACAACATTATACATTTCTTGATTTATTTTGTCCCGTTAGAAAGTCTTCAGTCAGACCCATCCACTAAGTTCAAATGCTCTTACTTCTTAAGAAACATGCTAAAGAATGGAGCCTTCAGGTCTATTTAAATTTCCCAACATACAAGGCAGTCATTGTTTTTTTTTTTTTTAAATACATCAGTTAGGCTGGATGACAACTATGTCTGATTATTTTATTTTTCTGACACAGTATGGGCTCATTTCTGATAGCCACCATTGTTCTGCCATTGGTATTGACAAAGTAAGTACATGGGCGTCCACGTTTCTTGTTCAGGTTTATTCATTGCACCATTCTGATAGCGACTGAATTTTATCACCTGCACAAAAGACTGGTATTTAACAAACTTTGATTAGTTTATCTGACATTTATTTATTAGAAATTTTCCTAGTAGCAGCGCTGCATGTCTACAGATATCTTTCGCCTAGAATAACATTCTTTGAAGTCTAGATGTTGTCTTGAAACAACAGTACTTCAAAGGAAGCATATCATGCACCTGGGCCAGAACAAAATCAGTTTTGCTTGACCTGTCCTGTATCTGGTGTGGTTAGGAGCTAATAACCAAATGCAAGACCTTACAATGATAAATTCAGGTTAATGTTTAAAAGAAGGTAATCTTCTTGCTCAAGACTAGTTGTAACTAACTGATTTGTCATACTGATATAATAAAATTAATGGGACTCTTGCGTATGGGAATAATCTTACAATAGCTACCTATAACATAGAAACTTCTAAGGCTGCTTCTATGGGAATCTCCAGGGGGCAGGCAAAGGCAAATGGCAATGTGTGTTTGATGACATCATCATGTCAACATTAGCCATTTGCATTCTTGGGTCAGACATTGATAAAATTACATAGGTATGTGGTTTGTTCAACGGTTGCTCAATGGTGTCACACACACATGCTTTTATTTTAACATAATGGCATTTTGTTGTAGATGCTGCCAGTGGCATTCCTTTTTCAAGAGGCAACTGGGCTTTCTTTTTTTTTTTTCTTGAAGACGTTTTGCTTCTCATCCCAAAAGCTTTTTTAGTTCTGACAGAATGGTGGAGGATGGAACGATTTATATTCCTTGCAGTCATTTGATCATTAGCAATCTTTCTGGTGGCATTATATGAGCCACGGTGGTGTAGTGGTTAGAGTGCAGTACTGCAGGCTACTTCCGCTGGCTGCCTGCAATTTGGCAATTCAAATCTCACCAGGCTCAAGGTTGACTCAGCTTTCCATCCTTCCGAGGTGGGTAAAATGAGGACCCAGATTGTTTGGGGCCATATGCTGACTCTGTAAACCGCTTAGAGAGGGCTGTAAAGCACTGTAAAGCGGTATATAAGTCTAAATGCTATTGCTACTGCTATTATATCTCTAGACATCCAAATCAAGATCAGTGGTACTCTTTACTTTCTGGGGAAAAGTGAGGTATTTCATCAGTTACAAATATGTTTAGCTATTACTGTATATACTGTACATACAGAGAGTCTACTCTCGGCAAGGTTGGTCCAACAGTTGACAACAACTGTTATGGGGAAAAGACTAAAAAACATTTGAAAAGGTTTTACCTGTTGTTCTTTGACCTGGCGAATTCCAGTTTGCTTTTGAAATGTTTTTCAAAGAAGTGTATCTCAGGGATTTCAATCAGGGAAGAACAATGTTCTCACACTTGTTTAATTAGGAGGACCTTTCCATTGCCCAATCTATTTTCTAGCAGTTTGTGGCCTCCTTGACTTTCTAAACTCTAATTAAATCTGAGACAACATTTCTAGATTAGGAAGTGTGTGCAGCTGTTGTGACCCAGCACAGCAAGCCCCCAGGAAAGGACATACACACACTGTTTGCAAAAACAAAGAAGACTTTACCACTAATAATGCAGCTTAGTAGTAAGTTTGTTACAGGTTTTTCACCATAGTTCTTGTTGAAAATCACAGAACACTTTGGCCAGGATTCCAAATACAAAAATGCAAACAGGTCATTAAGTCCCGAATTATCCTCACTTACTGGAGTTGGCCAAGAACCCGGACTGGAGTTATTCCAACTGAGATAACCAAAGGTCTGCCAGCAGCCAGGAAAATAATTGCGTTGTCTCCAGCAAGAGTTTCCGCTTTAATGCAACCTTAAATAGTCTTAGGGCGTGGCCCATTTGTTTATTGTCCTCTGGCACTGCGTCCTCCTCGGTCTTGGACTCAGGTGCCGGAGATACAGAATGATATTGCCACCCCATGGTCGGTTCTTGGTCTTCCGGATCCATGAGCAGCTGTGCGGGACTCGGGCAAGCCCCAACAGCAGCCAGGGATGAAAAGAAAATGACACCAGCATATATTTAAAATCCCCTTAACCATTTTGGGTCATGAAGGAAGTTTAAAAAGACCAGTACAAATGATGATTTTTAAAAAAGGAAAGGGCTAAACATGGATTGGTATATTTTGTTGCAAATCCCTTGTTTTTGTCCTTATGTGCCTATGTATAGAAATCACGGAGTTTTCATGGTAGAAAGTCATGATACAGGTTTCATTATTTGGCTCATTACCTTTCTGGTATACCAGGGAGACCTTATGGAAAGAAATTTGAAATAAATTCTCAAGCATCATGAATACACAACTGAAAAGCAGAATCCTCTTTTACGCACAATAAAATTGTTGAGAATAACAAGTCACAGTTTGGTACAGGAGTATTTCAAACTATAGTATTTGATGATAAAACTACTTCTGGAATGGGTGATATCCAAGAGCTATGCAGGCCTGGTATGGAGCAGGCATGGGGCAGGATGGCTGGGCCAATTATATTTCTTGGGGGGGGGGGAATATAGACCTAATGTTATTAGTAAAACAAATTACAGTAAGTAAGACAGTAAATAAGTAAGTCTGTTTTAAATTGTGATTTCTGTTCTTTCAATGCTTAAACTAACGTGCGGTTGTCTTTCCAATTTATTTCAGTCACTGCCTCCAATAGACATATCCAAAGTCGAAGAAATTGCTTTGATTAACTATATTCAAGTAGAATAATATCTGTTGGTACAGGTAAACACATTAAGCAAATAACATTCTTTGTGAATGTTCTCCGTGGTATTATCTGAAGTCTCCTTTAAATACAATGCATCATCAGTTCATTTTGACAGACACAATATTTTAAGTTGTCCACACTTAAGGAACAACTTCATTATACTTACAACCAAGTGTTATTTTTGAATAGGATAACTGATTTTTAAAAGAGAATTGGACAGCTTAAGCCCCAAGCTACCAGCAGGCTGCAATAAAATCTGGTAATATACTTATGTAATCAGAAAAGATGGAACTGAAAAATCATTTTTTAAAATTTGATTTGTGGACTTTGGGGGATTTTTAAGAATGGAAACAGGAGAGCTCTTCCACATGGAAACCTTTCACTTATATTGTCATTTCTTCTAAAATCTATCATGCCATGCTAACAGATCTAAAGGGAATTTCAATTATATGTGAAAGCTACCATCCTGGGATTTTTTTTGCCCCCAGTTACTTCTGTGCAGATGTCCTGAGTTAAATTAGACACTGAGGAATCACAAGTTGCTAAACCTGTTTTAAAAGAACTGCATTTTTAAAAAAAAAACAAGCATCTTGCAGGTGAGGCAACTGAAGTTTAGCACTAAATACAGGGTTTGGTTTTTTTTCCATAATGTTTCATTTTTTTTTCATGGATTCATATTCCGGGATTCAGCTCATTGTGTGGGTAGAAACAGTCAAGTGGAATTAAAAAGTTGCAATCACAATGTATATAAGCGATAGGCATTTATTTAAACACACTGACATGAACGATTAAGCAAACAGATCTCTTAGTTTTGAGGGGGAAAAGAGTAAGGAGCTGAACAATCTAGAGCAGGAGTGTCAAACTCGTGGCCCATAGGCCGGATGCGTCATGTGCTGGCCACGCCCACCCCCATTTTAGCGAAGGGGAAAAAGTCATGATACGTCATGTGATGACAATGTGACACCACGAGTTTGACACCCTTGATCTAGAGCCCCTTCCTAGCATCTAACCTAGTTGTTAGGAACACTACATTTAATATTTGGATCTGTACCCCTTATATTGCAATTTTGGTGTGATTTCCAGCAATTGTAACTTGAAAAGTGGCTTTCATCCAATGAGGGACCACTGTTTTAGATTCCCAATTCAAATTTAACCTATAATATACGCTTAAAGGTTATTCTTGTCCTTTTAAAGATTAACAACACATTATTCAATTTATCATTCATCGTTTTATTCTAAACTTGAGATACAATTTTCAGGATGCAAAAAAGTGCATACCGTGCACCACATACATCTAGAAGAAATTGCATAGATGGATTTTTTTCCAGAGGAAATATGTCATCAATTTTAGTAAGAAGCCTTTGTGACCAGGATGATTCCATTTCCTCTAGCAACCTCTCTTTCCGCTGCCCCCCAACAAAAAAAACTAGACCAAAATTAAACTACAAATATTTGATAATAAAATAGCAAACTTTGGGGATTTGATTTAGGCCATGGGATTTTAAGGGTAGAAATGGAATTGGTTTGCATCACAGAGGATTTATTAATAGGGCCTATTTTTGCTTGGATTTGGTAGAGTGGTAGAGGGAAGATGATGAAAAATGATGCATTCTAAAAGTTATCATTTTGCTCATCAATTTCAGTAATGCCCTCTCTTTGTTTTGAGGACAGATTTTGAAACAGATGTTGGAAGACAAGAAACTATGAGTTGCATGAATTTCTTGAAAAAAAATTCCCATTTGAAAACCTCATTTGGTAACTGCAACTTTGGGATCAAATCTAACGAAATTGGATGCACCAATTTTTTTTTTTAAAAAAAATAACCTGCTAAAGTAGAGTAACCAAGTGTGGTAGGGGAGATCAGGGGGTATGCACACACACACACACACAGACACACAGAGAGAGAAAGAGGGGAGGGAGAGGGAGAGGGAGAGGGAGAGAGAGAGAGAGAGAGAGAGAGAGAGAGAGAGAGAGAGTGAAAGAGAGAGAAAGAGAAAGAGAAAGAGAGAGGAGAGAGAAAGAGAAAGAGAGAGAAAGAGAGAGAAAAAACTACTTAATGAAAGACATCTGAAGCAACTGTTTTGAATTCTATTGCCATTAGAACTTAAAGATAAGGAACAAGTATTTACCGAGCAAGAAACAGTATGCAATCCTCCCTAACGCATCCTTCTTGTGTGATATTTTCTATATTACTCCTATGTATAACCCGTCTGAATGTCACTCACTGTATACAGTAGAAGAAATTCCTACAATGGCTACATTTTATCGGCCCTGGAGTTTGTTTAGTTACCTTTTCAATAGATATCGATAACATTATTTCTGCTGATTGCAACTTTAAAAAAGGAAGTGGGGGGGGGGAGAAAGAAAGAAAGGGGATAAGGTACTTTTGAAGTAAGTGTGATAGCTTTATTTAAAAATAACACCCTTGCAAGATTAGATTCCAGAACAAGCCAGCAGAAGTCAACAGATCCTGATGAATGAAGGTGATTGCGCAATATCTGTAAACTTTGAAATTATGCTTGTGTGAACAATCAATAGAGTTGTTTTGTCATCATCATAGGAGCTGACGAAGTCCCATGATTGCAGAGGCAAAGGTGGTGAATGTTTCTCCACTATGTCTTACTGATTATTTCAGTTGCACCAACAACTAGGAATGTTTTACTTCTATGACAATTGGAACTTTTGCCTGGATAGAGATGAATAAGAGAATCGTATCTTCATAATACATTAGAAAGGAACTGATTCAGATATTTTAAAAAATTAAAATCTCCTTCAAATCAAACAGTTTATTGATATAACCATGTGGTTATTTTGGCAACAATATGAAGAGTCATTGTCTGCTTGGGGATATTCCTTTTACTTCCTTGTCTAGGAAGTCTTGGGATTTTCTGTGGCACCCATCCAAGCACTAACTGCATAGCTTTCCTAGGTGAACCAAAATCATTTGGTTACTGTACATCTGAATGTAATTTATTAGCCAATTAGCTTGAAGAAGGAAAAAGTGAGGTCCTAGCCATGCTTATCTGAAAGTTGTACTTATAAGTTGTAAAAGCCAGTCCTAAAGAAGTTCAAAACAACAACAACATTATTGATGTTGGACCTATAACTCTCAGTAATTTAAGTCATGCCCTAGAATTCCAACCTATGGTGGGTGAGAATTCTGAGAGTTTTGGATTAAAACATCTGGAGGGAAACAGATTGGTGAAAACTGAGCTAGAGAAACTTACTAATTGAAATGCCTAGAAGGTTGGAAATGCCTCGTAAGTACCTGTACATATAAAATAGGTTTACAACCCAAAAACCAACTAACAGAACTTAAAACCCTTAAGCTGCATTTTGAATATTGAATAGGATGCACATTCCTTGCACAAAATCTAAAGCAGATTATTTGCACTATATATTTAATTTAAGGCAATGATGGGGAACATATTGTCCTTCAGTTCTTCCTGAACTATACTTTTATCATTCCCTGCCAATGTGGTCAACAGAAAGGAAAATTGTGAAACATAATCTAGTAACAAAGAAGAGGGAATCAAGCTATTCTCCAAAGCACCTCAGGGCAGGACAAGAAGCAATAGGTGGAAACTAATCAAGGAGAGAAGCAACCTAGAACTAAGGAGAAATTTCCTGACAGAACAATTAATCAGTGGAACAACTTGCCTCCAGAAGTTGTGAATTCTCCAACACTGGAAGTTTTTAAGAAGAGATTGGATAAGCATTTGTCTGAAATGGTATAGGGTTTCCTGCCTAAGCAAGGGTTAGACCTCCAAGGTCCCTTCCAACTCTGTTATTCTATTCTATTCTAACTGCTACAGCCACCCCCCAAATATTATTTATATTAAATGGGAATCTGAAAGCCTTACCAATTTATAGCATGTCATACAAATCTTCCTTCTCCCTAAATAATATTAGATACGTTAAGAGTTGCCTTGTGGTGAGATTGGTGGCAAACAAATTTAATAAATAATAAATAAATAAATAAATAAATACATGGGCTCTATTTAAGAACTACTATTAGTCCGGTTTCCCTTATTGGGAACAATTGATCGGAACTTTGTTTCTCCTACTGAATCTGTTGCCTGTGGAAGCTCTGTTCCTTTGAATGCGAACCAGCTGACAACGGAAGAATAGGAAATTAATAATAATTAATTATTATTATTAATAATAATAATAATAATAATAATAATAATAATAATAATAATATCAAAGTGGAGAATAATGATATTGTCCAAATATGTATGGAAGAGATATTTTAGCAGGTGTTTCTTATGTACACAATTTGATTTTATTTGATCACCTTATACCTAAGGCAGAGAAGACTCTGTAATTATGAAACATGCTAAGATCTAGCATATGATCTAGATTTAAAATGCATTAAAAGACTGAGTTTCTGATATATTAATATAACACATATACACATGCACAAATACACATACACACATACATATGTGTCTAACTTTTTAGCTTGCCTGGGTCGCATTGAGTGAAGAGGAATTGTCTTGGGTTGCATATAAAATATATAATGTAGTCAATGTATATAAATCACATAACCATGTTAAAAGTTTATGATCTTATGGGGCTGCATTACTACGTAGCTGTTCAGGGCCACAGGTGGCCCATGGGCCATAGGTTGGACACACCTGCATTAGAATATTAGAATTATGGTGAATTCTAATCAGGCTTTTAAAATATTATTCGTCACATTCATATTTCACTTTTGCACCAGGAGCCGCAGATTTGATATTTGGTTATTTACCTCCCACTCAAACTCTATGTGGCATGTGAGGCTAAAAGTCTGCAAGTGGGGAAAAAAATAATATGGTGAACTGCATATGCAAGAGCCGAGGTGGCGCAGTGGTTAGAATGCAGTACTGCAGGCTACTTCTGCTGGCTGCCGTCTGCCTGCAATTTGGCAGATCGAATCTCACCAGGCTCAAGGTTGACTCAGCCTTCCATCCTTCCGAGGTGAGTAAAATGAGGACCCAGATTGTTGGGGGCAATATGCTGACTCTGTAAACCACTTAGAGAGGGCTATAAAGGACTGTGAAGTGGTATATAAATCTAACTGCTATTGCTATTGCTATGGATGACTGTGCATTTGAACCTAGGTTTCTCTATTCTTAGTCCAAACCTCTAGCGCCTATACCAGCATGCTGGCTGGGGAATTCTGGGAACTGAAGTCCACACATCTTAAAGTTGCCAAGGTTGAGCAACAGTGATCTACACCATATTGATTTCCTAATGCCTATTTATCCCAGAATGCATTTGACTTTGGTAGCCATTAGAATAGAAAGAGGAACCATTGTGGTATTTCTCATAGTCTCAATGCCCAATTTTGAGGATCTTGGAAGAGGACCATCACCTGTATATTTTCTGATTGCATATCCCAAAGGTGCTTTTTTCAAGAGGCAACTGGCAACTTGCCTCTTGAAAAAAGCACCTTTGGGACAACCATGACCTGGATGACTGAGAATCTCCATAGACATTCTGATTGCATACTTCATTCAGTTTTAGAAACTGACCATATGTCTATAGTTGTTAGCATAAATTAAGAAATGTACCAAACTTGTCCTTGTTTTGCCCATTTGAAAGTTAGGATACAAATGCCTGGATTGCTAAACCTGAGCAGACCTAGTCATACACTTTGTGTAAAGAAGCAGCTGTCATATTTGTATATAAATATTATCCAGGCAGCCAAATCAAAAGAATTTCCTTTTGTGTGGCTGCTTTCATTTGTAAATGTTCTTTTCTCAGAATGAATCAAGACGCTGCTCTCATGTTTGTCAAAGTCTATCCCTTTGCTAATCTGTCAATCAAGGCACAATAAACTTAGCCTACTCCTGTGGATTGTGCTGTATGTAAGATAACAGGCTTCCATCAGAAAGATAAAGAGATGTCAAATATTATCTTTAGTGCAAACAATCTGAGTCTGGTTGCCTCTTTACAATGTACAGG
The DNA here is from genome assembly GCA_003457575.1 of Thermophis baileyi. Classification (NCBI taxonomy): domain Eukaryota; kingdom Metazoa; phylum Chordata; class Lepidosauria; order Squamata; family Dipsadidae; genus Thermophis; species Thermophis baileyi. Next base: position 2,448,770 of record QLTV01000965.1, on the reverse strand, counting down.
ATGTTCTGTCAAAATGGATGGTAAGAGTTTAATTATATTCAACTTTAAATCACAGCAAAACACCTTCAATGAAGGAAATGGTTTGGCTTTCACAATGCTTGAAAAATGAGATAAAACAAAAATTGCCACACTTGCTATTGCTCATGCATGTCTGACCAAGACTATATTTTATAGGAGAAAGAAGCAGGAATTTTCCCAAACAGATGATGCTGATGTGGCTTTCAGGATAAAGGACAATCTATCAAACACTACCATCTTTTCCCTTTTGAGTTTTTGCATAGATCAATGTTTCTCAATCTTGGCAACTTTAAGATGTGTAGACTTCAACTCCCAGAAGTCACGTTATCATATCACAGGAAGATCACCAGTACAAATTGCATGTAATCAACATTTGGCCTGAAGTATAAATGGTAGATCACAGAATAACAGATTTAGAAGGGACCTTGGAAATCTTCTAGTCCAACCCCCTGCTCAAGCAGGAGACCCTATACCATTTTAGACAAATGGTTGTCCAATCTCTTCTTAAAAACCTCCAGTGATGGAACACCCACAACTTCTGAAGGCAAGCCGTTCCATTGCTTGATTGTTTTCACTGTCATGAAATTTCTCCTTAGTTCTAGGTTGCTTTTCTCCTTGTTTAGTTTCCATCCATCATATCGTCTTGCCTTCTGGTGTTTTGGAAAATAGGTAGACCCCTCCTCTTCTTTGTGGCAGCCCCTCAAATATTGGAATACTGCTATCATGTCAACCCTAGTCCTTCTTTTAATTAGACCAGACATAACCAATTCCTGCAACCATTTTTAATAGGTTTTAGCCTCCAACCCCCTAATCATCTTTTTTGTTCTTCTCTGCACTCTTTCCAGAGTCTCAACACCTTTTTTATATTGTGGCAACCAAAACTGGATGCAGTATTCCAAGTGTGATCTTACCAAGGCATCATAAAATGGTACTAACACTTCCTGTAATCTTGTTTCTATCCCTCTGTTAATGCAGTCTAGGATTGCATTGGCTTTTTTGGTGGTTGCAGCACATTGCTGGCTCATATTTAAGTGACTGTCCACTAGAACTCCAAAATAGCAATAGCAATAGCAGTTAGACTTATATACCGCTTCATAGTGCTTTACAGCCCTCTCTAAGCGGTTTACAGAGTTAGCATATTGCCCCCAACAATCTGGGTCCTCATTTTACCCACCTCAGAAGGATGGAAAGCTGAGTCAACCTTGAGCCGGTGAGATTTGAACCGCTGAACTGCAGCTAGCAGTCAGCTGAAGTAGCCTGCAGTGCTGCACTCTAACCACTGTGCCACCTCGGCTCCTATACCTCTTGCAGTTACTGCTATTGAGCCAGGTTCCACCTCTTCTATACCTGTTCATTTGTCTAAGTGTGAAACCTTACTTTTCTCTACATTGAATTTCATTTTGTTAGATGGGGTCCAGTGTTCAAGTCTGTTGAGATCCTTCTGGATCTTGAGATTATCGTCTGGGGTGTTAGCTATTCCTGCCAGTTTGGTGTTGTCTGCCAATTTGAGTTACCATTCTAGCCCCTCATGTAAATCATTGATGAAGATATTGAAGAGTCCTGGGCATAAGACAGAACCTTGAGTACTCCACTGCTTACTTCACTTCATGTAGATGTAATTCCATTAAGGACTACTCTGTCAAGTTTCCGAAAGATGCCCTAATTAATTCATGAGCCTCGAGCCAAGTTTGAAAAGAAATCCAGTTATTTATTAGGAGCAACATTAGGAGTTGACATACACATTGAGTGTAGTTTGTCAGCCAGTTACAAATCCATTTGGTGGTGATGCTGTCTATCCCACATCTAACTTACCAAGAAGTAGGTTGTGATCTACTTTGTCAAATTCCTTACTAAAATCCAAGTATACTATGTCCACAGCATTTCACTGGTCCACTAATTTAGTCACTTTGTCAAATAATGAAATAAGATGTGTTTGTCATGATCTGTTTTTTTGACAAACCAATGTTGGCTTCTGTATATAACTTTGCTTGCTTTGAGATATTTGCAGATTTGTAGCTTGATTATTTTTTCCATGAGTTTCCCAGGTATTGAAGATGGTTTTAGACATATGCTTCTGCCATGCATATGAGCCAGGCTTCAGAAGGATTCTACTATATTAAAAAAGAAGATGCATAATCCTCTCTACCTCCCAGGTCCATAGCAGAAACCTGTTATATTTGTACCATATGAAGTGGCACACTAGTGAGTTATTAAAGAATATTTCAGTAAAAGAAAATTGGGCCTGGATATATATTATTGCTGTTGTTCCTGGAATAGATGCATCATGGGGTGGGAAAGGCAGGAGTTGGATTAAAGGATATATTTAGATAACTCTTTTCCTTTTGTTATAAATGGGTCTCGGGGCTAGGAACAGGATGAAAACTAAGTCTCTACAAAGTAGAGAACATTAGATAATGAGTCTGCTTTTTTTCTCAAGCTGAAGGCACATGTAAGTAACTACTGCTCCCATTTAAAGTACATTGTTACTGAAGTGCCAGCACTGAAGTACTCCAGGTCAAGAAATCTAATATATTATTACAAGCATGGAATGAATCAAACCTGCAGAATTTCATTTTTCAATTTTCTGTTGATGTGATATAGCCATGAAAGATTAGAGTATCAATGGATGCAGATCATCATAGTTAAATATTATTTTAAGTAAAGGAGACAATATGCGTACCAGTTGTTGGGACTATAATCAGGCAGGTATATTATTACATTATTGTTTTCCGTAAACATTTTTCAGAGACATTTGTTTGGCCATTGTGGGAACCCTCTATTGGACTAGGTAGGCCTTTGGTCTGATCTAGCACGGTGCTTCTTATGTCCTTATGCCCAAATGCAGGGCATGACTACTATTGACTCAAAGGTCCCATTAGGGATTGTTTCCCAGGAAATCTCCTTTCATCCCATTTCCTGGGTCCTTGGCTTCCCTCTTCCCTCTTCCCTCTTCCCTCTTCCCTGACCATAAACCATTTCACTTTGTTTTTTATGTGGAAATGCAGTCTGATGGTATCAAGAAAATATAGTTCTTAGGGAAAAGCTTCCTTTGAGAACAACATACTTAGTCCTACCCCAAAATATAGAACCAATATAAAACAATAAAATTTCATTTCACTGCACACAAAATCAAGCATAATAGTACTGTGAAACCTTATCGTTTGCATCTCTGAATTGATCAATCAAAGAACAGATCAATAATAATATTTCACCTCTTAATTATATTATAATACATATTGAAATAATGATTTATTTATTTGTACCTTTCTCTTTCTTTCTCTCTCATTTAAGTCAAATATTTGTTAAGACAGAGACTTCAGTTTGTGTATATGTACTTGCATGCATTCTAGTTTGTGAAGCATATGATCAATAGCAGCATATTCCTGTTGGACCTAAATAAAAGGTGAAGGCCATTGCTTTACTCCAAGCTTCTGATTCTTCAGAAGTGTCTGATTGGCCATGGAAACAGAATAATGAACTAACTCATCTTGACCTACAAAAAAACAACAGCAATTGTTACATTCTTCCAGAGGTGGTATTCAGCAGGTTCTGACAAGTTCTGGAGAACCGGTAGCAGAAATTTTGAGTAGTTTGGAGAACTACCACCTCTGACTGGCCCCGCCCCCATCTATTCTCTGCCTCCCGAGTCCCAGCTGATGGGGAGGAAATGGGGATTTTGCAGTAATCTTCCCCTGGAGTGGGGAGGGAACTGAGATTTTACAGTATCCTTCCCCTGGAGTGGGGTGGGAATGGAGATTTTACAGTACTCTTCCCCTGCCACGCCCACAAAGCCACACCACGCCCACTAAGCCACGCCCACATAACCTGTAGTAAAAAAAATTGAATCCCACCACTGCATTCTTAAGTATACCAGAGCACAAAAATAATATGGAAGTTGTCATTAGTTTTATGATCCAAATCCAGATTGGTATGTGAGTTCAAAATTAATGTGCATCAACTTCAGTTACATCATAGACAGACCCATGTGGATTTCTTGGCAGTAATCGAGACAAGGTTTGCCATGACTTTTTTTTTCAGGTTATTATTTTGTCTTCCTGCTCTAGTTTACAGTCTGATAAGTTTTCCTTATACTTATGCCCAGGCTAGATAGAGAACTGGTTCATGGTCTTTCTTTCCTCCCTAGATTACACCACGGATAATAACAAAAAAGCTTGCTTTTAGGTATGGACATGCAGAGTTACTTTGTGAGGCTAATATGATTATCAGATTTTACTGCATATTTTTTTCCCATTTGTGTCCATTTATACAGTGTGTGCATGTATATATAATTAGTTAACAAATAAATTATACATATATGGCTATGTATCCTTTATAAATAACTGTAGGTTCTTTTTACTCAGGTTTAATTATGTTAATTATTATTGGCTTTAATTATGTTACTTTGCTCTAACCAGTCAGAAATGTAGAAGCTTTTTATTACCAAAGCTTACCGTGATTTAATGGACAATTTGGAGGTATAGAAATATAAAACATGTTGACTCAGAAGAATTTAATATTTCTGAACGTCATTTTCTTTTTTCCAGAATAGATATAAATTCAATCTCTAAGACTTTCCCTGCTAAAGTGGAAATATATCAAAGATTTTCTCAGACCACAATCCGATGACTTTTAACTTTTAAAAAGATGGGGAGTTGCAAAAGTTGTTGCAAAAGAAAATTCTAGTGAAGGATTAAAATGAGTTAAATAATTATTTTGAAACAATTCTAATCTTAGGGCCTAAGAAAGATTGGAATGCAAGCAAAGCATTTGTAAGAGTATATTTTATAACATGTGATTTTTTTTTAAAAAAAAGGCAAGAAAAGATACAAAAAATTTTGGACAAGATTTAAAAAAGGAAGAAAAGTTAGAAAAATCCTCAAAAAGGACAACTATTATCCATCTAATTAAGCTTCTACAGAGACACCATCTACCTACATTAACAATGATAGAGATGGAAATAAAAATAAAGTATGGAAAACAAGTTGCAAATAAAGTGGGAAAACGGTTGGCAAAAAGAAAAAAAGGAAAGAAGATGATATTAAAGAAGGAAATACAGTAATAATAGTTAATGCAACTATGTGAAAAGTGTTCCATCAGTATTATTTTACTTTACATAAATGTCAAGAAATTTCCTTGGGAAAAGTGGATGAATATTTACATAAACAGAATTAAGATCACAGAAACAAAAGACTTCTAGAGTTAGAAGAACACAGACTGAGATTTGGATGTCATGGATAATTATGGTATGATTAAGTTATGATAAAGTTAATGTTGATTTTAAAAACCATTTAGTAGATATGCTATACAGAGAATATGGAATAGACATAAACAGAGGCTGTGCCCAAAAATACCTCTTTGGATCTCAGCTCAAGAAGCATTTTATAAAAGAGAAACAACAATACGCAAAGACAAATGGTTAATGTCCCAGGAATTATTGAAAAATCACCAAAGGGAACATCAAATTAAACCCAGAAAGCAACTAATGGCAGAAAGACATTGTTGCCAATGGTTTTTTCATTATGGTTATCATAAAGATTTAAAATGCATAAAAACACTTATGGTGTGGAGACAGAATTTGAAGTGCAATTGTGTATCAGTGATGGAGATATAATTGCTAAAATGTATACATTTCGTTGAAATTTGGAAATGAAAGAACAAGTTAAAGAATTTATGATAAAGTAGACTAAAAATTTTGCTTATAACATACAGATGGGTCAATTCATATTATGTTATAATCTTAAAGAAATTTTTTATCAAATGATGTATCATTACTATGTTATACCAGAGAATATTCAACTGAAGCCTGAACGTTTCCTTTTAGGACTGATGGATAAACAATTAAAAAAAAACCATGGAAGATTATTTCAATATATGACTAGTGCAGTAAAAATTTCTACATGCATGCAGGTGAAAACATTTGGCATGACACAAGGACAAATGGTTGGTAAAATTGACAGATCTTGTTGAAATGGACAGATTGACTTGTTTGATTAAAGAGAAAAGTAATTGTTGACATAGACTTGAAAATGATTTTATGACTTTTTTTATGACTAGTTTTTATGATTAGAAAGAATAGGTTACAGAAACAAGGAAAGTGTGATGAAATCTTAGAAAGAGGATTTGATCAGAATTGTATGTATAACTTTGAAGAGGAAGATCTATCTATCGATCTATCATCTGTCTGTTTGTGTGTGTGTGTGTGTGTGTGTGTGTGTGTGTGTGTGTGTGTGTGTGTACTGTATATTCTGTATATACATATACATATATATACACATACATACATACATACATATACACACGTCTATCTGTGATCTTTAATGTTTTCTGTTCTTTTCATTTTTTCTATTTCCTTTTCTCTTTGTTTTTTTCACATTTACTTTACTATATTTTTTCTTTGAATGTATTTCTTATTATATATGTAAAATCATTTAACAAAAACTATTAAAAAGAAATGTAGAAGCATTTTAAACATTGAATGGTGAGAGGTAATAGAAGTCAAACAGCATCTAAATGAGTTTTTTGAAAGATTTTTATCAAGTCTAACATTATACAAAGAGGCATCACTTTAACAATACAGTTGTTGTTATTATGACATTTCAACACACTAACCTAGAACTGGGCTTCCTAGGACTTTACAATTTGACAGAAATTCTTTCTAGTTCTGTTCTTCACTCTTCTGCTCTTAATGGTTTCTCTGGCAATCTTTCTCTTGGTGTTAAATACTATGTAATATTTGTGCTCTGCTAGAAGCTGTAAGCATGTTAGAGTGAGCTTAGAAACAACAATGCAAGGGAAGGGCACAAACAAACACCTTGCCCTGATGCATTTTAATATCTGGTTGTTAATGTTATAACATTCATCCCAAAAATTCAAATTTCTGCCCACTTTATACATCAGAATAGCAGCAGAGATCAAATATGGCTTTGTTTCCCCCCCCCTCTTTTTTCTTTTTTCTTTTTTCTTTTGAGAATCATGGACTATTTATCTTCATGCTTTGTTGTATGCTTAATCTCCTAGGAAAAAAATCATGAGAGGATTCACCTGACTAAAATGCATTTATGTTCTTTTAAGCTACTAATGAATTAAAGAAGCAAATTTCTACTTTTTTATGGAGAAGAAACAGAGTAAGACAGATTGTAATTCCTTTGAGAGTAAACTTCTATGTCTATTTTTTTAGTAGAAGCATTTGCTTATCATCTCTCAGATATAATGTAATAAAATGGTAGACTTGAATTTAATTCTCCCCTTTGGAATAAATTTAACTGCATAATGTTATATTTAAGAAAATACCTATATTATTTATCATTGCTTTCACAATTCTAAATGGTTTCCAGTTTTTGGAAGTAACCAATACAACATTTTTACAACTGGATAGGACAATCCAATTGTCCCCCTTGGAGTATTCAATATTGGAGCTCTTAGATGTTTCCAAAAAGTTGCCTAATATTTAGATCATCAATCAATTAATTTTTTCTTTGATTTTAGGCATGTACAGAAAAGCTGACAAATGCACCAACATTTATCTTCAAATTCCCCCCCACACACACCTTGTCCCCCATTTCCTGAAAAAAAAACCCAAGTCTTCTGCTTTTCAAACTCATTCTCAGGGTGTTTTTAAGTTTGTTTTGGTGGTGTTTTTAACGAAAGGTGCTACAAAATCCTCGACTTCCTCCTGTTTCTGCTATGAAAAACACCAGAGGAAAAAGAAAGAAATATGATCCTTCCAATGCCCCCACCATCCTGCCAGAACCGATGAAGCTTCTTGGATGAGAAGTGAAATGTCTTCTTCTTCCTTCCTTCCTTCTTCTTCCTCAGGGAAAAAACAGTCCAGTTGCCTTTTGAAAAAGCACATTTGAGACTCCTGGAGAGATGATTGTTCTTGTTTCTTGCCTCTCGTTGCACAATCCAGTCAGACATCTAGTAGCTCCATGGCCATGAAAAAAAAAAATCTTTTCAAAAATGTTTTCTATCAAGTTAGAAGAGAAAGGTTGAAATAGCAGAAGTAGTTTTCTACACAGCACTTTGAAAAAAACCATGTTCTGCTAAGATGGGAAACAAAAGCTAAAGAGAAATTTAAAAAAGCTGTGTATGTATCATTCCCATGTATGTGGAAGCAAGAATTATGTTGGATTTGAGGTCAATACTTCAGTGCAGCAAATATGTATATATGAAATATCACTTCCTATGGATTGAGGTACTTAGTATAATCTCCCTTCTCTCAGCTTCAGGGTTGGCTTATAGAGTGATAATTCATCATTTTCACCATGTCTTCTTAGCCTAATAAATCTCTCCAATTTGCCAGGGAACAGTTCTTGCCTTGGTCCTTGGATTTTGCCATTAGCAAATCCATCTCCCTTTTCCTTCACTCCCCCATGTCTGTCTCTGCCTTGCTCTGCCATAGTGTTACATTCTCTGTGTTTTATCATCTTTCCTTGATGTATCACCGCCCAACCATTTCTGTAATGTCATCATTATCTTCAGATGCCATCACACTGGTAGCAAGTCTTGTAATATCCTCTCACAGTACTCAAAGGCATAACCAAATTTGATCTACAGTATATTTTATATTATATGCCACAATATGTATATGCTACTCCTACTATGAGCATGTTTCTGTATGTATCTGAAACAGTAAATGTATGTGGGTACATGTGTGCATATACATTTGCACACATGTATGTATATGGATATTATTGGTAGGTATGGAAGACAAAATGTGTTCTATTTGCAATAAAATGTAAACTACTTTACATTTTAAAGCCTAGTTTTTAAACCAAAGTCAATATAATGCAGGGTTCAATATTCTCTAATCAAGATTCAGTCTTCCACTGGATCCCTATTATTGTCTATATTAGATAATCAAGAGTAACAATATTGGAAAACAATTGTACATTTTTTTCTCTGTCCCATGAAGATTCGTCCCTAGTATAATACAAACTGGTATCCTATGTCTAAAGGTAGACTGTACATTCCCATTTCTGCTGATAAAATACATTTATCTGCTTTGAGTGGATTTCTCTTTTGTCATTTCTAATATCATTAAGAGGGATAAACTAGATAGCAATAGCACTTAGACTTATATACCGCTTTACAGTGCTTTACAGCCCTCTCTAAGCAGTTCACAGAGTCAGCATATTGCCCCCAACAATCTGGGTCCTCATTTTACCCACCTCGGAAGGATGGAAGGCTGAGTCAACCTTGAGCCGGTGAGATTTGAACTGCCGAACTGCAGCTAGCAGTCAGCTGAAGTAGCCTGCAGTACTGCACTCTAACCACTGCGCCACCTCGGCTCTGATGTTACACCAAATTCATATGATTTCATCCATTTTTTAAAAAATTAATCGCAACAAAATGATGGCTTGAACGTTACTGGTGACATCTCACAAGAAGTGTAGAACAGCGTTCCCCAACCTTTTCAGCTTGGCAGCCCAGCCTGGGATGACAGGAGGGGTATGTGAGTAGCAGGCGCATGTACGTGCACCCAGTTCCATTTGGGTGAGCAGCATGTGCACGCGCCCTCCACTTGCACGAATGGTGTTCGTGCGTGAGCAGAGGGTGCATGCGCTAAGCTCCACTCATACAAGCAGCAGGCACTAGCGCTTGCACATGAAGCTTGCACGAGCGATAGGCACTTGAACAAAGGGCACTTGTGTGCGAAGCTCAGTTTTTGCTTGCGCTAGTGGAGCTACATGTGCATGCGCTTGTCCACCGCTCATGTGAGTGGAGCTTCGCGTGCGCGCGTGCTCATTTTTCCTGTGACCTGGTTTCTAGCAGGCTGCACCCTGGGGGTTGGGGACACCTGGTGTAGAGAACCTAATCTTGTTTTTAAAAAATGAAAAAAAGAACCCACTGGGACAACAGAGGAAGAACTGATCTATTTATTTATTATATAATTTGTATAGCCATCCATATCACAAAAAATGACGTGGGCAGCATATAACAATTAAATAAAGCAACAGATATAAAGATAACAGATATAAAAATATAAACATGTACCTTAAAAGAGAAATATTATGAAATGAATATAAGCATCTTAGGCAAAGAGGGGATAAAAATAGTCATTTCAGCAATGGAGCCATGTAGAGCATATTTCCAGTTACCTAGAGCAGGTATTCCAGAATGTCAAAAAAGATTTTGACTTATAACATGGAGGATTAAAAAAGCAAACAAACCAGGTTTTCCTTTCTCTAGACTTATGAATAAAGCAATAGATGCTGGCAGAGGTGGGTTCCTCCCGGTTTGGGCTGGTTCTCCCAAACCGGTAGTGACCTGCTGGTGACGTCACGATGACGTCACCGATCCGGTTCGGTCAGTGCCGGTCCGTGGGCGCCGCCATCTTTTTTTTAAAAAAAATTTAAAAAAATTTCTTCTGCGCATGCACAGAAGCCGAGTTTCCAGCACTGCGCATGCGTTGCCATCTTGGTTTTGGTGTTTTTTTTAATTTATTTTTTTTAATTTTTTTTTGCACTGCGCATGCGCACGTGCACGCGAAGCACGCACGTGCCCACGGGGCGTGGCCACGTGGCGCGGGAGGAAGCGAACCGGCAGCAAGGTAAGTTAGAACCCACCCCTGGATGCTGGTAATGTATGGTAATGTGATCATAATTTAACATCTACAGATCTTTAAGACATGTCCTATTTCAGATTTTCTGAAACACTCAGAATGACCTGTATGAGCTTGGAACAGCTGCTTTCGGGCTTAAAACATCCTAAAACAGAACATTTTGTGCATCCTTATATCACCTGCCCTTTTACTGCTGTTCTTCTAATTAACCACTCTAAATAATTTGATGTCAGAAAACTTGGAAAACTTACTGCTCACTCTCAGTTCTATAAATTACAAAGTAATTAAAGGCATTGGTTGCAATATAAATTTCCAAACTGAAATGTGATCTAAGCTTCAAATAATCACATTTCCTGGATTCTAAAATGCAATTTGCAACAACAAATGAATACTTCTCTCTTTTTAAACTGCAATATATGTTTAGATGAAAATGCACACTGATGTGCAACAAGAATATACAGTATAAAAAAGGTATAAATTTCAGGGCAATAGTTGTACGTGAATCCACAGGGTGCACAAAAACATAGATAAGGAGAAAAATGTGTGATAAAAAATGATGACAAAAATTAGATGGAACAAACTGGAGACCAGGAAAAAAAAGAAGCCAATCTAACCCATAGTAGATAGATTCATCTATTACTAGAAGAAGCTGCAAACCTCATTTTGATTGTGTTATTCGACCCACATCCAGCTCTTTCACTTTTAACTTCAAGAATTCACGTTTTACTATAAGTGTAGTTGCTTCTCACTTTAGTACTCCATTTCTGTCAAGACAATGAGTTTAGTATGTGTGTTTTTTCATCCTACAATACACCTTTATGACCCCAAACAATAATAGCTGAATTCTGCACTGAGTTTGAGAATAGGATTGTTCTTGAAAAAAAATGCCAAGAAATGCAGACAGAAACTCTTTTGTTCAGAAGAAATGTCTGTAGAAATATAGAGAAATATTACTTTGAATTCATGTGACCAAATACAGAAGAGAACATGTCGTATTGTCATAAATACATTGTTTGTTTTGTCTGTAAGAGGGTGGATAAATGTTTAAACCAGGAAGTTTATAGCACACAATCCTATAAAATATTGTAATTCTTTTTGTATTTTTAAATTTATTGGGGGTTTTTTGTCTCTGGGGAGACAGCACTCCATTTTTGAAAGTTCTCTTATATTTTGACATTTCAGATCAAGATATATTCTCTACAGGAACTCATTAACATGGTTTTCCCTTAAAGCATCTGGAGAGGGGGAGACATGTATTTGGTTCCACTTTTCATAACTTCATCTTGATTAGTAGCTCAGTTTTAATTCTCTTTTGAAATTCACATATCCTCCACCAATTCTACAATTCAGCTCTCCATTTTTCACTAATTTGGATTTTTATCCTGTCTTTCTGTCTCAAAGAAATTTGAGGCAAATACGGAAAAGCCTTTGCGAAGTCTCATATTATTCTTTTATGAACAAAATTACACTCATCCTGGAAATATGTGTCCTAATGTAATTATGCTGGTAGAGCTTGTGCATCTTCTTATCAGCCAGCTATCACCATTATCCAAACCCTTCTTTTTGTCCTTCTGACCCCTCAACCTTACTCTGAAAAATCACAGCTTCCTTTGCTAATTTAGTTTTTTAAGGATATTTTCCTTTCCAACTCAATTTTAGCCTAGGTTATTTGATTTTAGACAAATCTTTCTATCTCTGCTAACTGTTAGGCAGACATTTACAAAAAGAATTATGTAAATTTAAGCTAAATAAAGATTTATTAAAGCTCTACAAATCATGTAAATCTAACTAACTGATACACACAGTTGTCTTCTACCTCAAACCATCTTACCTTTTCACAAAAAGAACCACTGTTCTGAAACTCATTACAATCGTTCACTCACAAATACACACCAAAAAACTTGTATTTATATAATTGAACACAGATGCAAGGAGTAAATATAAATACAAGTTGTTTTTCTCTGGAAATTAGAAATACAGTCATTGAATGTTGTTGGAATTATTTAAATTCCACTGATTAGGAGTCTTAAAACAATCTTCTGAATGGGAGGAATGGAAGTGCTTGTCCTTTTATTTTTTTTAATTATTACTATTTTTCATCCTTCCTGGCCGTATTATAATTAACGCTAACCTTAACCTTCCACTCAGTTCTTGAAGATACTCATATTTCTACCTCATATTCCTTCTTTTTATGTTGACCTTGCAAGATCATGGCCTTGTTAACATTCCACAAACATTTTTTTCCCCCGTGAGGAAAAAGGGAATGTTTACCATCTTCATCAATTCTGTTTACTTGTCCCCACTTGGTAGAGTCTTGACATAAGCCTTGACATCAACCATAGCTTTTCATTTCTACGATCCCATCTATAATTCCATATCTCACCATTTTGCTCGGCTCTAAAAGCCCAAAGAATTCCATAAATTTATACTACATCCCTCCCCACCCTTCTAAAAGCTTTGTTATTTGTCTTCTTGGCTACTAGAGTTGCTTTGAATGTGACCTCAGTTTCCCTTTTACAATATGTGAAGAATGTTGACAGTTTATCTACACAAAATGGAAGATTTGACCTTTTCATTCAACATGCATTTCTTTTTCTTATGAAGAGTATTCATTTCAGACTTATATTCAACATGAGTTTTTCTTATCTTATGTTATTCATAGATGTATTGAAAGGATCAACAAGGTTTATAAACATCGTCTTTAGTCCTTGGCTTATATCTATTATTTCTTTAGAAGACTTTAAGCAGAAAGATATAACTAAATTATATGCTGTCTGTATCCAAATAAAGCTTTTGTATTGTTTATTGTATTGTATTCAACGCTATCCTTTTCTTTTAATAAATTTACAATGGATTAGAGATGAAATGATTGCACGGTATGTGGTCCTTTCTTACACTACAGTATGTTTGTGTATATACTGGTGTGTGTGTGTGTGTGTGTGTGTATGAGAGAGGGTGTGTGTGGCTGTGTGTGCACACATGTATCAGAGAACGAATGGCTATGTTCCTAAGTAATCAATGGAAATTTAATTAATCAATCTTAATTTGTTTTATTGTTTCTGACAATATTTAATGATAAATATTTTAGTTTAGCATGTTTTGTGCTTTAATCCCTGTATTAGCAGTGAGTTTTTGATCACTATTCTGCTTATCAGTATCATCCTATGGAATCCCTTCAAAGAGTAAAGAAATAATGAGGTGTGATTTGGAACAATCTTTGATAGCAAACTATGACTTATTTTCTCAAGTTTATAAATAACATAACCACATAATAATAATAACATAATTTAAATCTGGAGCAATATATACATGGAACTGCCCTTGAACAGCATTCGGAAACTTCAACAGGTGCAAAATCAGGGGTGAAATTCGACCGGTTCGGACCGGATCGTGGGTACCGGTAGCGGTGATTTGAAGTGGTTTGCCGAACCGGTAAAAACCACCCCCACCTGCTCGCCCGCTTGCCACTCACTCCTTCCGCTCTGTGTGTATGCCCGAGAAGGACGAGAAGACCTGGCCAAACTTTTCTTCCTCCCTTCGCAGCGAAGGGAAGGGAGCCTGCTTGGAAGGGAGCTGTGGCAGCCTGCCTGTCCCTTTAAGGTACTTCAACCCCCGGGAGGGAGGGGTCCGGGGGGAACCATAAAGGGAGCGGCAGCAGCAGCTCTGCTGTGAATGGAGGGAGAAAAGTTCAGCTTCTCTCTGCCACAGCATTGAACGTTAAATGCGGCAGCAGAGAGAATCTGAACTTTTCTCCCTCCATTCACAGCGGAGCTGCTGCAGTCTGTCCCTTTAAGGTACTTCGACCTCTGGGAGAGGGTTAGACCATAAAGGGAGCAGCTCCACTGTGAAGGGAAGGAGAAAGGTTCAGCAACAGCATTCAACATGGCTGCTTCTCTCCTCCTTCTTGGGCTCATAAACACAGAGCAAACATGAGAAGGAGACGAGAAGCAGCCAGCTAGAAGACTTGGCCGAACTTTTCTGTCGGTTCTGTGGGCGTGGCTTGGTGGGGTGGTGCCGCCCCACCTTGCCGTGAGTGATGTCAAGTTGGCCATGCCCACTCAGTCACATGACACCCCTCCCCAAGCCATGCCCACAAAACTGGTAGGGAAAAAATTTGAATGTCACCCCTGTGTAAAACGCAGTGGCATGTGTAGTAAATAGTGCCAACTACATGGCATATGTAACACCACTACTCTCTGAGCTGCACTGACTGCCAGTATGTTTCCAGGTGCAATTCAAGGTGCTGGTTGTCACCTTTAAAGCCCTACATAGCTTGGTACTGTGACCTGAGGGACCATCTTTTTCCAAGAGTTTCTACTCACCCATTCTGATCCAACAGATTGGACACGCTGCAGATCCCATCAGCCAAGGAATGTACACTGGAAGGAACTAGAAATATGGCCTTTTTCTGCTGTAGCCCCTGCCTTATGGAATATTCTCCCATTGAAGATTAGAATGACCCCAACCCTGTTGGCTTTTCATAAAGCTTTAAAAGCTTGGCTATGTACCCAGGCCCGGGGCTTAGAATGTGTTAAGGGCCCTGTTATTTGGCTTTACTATTAGTTGATTAATCATTATGGCTTCTGTTTATACTTACTTATTTTTCAGATTTTCTATTGTTTTAAAGTTTTATAAATAGTTTAATTTTATAATTTTAGATTTCTAAGCTGCCCAGAGTCAGCTATAGAAATTGAATAAATGAATCAATCAATCAATGAATATCATACCACATGCTGTACAACTGTCTGAAATGTGCCTAGTCAGAATGTTTATAAAAGTCTCAAATATACATCCTGTATGTATAAGTCTGCTGATTAGACCTCCCGGTTGGTATGCTGAAAAAAATAGTATGTTCACATGTGAGATAACCTCTATATTGAAATCTTAGCTTGCATATCATAACGTGAACATGCTAAAGTAAAACTGGACTTTGTGAAAAACCTGCTTGTAGGATCCAATAGGGGTTGGTCTTCTGAGATTTCAGATTCGTGCTGGAGCCCATCTTCAGGGAGACTCAGATTGGCTCCTGCAACATTATCCTGGGACCCATATATTGGCCTTCATTTGTGAAAACCTGCTTGTGTTAAGCTCTGGCTAGTACTGTGGTGGGATGTAGTCCAGAGTCACAGGAGGGAGGGGATCTCTCCCAAGGAGCAAAGACACAACACAACTTAGATATAGCTTCCAGTCACTGGTCAATTGGTACAGGAGGAATCAAAAGCACAACTGTCCTCGCTGTGCGACTTTGTATGCAGAAAGAGAACAAAGGCAGATCCCACCTAAGGCAATTCACAGAATATATCTAATAGTTATGCAGATAAGTGCTTTAGTTTGGCAAGATTCCTGTGTCTAGGCAAGCAACAATAAAGAAACTGAAATAATTCCTCATGTCATCCTTGGTTCCTTGGACTTGACAATTGTGTGCCCAAATTGATGATAGCTGTTCTTATAACTAACAGGGGTTGCTACATAAAATTGTAAGCTAAATGAAACTACTACTACTTGTGTTTTACTATATAGTTAAAAGGAAGAAAATCCAACCAGGGAACAATTTTATTCCTTCACTTATTTATCCATTCAGTTTGTACAGCTATCCATCTCAACAAGTGACTCTAGATGGCAAACAATCTTAAAATAAATTTAAAACAATTTCCATCATATGACGAAAGAATAAATAAGAGAATGAAGGAAGTGAAAGATGGATGGAGATGCTGGATTCTGAATACCAATGGACAAAGGCAGGGGTGTCAAACTCAAGGCCCGGGGCCTGGATCCGGCCCTTGGGGTGCTTAGATCTGCCCGCGGGGCCGCCCTGGAAACAGCAAAGGACTGGCCTGTGATGCCTCTGCCAGCAAAAACAGAGCTTGGGAGGGCCACAGGTGGCCCTCCCGAGCTCTGTTTTCGCTGGCAGAGGGTTGCAGGAAGGCTTCGCAGCTGAAAACTGAGCTTGGGAGCCCGTTTTCGCTGGCAGAGCACTCGGGCCACCACAGGTGCCCCGACATGAGTGAAGTCTAGCTAGCCACGCCCACCCTGGCCATGCCCACCCTGGCCCCCCAAGGTCAAACACAACCCTGATGCGGCCCTCAATGAAATTGAGTTTGACACCCCTGTCACTTAAGGTAAGGCTTCTTCCATATGCTAAGTAGTGAAGGAAAGGGAAATTTAAATGTTCTCTCCCTATTTCCTTTCGATTTGGTTAATTCTTCTCATGAGTTTACAGATGTTAAAGATTATTTCTTCCATGTTCATTCTCCTCATATTCTTCCCCTTGGTTGTCATTCATTTTGAGCCCTGATTTCTGCTTCTGTCATCTTGAACGACTCTGCTGTATTCTTGCATCTGGTTTATCAATCCAACCTAAACATTTGTTTCAGATTCACATGATGCAGAGCTGCAGAGAGAAGGATAAATGTTGAAATTCAGCTCCTTCCTTCCTT
>QLTV01000965.1:2409368-2420921 GCA_003457575.1 Thermophis baileyi | reverse complement strand
TATATATATATATATATATATACATACTGTGAGCCACCCAGAGTCCTTCGGGAGTTGGGCGGCATACAAATTTTGCAAAATAAATAAATAAATAAAATAAATGTTCTGGGTCCACATAATACTAATTAAAGAGGCTGGGCTCATCCATAACTTAGCTAAAGGTAAAGCTTATAAAACTTGGGTAGTGGTATATATGTTACTGCTGGGTCTAACATTTTTAATTTATTCTTTTATTGCTTTTAAAATAGTGACAAAAAAGAAATGGAAGAAATGCAAAAAAGAAAAGTGCATACATTGTCAGAGTAAAGAAAATAACACCTAAGAAGTGCTTTTAAAAGAAAGTGGAAAAATACAAAGAAAAAAGTATAGCATATCATTTTAATGGTAAATAGTTACAAATCTATATAATCTAATGCAATTATTCTTCAAGCACACATATATTTCTAGTACATTTATATAAGTACCGTGTGTTTTAACCTACCATATTTTGTATAAATGTGTTCTACCTTTCATTATATTTGTCCATACAAAGTCTACATCTATAGGCAACCTGCTCATAGGTAGCAGGTGCAATCAGATCCTCAATCCATTGAGTGACAGCGGCCATAAAGTTATCTTTCCAGTGTGGTAATACTATCTTTTGTCCATAATAAGGGGATGGAGAATCCATGCTGCTGCATTTAACTTGACCTCATTAACCATCCATCTCCTTCCAGCTTTATTTGTATTACTGTGCTGTTTCAGAATCTATTACCTGCTTCCCTTTTCACCTGTGTTATTCTTCCTATCTGCTAACTCTTCCAGCTAGGTTTACATGTATTATTTGTCAGGCTGAAGCCATTTTAGTTGGGGTCTTTGGCCTGCCACACTTTATACTATTTTAATGTGTATTCCTTGCTGTGGGAATTTGGGAGGGGGAATTGCATGGGGGCTGTATGTATGTAGCCATAACAAATTCCTTCTAGATAGTCAAGGTCATCCTGTGTCTTCACACTCCTGCACCTGCACGGAAGAAGATGGGTGGATGCTGCCAAGTTGGCATGTGAAGATTGGTTAACATGATGGACTTGGGGGTGTGGGGAAAAGGGCTTGAACTTTCAACTGGGTGGAGAAACCCTGGAGCTTCAGATTCGGGTTTCTCCCAGATGTGCCAACATGGCTTTGTTAATAAATTGGAACTTTGAGGAATACTTTGCCTCGGACTCTGATTTAGGTTCGGATGCTATTTGGAACCCTGACACTAACCCGAATCTCCCTTAAAACTCACCCAGCGACCCCAAATCCTCGGGCCGCTGTTCGGGGTCCTGAGCCCCAACGCCGACCCAGCAATGAGCGGCATAAAGACTCAGGGAAGATGGAGGAAGAGAAGCATGCCACGGGGAAGCAAGTAGAGGACAGATCACATATTCACATAGAGACCCTCTATGTTCCTTCCAAAGCTGTGGTGGAAGCCGAAGAGGCCGTGGAGAGGGAACACCAGTTGGGGGCTCGGCGCAAGCAGCCAACCCCTGAGCGCCTCTCTCAGCAAGAGCGGACCTCTCAAAGTGCAGCCGGGGGTCTGAGCTCTCCCACAGAGTGGCTGTGGGAACCACACCTGGGTGCGGGATCAGTCTCGGCCCACGAGTGGAGACAGCAGAAACTTAGGCCAACCGGACGCTCTGAAGGTGAGGGATCCCAGCCACTGTCACGCAGCCAATCACTGATGGAACTCCCCGACCAGTTCGGATGACTGAGCGTAAGTTGGACCAACCCCCTTCGGGACCCTGAGGCCGCAAGATGGAACTTGGCCCAGCCAACGTTCTCCTTCCCAAAGAGGAACCCACTGGCTCCTTTGAGCAGAGACTCGGCCTCATTCCACACTGCGATGAGGACGAAGCCTATGTGGGCAACCCTCCGCCCCAAAGCGCAGATGACCCAACAGCCAGGGCTCGGGAGCCTGCTGGCCTGGCAGCAGGGCACGGGGGATTGCCGACCCCAGGCCAGCCGTTGAACCTCGGCCTCGCACAGCCAAGGCAAGCCCCAGCAGGGTGGGCTTTTTTCCCAGGCATGGGATGGGCACAGTGCCAATGGGCTCCGGGGACCCAGCAGCCACCGAACCCTGCACCAATGTTCGGTGCGATGCAGCCTCCTGCGATGTCTGTTCCAGCCACGCAAGCCCAGCTGCAGCAGCAGGGGCACCTCCCCGCCGACGGCGCTGCACCGGGGCTAGCCCAGCCATTACAACAGGGGGCCCCACAACTGGGAGGCCCCCAACCACAAGTGATCATCCCACCGGCCACATAAGTGCAAGCTGCCACCCAGCCGGCCCCAGCGCAGCCCCTTCGGTTCCGGGCCACGTTCGATGGGGACCCCAGGAAGCTGGCCTATTTCCTACATCGGGTCTGGGTATACATCGATCAGTTTGGGCCCAATTCCAGTCGGACCGAGAACTGATTGACATGATAATCGAGGGAATGAACGAGGGCGAAGCAGCAGAGTGGGTGGCAGAACTCCACGATGAAGTGGCCCCAGAACTCGATGACGCTGACAAGTTCATCCGGCTGATGCGGGTCCGTTTTAACAACACGGCTCAACAGGTGGAAGCTGAGGAGCAGATTAAGGGGCTGAAGCAGGCAGGCCACCCAGTCAAGGAGTTGGTGTGGGAGTTCAAAAGGGCAGCAGGGAAGGTGCGGGACTGGCCCGAACGGCTCTTGGTGCACACATTTAGAGATGCCCTAGACCCAGAACTGAGGAAGTCCTGTAGTATCCAGGGGGTCCCGGACAGGATCCAGGACTGGTACAACATGGCCATCATCCTGGATCAAGTGACCCAGGGCCCCAAGAAGCCCCCAGCTGAGAGGCCAGCCAGGAGACCTTTGGGTCGCCGATCCCAAATGAAGCAAGCCACGACCCCTGCCCCTGAAGCAACGAGAGCAGTAAAATGCTACAGGTGCAGCCAATCCGGCCATTGAGCTTCAGAATGCTTAGCACCGGCCCCAGTCCCACAACCAAGGACCCAGCCAGCCGCAGGAATCTGGAAGAAGCCCCCAAAGCCACCGGAGAGGAGCCGCTTGGCCCAACAAGCGGAAGAATCCCCTCCCCCATCCGACGAAGCCGAGGCGTCGCCAGGAGAGGAAGACCCTCCGTGCTCCGGTGGGGAAGGCAGTGGCGAAGACGACCCAATGGTGAGTGAAGCCGTCCACCCTTTTGTCATCAAAGCAAAAATTACAGTGCCAGAGACGGGGGAGGAAGGAGAGGTAGAGGCGATCATAGACACGGGCTGCTCACGATGTTTAATCAGCAAATCTGTGGTAGAGAAGCTGGGGATCCCCACGAGGGCCTTAGCCAACCCCATCCGCTTCCAACAAGTGGATGGATCACTGATTGGGGGGGCCCCTGCCATGCACCTCACCGGATTGGTGGATTTGGAAATAGGGCGCCACCACGAACTCATCCGATTCATAGTCGCCCCCAACATGTCAGAAACGATCATATTGGGGCTTGCGTGGCTCGACAAATGGACTCCCACCATAAAGTGGGAGGACGGCTACCGAAAGCTTCCAGCTAAAACAAAGGGATGGGGAAAGTCCACTAGATTTAAAATACCTTTTCCTGTGGCATTGGAATGAACAGAAGAGTAGAAGCAAATGTTGGAGGGGCCCTTGTGAAATGACTTTGGTCTATCACTTTGGAAATAGGTTCTTGCAAAATGATGTACAGTGAAAAACTGCACACTCATAGCAATAGCAATAGCACTTAGACTTATATGCCGCTTTATAGTGCTTTACAGCCCTCTCTAAGCGGTCCTCATTTTACCCACCTCGGAAGGATGGAAGGCTGAGTCAACCTTGAGCCGGTGAGACTTGAACTGCCGAACTGCAGCTAGCAGTCAGCTGAAGTAGCCTGCAGTGCTGCACTCTAACCACTGCGCCACCTCGGCTCAGCTCATGTAAGCTGCCAAGAGTCACCTCCAGACGAGATGGGCAGCACATAATTCCAACAAACAAAAACAGTTAGAGAAATGCACCCCTCCTCCCCAGACACAGAAATAAGATACAAATTAACCAAATTGCCTTCCTTATAGGCAACCTCCACTATACAGGTAGCCCTCGACTTGCAACCAGTCAGTTAATGGCCATGCAACGTTATAACCTGTCTGAAAAAGGGGACCTGTGATCCAGATTCACTGTGATGTGTCCTCACTTTGGGCACTTAGTAACATGGCTACTTTTATGACCATTTGCAGCATCCCGTGGTCACATAATTGCCCTGCTCTCCAGAAGTCTTCCCCAGGGAATTTCAGTCCAGCAACAAGGCAACCTCCCAACAAGTGTCCCAATTCAGTTCTGAAATGAGTTCTGCACGAATCCATAAAGCTAGAGCAGACCACACAACAAAGTCCACCATCAAATTCCAAGGCAAGGTCAATCAAAAGCCTGTCATGTACGAAGTCAGGAAGATCAACAAAGAAACTGGCAAATGCTAGGCACCAAAATGGAAGCATTATTCCCTGCTCCATTCCCATCCTCTTGCTGCACTAAATAAGTGTTGCCTGGTACCAGTGCAGCCCATCTAGAGGGGCAAGGCTGCCACCTCGTTAGTAGCCGGGCTGACTGCTGTTGCTCTTTCCTCTTTTCCACTCTGTGTACTCTTGGATCAGGTGGAGGGGCCAGTTCCTCCTCATTCGTGCTGGCCAGCTGCAGTTGAATGCTCCCTCTGCCTGATGCTTCGGGCTGTCCTGTTGCAGCTGTGTCTCAACAGTCCCACACTCAACCAGCTGTTTGTCTGGTCACTCCCCCTGCAACTGTTCTGCTGTGCTTGGTTTTGCCGATCCTGGCTCGGGGCCACCAGTTGCCCTCCAGATGTTTTGCAACCTTCCCCCCTGATGTGCCTGGGACTGACTCATCCTCCTCCAAGCTGGCATGTGGAGAGGCATCATGGAAGAGTCCAAGGAGGCCTTCACAATAACTGTGTTTCATGATGAAAACTGAACTGTGTTTGCTGAAAACCAGCCCTTACTTTCAGTTTTTGACAAAACTGTGCCATAGCAAATAATGAATTTGCTTAATGACCCTGGCATTACTTTGCTTTGCTTAGTAATGGAAATTTTGATCCCAATTGTGGTCATAAGTCGAGGACTACCTATACACCAAACTATCATTTACTCTAAATAAGTGTGTGTATAGTATTTTTCAAAATTCTCAATGATTTCTAATTTAGGAGTCCCTAAATGTTTGAGGCTGATGAACATAATTTAAAATTTGTAAAAAACATATTGCGAATGCTTGCACTGCTGGGTGGAAGGACTTTATCTTTTGTAAAATGGCTATCACAGAGAAATTAACCACTTATCTGAATTGACTGATTATGTCCTCTATTCCTATCCCCCAACCCACTGTTACCTTTGTCCTTGTATTGAGCAGAAGATACATTTCCAAACCAAACATTGGGCTTGCATCTTTTTTATTTTCTAAGGAATAAGAGGCCATCACTAATCTTGGGAGTATAGATGTTAGATGTTGACCAGGTGGGGTATGGTTCAGGGTTCTCTCCAGCAAAGGTATTCTTAGACATATTGGCACACCAAATATCACCTTAGAGATTACTGTTCAAGTACTAGTGAACCAATCTGTATCTGTTTCACTGGATGTGCTGCACTTTGAATCCAGATCTGAAAATATGCTTTGCAAACAGGACAATCTCACCAATTACATATGTCAGAGCTGCATCTTTGCTTGGGCTTGCACGTAAGGAATATAATCACAGGAAAATAAATGTTTGAGTGAAGAAGATACCAACAGGGTGTGTCAAGGTGCCTTGTGAAGCACCTGTTTATTTGGGATTGCCTGGCTAGTTTGTGCAAGTCAGGAAAAAAACAACTTCAAGCAGAGTGGTATTCAGCCGGTTCGGACCGGTTCGGCTGAACCAGTAGCAGTAAATTTACCTGGTTTGGAGAACCGGCAAATACCACCTCTGGCTGGCCCCGCCCCTGCCCACCCAGTTGCCTGCTCGCCGTTTGCCCCGCCCGCTCGCCCCGCCCACCCGCTCACCCCACCCCACCCAGTCACTCCTCACCTCCTATGCGGCACACTGGGTCCTCGCTTGTGCAGGCGCATAGTCTCTGCTCTGTGGCTTGCCTGCCTTAGCTGCCTTCCCACGCGGTGCCTGCACCCCAACTGAGCGGCTCTGATCTGCCTGCTTACATATAAGCCTGCGAGTTGCGCTAGCCCCCCCCATCCCCAGAGCTTGCTGTGACCCCCCCCCATCCCTGGAGCTTGCCTGGCTGGCTAAGCCACCGGCGCAGCTCCATCGCAGGTGGCGGCGCTGGCTGCAGCCTAGCTAGCTACCCCCCACTGTCCCCAGGCTTGCCTGGCTGGCTAAGCCGCTGGAGTGGCTCCATCCCAGGTGGCGGCACTGGCTGCAGTCTAGCTAGCTTCCCCCCCACCGTCCCCGGGCTCGCCTGGCTGGCTAAGTCCGCCCTGGCCGATGGGTTAGGTGGTAGGAGTATGCCGAAAGAAAAATAGTCCATCTGGTGAGGCGCAGCGACAGGTAGGCAGGCATGGGGCGATCCCCTGCAATCAGCCCTAACAAGGGCTTGTGGTCAGTGACCAGCTCAAAGTCTCGACCGAATAGATACTCGTGGAAATGTTTTACGTCAGCGACCGCAGCCAAAGCCTCGCGGTCCAACTGGCTGTAGTTGCGTTCAGCACTGGAGAGCGTCCGCAAAAAATATGCGACCGGAGCCTCCCTCCCGGCGGGCAGACGGTGGCTGAGCACAGCCCCGACCCCGACGACCGGAGCCTCCCGCCCATCGGGCAGATGGTGGCTGAGCACAGCCCCGACCCCGAAAGGAGAGGCGTCGCATACAAGCACAACTGGCAGAGTCTCATTGAACTGGATGAGGAAGCTGTCTTCAGACAGGAGGCGCTTGACAGCCGCGAAAGCGGCGGCCTCCTTATGCCCCCACACCCAGGTAGCTTTCTTGGCTAGCAGCCTGTGCAAGGGCTCAGCCACTGTTGCTTTGTCCTTGAGAAACATGCTGTAAAAATTAAGTAGGCCCAAGAAAGCCTGTAGTTCGGTCTTGTTGGTTGGTGTGGGGGCCTCTCGGATAGCCCTCACTTTGCTGGTAGTGGGGTGGATTCCCAGACCGTTTATGCGGTATCCCAGGAATTCAACCTCTGGGACCCCAATTTGGCATTTGCTGCCCTTTACTTTGAGGCCAGCAGCACTGAACCTGCTCAGGACCTCTCGCAGCCTGGACACCAGCTGCTGTTTGTTGGCGGCCGTGACTAACACGTTGTTGAAATAGGGCACTACCCCATGGATTTTAAGTAAAAGGCGCTCCATAATGCCCTGAAAAATCCTTGGGGCTACACTGACTCCGAATTGAAGGCGATGACATTTGAATGCCCCATGGTGTGTGACGATGGTTTGCGCCTCTGCCGTAGCGCCATCTACCGGCAGTTGCTGGTATGCCTGCGCGAGGTCCAGCTTGGCGAAAATGGCACCTGGGCCCAAAGTGTGCAGTAGGTGCTGGACTACCGGCACGGGGTAAGCACTTTGCTGCAAGGCCTTGTTTATAGTGCATTTATAATCCGCGTAGATGCGGATAGACCCGTCGCTCTTGATAGGGGTGATTATCGGGGTCTCCCAACGGGCGTGATCAAGGGGCTCGAGAACCCCTTGGCTGATTAATTTGTCAAGCTCCCTGTCTATCTTAGGCTTTAGGGCGAACGGAACCCTGCGCGGCTTAAGCCTGATGGGGGCGACCTGGGGGTCTAGTTTGAATGCTATAGGCGTGCCCACATACTTGCCCAGCTGAGTGTCGAAAACGTCCTTGAACTCGTGGAGCAGGTCTTCTGTGCAGCTGCCGGACACCCCGAGTCCCAAGGCGTCGAACCAGTCCAGGCTGAGTAGTGTGGGCAGGTCCCCTCGAACCACCGTGATGGGCAGGTTGCCGCTGAACTTGCCGAATTGCACCTGGAAGCTTTGCCAGCCAAGCACTGGGATTCTGTTGCCCTGGTAGTCATTAAGCCTCAACGACTGGTTCTTCAGGTGTTGGTGACGGAGCACTGGAATGGCCCTTTTGATTACAGCCCAAGAGATGATTGATATGGAGGATCTCCATATCGCAGGGGCACCCTTCGATCCTTACGGTGACATGGATCTTCTTGTGAAGGGGAGTGCTCGCCTGCCCGACCCAGGTTTGGTTAGCCTCAGGGTGGTGGTTCCCTTCTGGCCGGCGTTTAGGCTGCCATGGCAACTTGGATGCTTGCCGTGCGTTGGCCTTCTTGTATTCGGTAGGGGCCTGTCCTCCCGATGGTTGGCTGGCCTGGCTTACCCTGGCAAGGTGCCCGGTTCGGCCACAGTGGTGGCAGACAGCGTCCCTGTATTTACAGGAGGCTCGCTGGTGTTGCCCGCCACAATTGGAGCATGGGTGGTATTTTGGTTGCTCCGTGCTGCGGTGTCGCTCCGTCCGGAAAACCTCCTCTTCTTCACTCTCCTCGGACGGTTCATCAAGGCATCTGCTTTCGTGCACCGGAGTGGACGTTTTCGGTGGCACTTGAGGAGCTTGGCATAGCTGTAGGGTGTCAGCTCCCTTGTTCGACATTTCGGTTGCTCGGGCCTCGTCTAGGGCCGTCTGTAGCGTCAGGTTCGCCTTGGCCAGCAGTCGTCGTTGTAACCTCAGGTCCTGGACCCTGCAGATAAGTTGGTCCAGGAGTATATCGTCGAAGTCTCGGAACTCGCAATGTGTGGCGGCCTTACAAAGCACTGCCATGTATTGGTTAATAGACTCCCCGTCCTGTTGGAGTCTCTGCCGAAATTCATGTCTCCGGACCACCTTGGATGGTACTGGGGCATAATGAGTTTGCAGGAGGTTCTGCAACGTAGGCCACGGGATCATTTCAACCGGAGTTGGCTCCGCGAGTGATTCAGCCGTGTCAAAGACTTTGTGGCCACAATGGCTGAGGAACAGCGCCCACTTCCAATTGTCAGATAGGCCGGTGAGGTCAGTGGCCTCTAAGAAGC
This sequence comes from Thermophis baileyi, assembly GCA_003457575.1. NCBI lineage: Eukaryota > Metazoa > Chordata > Lepidosauria > Squamata > Dipsadidae > Thermophis > Thermophis baileyi. The sequence continues at coordinate 2,411,912 of QLTV01000965.1, read as the reverse complement.
ATCAAAATCGGGTCATGTAGGACCCCCAGTTCTCCTTTGTGGAGTCAAATGGAGTCGGCGGGTGGAACGCTGACATTCTGGTGCCTTCTTGTGGCTCGAATTTACCGCCGAAAAATGGCCGCCGATCATTCGCCGCCGGGCTGGGTCTTCAGTGTCTTCAGCTCTAGTTGCTCTTCTGTGATCCCACCTTCATCGCCAGTGTTGAGTTCTGGGACAGAAGAGGCTTCAGACTTGCTTGGTACAACAGTTCTTTATTCACAAGTATTTACAGACTCCAGCAACACTCCAATCTGACAGTCGGCTTTATATACAGAGCTGTCAGTGAAACCAACCAATCAGGTCTCTCCATTCTCCCGCCAGAATGGAGGACCTGACTGTAAACTTATGCAGTCTTGGTACACAACAGTGGTGCTGGCTGCAGCCTAGCTAGCTGCCCCCACCACTGTCCCCGGGTTTGCCTGGGTAGCTAAGACGCCGGCGTGGCTCTGATGGCAGCGGCACTGGCTGCAGTCTAGTTAGCTGCCGCACCCACTGTCCCCAGCACTTACCAGAGCTTCCTGCATTTCCTGGAGCTTCCCGGATCTTCCTGCTTGCCTCTCAATGCTGGCCGGGAAGCTGCATGGCCGCGCTGGCTGGAAGAATGGGGAGCGTGGCCATGCAGCTTCCCGGCAAGGGGGGAAAGCGTTCTCCCATGGCCACGTTAGCCAGGAAGAGGCTTGCCTACCTGGACAGGAAGCTGCATGGCCATGCTGGCTGGGAGGACACTTGCCCCATGTGATGCTGCTCACTTTCCTGGCCAGTGTCAGAAGAGAGGGAGGCAGAAAAGTTCAGCCAAATCTTCTCCTCCTTCTTGGCCTCAAACATACACACAGAGCAAACATGCACAGTCACACACACCTCATGGCTCTGGGACCTTCTGCAAGGAGACGGTGCATGCCCACACCTCTCCCAACGATGAGTTTGCAGAAAGGAGGGGGAAAAAAGGCCTGTTCCGATCAGTGTATAGCAGCGTAGTGCCTGGGGGGGGGGGGCGCAGAAGAAATAAATACTCTTGATTCCTGTGCATGACTTTTCACTTTTCACTAAGTGTAAATGTATGAGTGTGTGTGTGTGTGTGTGTGTGTGTGTGTGTGTGTGTGTGTGTGTAGCGGAGCTCTTCCCGAGTCTTCTCGCTACCCTGAAAATACACAGCGATCACCATATCTCTTCTCGGGAAGAGCTCCGCTCCCCACCACACACACAGAGAGACACACATTTAAACTTAGTGAAAAGTGAAAAGACATGCACAGGAATCAAGAGGCTTTCTCTCTCTCTTCTCCCACACCCAGCACTCTTAATCTGGTTGCCATGAAAAGGAAACTGGCGCACGTTCCTCCGCCCTCTGTAAGCCCTCACTACCAGTAATAAGCTCTCTGTGCAGAAGCGGATGAAGCTCCTCAGAATCCTGCCATGTGCCAAAAATGCCGCTTCTGAGGAACTGAAATGGGCTGCTTATGCTGGCTCTGTAAGTTGGAGGGTCAGCTTGCCTGCTGCACAAGCCTGGCTGGGGGAAGCACTGCCTATGCCCCTCAAGCGCAGCTGTGCTTGGAGAGCACCGTGCACTGAAAGTGAAGCATGACCTCCTTTCCGGCTGCAGCGGATCCAAAGAGTCAAAAGAGGGCCAGGTGGGGGGGGAGGCAGTGAGGGCTCTGTGAGTGGGGGGGAGCAAGGGGGAGGGAGAGTGAAGGCGAGGAGCTGCGTGTTAACCCAGCAGGAGTGGGAAAGGTTTTGTGGGCATTGTGCGCGGCTCTGCCCTCTGCCTTCCTAGCCGGGCAATGGAGCAAACCGTGCACAGCTGGCAACATGACTTTCGCTTGTCTTTTTCTGGGTGCGGGGCTTCTGCTTGTTGGCACTGGCAGCAGGTGGAGGCAGAAGCATGGGGGAGGCAAGCAATCCCGATGCCCTGTGCTGGTGCTTGTTCGGCGCGGCCACAGGCAAGCTGAGAGACAGTGGGATGGAGTGCTGTGGATGCCCTTTGCTCTCCCCTTTGCCTGGTTTCCCTCCTCCCTCTGCTTGTGCTCTCCCTTCCCAGTCTAGCTTGATGCAGGCGGAAGCTCACAATTGCCCTTTCCAAGCCCGCTGTTGGTGAAGCTGGGCACTGGTGAGGGCTGGCTTTTTACCTAGGTTTGTCCGGCTGTTGTGGGAGGGAACAGACGGGAGCCTGGGGAGGAAGCCGTTTCCCCACGACAGCCAGATAAACCTAAGCAAAAAGCCAGCCCTCACCGGTGCCCAGCTTCACCGACAGCAGGCTTGGAAAGGACAATTGTGAGCTTCCGCCTGCTGGGAAGGGGAGGGACTGGGGAGGGAGAGCGCAAGCAGTGGGAGGAGGGAAGCCAGGCAAAGGGGCAAGCGAGGGGCACCTGCAGCATGCTATATCACATGCACTTTCCCTCAGCCTGGCAGATTTTCTAAGGGATGGAGGGAGGGAGGGTGGGAGGGAGGGAGGGAGGGAGGGAGGGAGAGAGAGAGAGAGAGAGAGAGAGAGAGAGAGAGAGAGGGAGAGGG
>QLTV01000965.1:2377026-2400523 GCA_003457575.1 Thermophis baileyi | reverse complement strand
CTAGATAGAAGATAGATAGATAGATAGATAGATAGATAGATAGATAGATAGATAGATAGATAGATAGATAGATAGATAGATAGATAGAAATAGAGATGATAGAGATGATAGGTAGAAAGAAAGAAAGAAAGAAAGAAAGAAAGAAAGAAAGAAAGAAAGAAAGAAAGAAAGAAAGAAAGAAAGAAAGAGATGAGAGAGGGAGGGATTGGGAGAGAGAAAGGGAGGAAAAAAGAGAGGGAGGATGAAAGAGAGGGAGAAAGAGATGGGGAGGGAGGGAGAGAGAAAGAGAGATGGAGAGAGGGAGGGAGAAAGAGATGAGAGAGGGAGGGAGAGAGAGGGGGGAGGGAGAAAGAGATGGGAGAGGGAGAGAGGGGGGACAAAGAGAAAGAGATGGGAGAGAGGGAGAGAGAGAGGGAGAAAGAGGGCAAAAGAGAGAGATGGGGAGAGGGAGAGAGAGACATACCTGTTTCCCATAGAAAAGAGCCACAAAACCTGAGTAGGCGTGGCTGGAGGGGTCATGTGACTTGGTGGGAGTGAGTGACATTGAGTTGGCCATGCCCACCCAGGTTTTGTGGCTCCTGGTGTTTTCTTTTCTGTGGGAAACTGGTCCAAATGGCTCTTTGAGTATTTAAGGTTGCAGACCCCTGGCCTAAGAGATAAAGAATGATTGCCCAAAGTTTAGAATGGACTGTCATCAGTGTATTAAAATACTCTGTATCTTCCTTGTAATAATATCAAATAAACTATAGCTGGATAACTGGTTTGGTGCAGTGGTTAAGGCATCAGGTTAGAAGCTGGGTGACCAGGAATTCTATCCTACTGTACCTTAGACAAGAAGCTAGCTGGGTGACTTTAGGTCAATTGTGCTCTCTCACTCTCTCTCTCTCTCTCTTTCTCTCTTCCTCCCTCTCTTCCCTAGGAAGAAGACAAAGACGAACACTTCTGAAATCTTGCAAAGAAAGGAATAATCCAGGCAGTTGTCAGGAGTCAGCACTGACTTGAAGGTGCACTCGTGCACACACATGTACACACAGAGAGAACAGTTTCCTACTATTTGATGACAGAAGTGAGCTCAGTACGGTCAAATAAACTGTGTTGCTGAATAAGCAGCTATTTCTGAATGTGTTTCTGCTTCAAAATCTCAAGTTTAGGATAGCAAGTTGGCAATATGGCAAGTTGGAGTGGAACTTTTTATGGTATAAAATTTGTTAGTTATATTTTGCAAAGTCATCTAGAATTGACCATAATACAAAAATGGTATAAGACCCTATCAGTGCTGCACTATATTAACTGAGCTGTGCTAACCTTCAGTTTGGAAATTTAATTCAAGTCCAGTTCAAGTTGAATTCCTAGATAAAAACAGAAGTCAAGCTGAATAGTCAATTTGGATGGCTCAGAATCAGTTTAGTAAATAAAAATGAATCACTTTTCTTTATTGGTTTAAATTGTAATGGCAGTGAGATCAGTTAAGTGTTCCAATCTGAATGGAGTCAAACCATGCATACACAATATTAATAAATACATTTGCAGATTATATTGATAATAAAAATGGAACAATTGTTTTTATATGTTAGCACATCTTTACTTAAAATGCATTAGTTTTTGAAGAAATTGGAAAAGATATATACAATCTTTGGTAATGTTAGCATCTAGAGATGTAAAATTAATTTGTTTCTAAATGTTATTAGTTTTTATTAGATTTAACAAAATATTGGAAAACTAAAGTACATGTTTGGATCAGTTTATTTAAAAGTGCAGGAAATAGATGAATAAATTATGTGACTGAAAATCCTAGAGATATTTGAAAAAAATATTTAATTAAAGATTGTTTTAGTTACATATAAATGTTTTTTTGTTAGAAACCTGAATTTGTGTTTTCATCTTAAACTTACAAATAAACTTATCTTTGTGCATAGTTGTTTTTGTGTTAATTTTTCAGCTTGGATGATGATGATAGTGTAGTTTGATATTTTCAGTATTCTACACTTACAAAAATTGTATAAGATCATTGTTGTTCATTATGTGGGACTTTGAGGCATGTTCAAAAGTTGCAATAGGCAGAGATTTAAAAGTGTGACTTTGTTGTTGAATAGCTTCTCAACATTTGTAAGAAAAGCACATTATTGTTGTAAAAAGGGATTAAGGATAGAGAACATGGTCACAGAGGAATACTGGTATTATTGTGTGATCTTTACAGTTTCCCCATGAGAAGCCCTGAATTTTGGAATGTTAAGACTAAGGTGTTTGTCACATGACACGTTAACTTGTCAACTAAGATGGAATACATAGTCCTGGCTTCCTGTCTCATAAGAAGTTTCCAACAAGAAAGTTTTTAAGATGTTTACAAGCTGCAGGATGAGGCTAGATTAGTTTCTTAGTGCATTTTCCCTTATGTTGATTCTTCCATTACATATTTAGTAAGTTTTTTACATATTAAAATATATTGGTTCTGGCTTCCTGAACAAGTATCAAAATGTAAGCTTTTTTCTAAAACTTTACATTTCTTTTTTTCAACTTGGATGCTCTAGCTCAGGGGTCCTCAAACTTTTTAAACAGGGGGCCAATTCACGGTCCCTCAGACTGTTGGGGCCCCCAGACCAGCTGGGTAGGTGTGGCTAGGTGGTCATGTGACTGGGTGGGCGTGGCCAATTTAGCAGCCCAAACAATACACACAAATTAAACTTTAATTTGTTATGCTCCTGGGGGTAGAAAGCAGGTTAGTGAAGGGATGTGGCTGCCTTGGAGTGTGTATGAGGGACTGCCTTGGTGTGTGTATGAGGGTCTTTGTGTGTGTGTGTGTGTGTTTGTGTGTGTGTGTGTGTGTGTGTGTGTTTGTGTGTGTGTGTGTGTGTGTGTGTGTGTGTCTCCCCCCCCTCTCTCTGGAGGCCGGGGAGGCCAAAAATGAGATGCGTGGAGGCCCTGGGAGGCCAAAAATGGGCCCGTTTTTGGCCTCCCTGGCCTCCAGAAGGCAGGTGGGGGCCGGCAGGTAGGCGGGGAGATGTGGGTGGGGCAGCCTCATGGTCCCACGCAGGCCGGATTAATGGCTTTGGTGGGCCGTATCCAGCCCACGGGCTGTAGTTTGAGGACCCTTGCTCTAGCTAAAGTTGTATGTGGGAATAACATAATACAACTGTCAATATTTTTTTCAAAGTATGTAGGTGGCAAAAGGGCATCGTTGCTGAAAAATAAAAATAAATAAATTTTGATTTAAAAAAATAAAAATAAAAATGTGAAAAATAAAAAATATGTTTTGATTTTAAAAAATAAAGTAAATAAACTAAAAATGTGAAACTCTTACTAGCAAGTTACAATGGTCTCACCCTTGAGATTGCATAGTCTTATTTGAAAACATATTCTTATTATATCTTGAATGAGAATCCAGAAATTTCATGAAATGTCAACATTTTGCCCCCAAATGTTGTGAAATTTCATATACGAAAAGATTGGCAGTTTGGTATTTGATGATCTCATTAAATAGTGACCATTTTAATTGAATATTTGCTTGGAATAGAATAGAATGCCCTAAAAATTTAAAGGGGACATTGTGGAATAGACAAAAGGTCACAAGTAATGGATTTCATTTGGATTTCTGCCTTCCATTTTTAATAACGTTGGTCTGCTTTACCTAACAATTCAATTACTAAGATTACATAAATTAAGTATTTCCACTACTGTGTTACTAAAAGGATCTGGACCAATCTTTGAAATTAATTAATCCTTGTTGGAACATACACATATGAGTAAATCTCCAAAACATCACATCCAGAGCCTAAGATAAAGCTAGAAGATTAAAAAGTGAGAATGCAAATATTGCTTAATATAAGTCACTTGTACCATATAATTTAAAGTGAGGAGTGGGGAGTTATAATATCTTTTTTCTGCTGATTTTTCTTCCTATTTAAATTATATAGTGTGTATCACACAAGTCAGGGTATAATATAGTTAATCTCGGTTATTGTATTCTTCAAGCATGCCACAAAAAACGAAATAGGAGTATAATCAGGTTGCAAATGTAATAGGAAAGGACTGTTCCAACCAGCTATTTTCTTCTGAAGAGAATATTGGTTTAAGTATCTGCTAATTTGCAGCTCTCCCACAGGAAGAGCACAATAGTGCAAGAGGAAAGAGGCCACTCTGCCTCAAACCTCCGGCTGCTACCATATACTTGCTTCCTTGGGGTTTTCTTTTGGTATGTATTAAAATATGTCCAATTTCTGAAGTCTCACAAATGCAGATGTTAGCCCAATGAATCATGGTCAGGCAAATACAGAAGGAAAATGCAGCATGTCAACTTGAATTTGCCTTGCCAAAAAAACTTCAAAACCACACAGAGACACACATTTAAAAAAGAAATAAGAGGGATGACATAGGAAAGTGATGGCGAACCTTTTAGACACTGAGTGCCCAAACTGCGCGCGTGTGCATGCCCAAACTGAAAGGTCCGTGTGAACATACCAACATGTGTGCCACATGCGCAGATATGCACACATGCGCAGAAGAAACCCGAAGACCAGCTGGCCGGTGGGAGGCGGGGCATCCCAACACCGGCAGGGTGGCAAGAGGTAAGATATTTTTCTTTCGTGAGCTTCTGTTTCATTGTTTGCAGGGAAACAGAAGCTCACAAAAGAAATGCCACAGAGATCTGACCTGGGGTGACGGTGCGCGTGCCAGCAGAGACGGCTTTGCATGCCACCTCTGGCACACGTGCCATAGGTTCACCATCACAGACATAGGATAAAAAAGGTTCTCTCAATATTCTAATATGCAAGGTCATTTTCTTAGCAGTCATGGGAAGTTCAAGTGGTACATTTCTAAATTTTTGGAGGGGCAGCATTCAAATAATAAAGTGGGATGGGAGAGAATAACAGAAGAGCTTGAAGGGATCTTCTGAGCTCAAGTAGGAGACCCTGCCATTTCAGAAAAATGATTGTCCAATCTCTTCTTAAAAAACCTCCAGTGATGAAGCACCCACAACTTCTGGAGGCAAGCTGTTCCACTGGTTAATTGGTTAATCCATTGCTTCTTGTTCTGCCTTCAGGTGCATTGGAAGATAGGTTTGTTGGAAGGAATATCCATCTGGTTCAGTTCCAAGCTGGGAAAAAGACACTGGAAATATGGAGGCTGATTGGAAAGATGGTTTAATGGAGCAGAACCATCAAGCACATGGTCCTGGTGCAACTGATCACATGGAGTTGAGAGAGAGAGGTATTTATACTCTCTCTTGGGCCTTGCCCTTGAGCTTCCTGTTCCTGTGCAAGAACATGCATTCTATTGGCTGTTGTAGGGGGTCATAACTAACCCTGTAGGTTGTCTGAGAAGTTTGGTTGAAGCCGGGAGGGTGATGCAATGTCCCCAGGTGAGTTTGCAATGTGGTGAGCTCTGCTGTTAGATAATCCTATTATGTCCTGGAGGGTCATGTCTTAATCCCATCATCCTGGAGCTGAAGGTCTTTTGTTTTGTAGATAGGCTGGCCCAGTCCTTCTCAATGGGCACCAAATATCTGCTGGGGGCAGGGAGCTGAAGCTCTGAGTTTCTGTCTCCCTTAAGTTTTTTTATTTCTCTTTTAGGGGAAATATTTTATCCCTGCCTTTTTAAATATTTCTTAAAGTATTTCATTCTTCTAGGAGAGGGGTGGGTACTAACTTTGTACAGGTTGAACTCTTCTTCCTTGTGCTAAAAATAGACAGAAGCTGTATAATTATTTAATACTCATATAACAATGTAAATATTATTGGATATATTAATTATTTTTATTTTATTCTTATTCTTATTTCATATTTTCTAATGTTTCTTATTTTTCCCATTCTTTGGACACCACTGATTTCAACCAGATTCTTACAATTAAGTTTCTGCAGTGGTATGAAGTTGATATCAGCTATTGGTGCTCAATCCTTCTTTCAAATGCTAATGAAATGGCCTGAATATGAAAACTTTTCATTACAGAATTTACAGTTATGATCTGATAGCATGGAATATGTTTTCAAGTATTGGTTAGCCCTAATGGCAAAACCAGGCTATTGCTCCCTCCTTGGCTAATGAGGTAGAGGATGATGGTGAGGAATAGCTGCTGCAAGAAGATTGCACAGACTGGCTATAAACAATAGCATGAGAAAGTAGGAACAATGGCGCCTTGAAAGAGTTACAAGAAATAACATTTGCCAGCAAGCAAGAACTGGTGGGTCCAAAACGTTATCAAAGTAATAGAAAATGAAGACACTAAAGTACTCCAGGAATGTAGCATTCGAACAGACAAACGCCCCAAACTTAATAATTATTGATAAAAAAAAAGAGAATAAAGTATGTGTTGCAGTACCTGAAGATAGCAGAGAAAGAACTGGAAAAATAACAAAATACAACAACGATTGTGGCAAAAGAAAACAAGGATAGTGCTAATAGTAACAAGTGCTTGGGAGCAATTCCAAAACATCTGGAAAACACCTTGAACTCCTTTGGCACGGACAAGATCACCATCAGGCAACTGCAAAAGGTAGCTTTGCTTGGAACATCTTACATACTGTGACAATATCTTTATCACCAACAAATAATAACATCTGCCTATTTCAGGTCTTTATGAAGGACCTGATAGGTAGACAAAAATGCCGAATCCAGTTTAAATATATGATTGACTCTGCAACTAATAAAATTAATAATAAGTTATTAAATCTATATGTTGCCTGACTCCTAATATCTCTGGGCAGTTTACAATTGTTAAAAACATTCAAGTACAAAAATCAATACAACTAACATAAACAAACAAACAAACAAGCAAACAATAAATACCCCAATCCAAGCAGAACAATGGCAAAACGGCTTTCGATACCATTGACCATGATATCCTTCTGGGACGACTGAGGGAGGTGGGGTTGGGAGGCACCGTGCTGCGGTGGTTCTCCTCCTATCTCTCCGGTCGTTTACAGTCGGTGTTAGCAGGAGGACAGAGGTCAACCCCTAGACCCCTTGTTTGCGGGGTTCCTCAGGGTTCGGTCCTCTCTCCCCTCCTATTTAATATCTACATGAAACCACTGGGTGAGGTCATCCGACGATTCGGGGTGAGGTATCAGCAATATGCTGATGATACCCAGTTGTATATCTCCACCCCGCATCAGTTCAGTGAAGCACTGGATGTGATGTGCCGGTGCCTGGAAGCTGTGAGGGTCTGGATGGGTGTCAACAGGCTCAGACTTAGTGGCTGTGGGTACTGCCTCCTAAAGACTGTATCCACTGTCCATCCTCGGTTCTGGGGGGAGAGAAATTGTCCCCCTCAGAATGGGTTCGCAATTTGGGTGTCCTCCTAGATCCACAGCTAAGATTAGAGCAACATCTAACAGCTGTGGCTAGGGGGACCTTTGCACAGGTTTGCCTAGTCCACCAATTGCGACCCTACTTGGATCAGGAGGCTCTCCTCACAGTCACCCATGCCCTTATCACCTCACAGTTGGATTATTGCAACGCACTCTACATGGGGCTACCCCTGAAGAGTGTTCAGAGACTACAGTTGGTCCAGAATGCAGCTGTGCGAGTGGTTGTGGGTGCACCTAGATACACCCACATTACACCAATCCTCTGTGAGCTGCACTGGCTCCCTATTGGTCTCCGGGCTCAATTCAAGGTGTTGGTCATTACCTTTAAAGCCCTACATGGCTCAGGGCCAGGTTATCTTCGAGACCACCTTCTACCTCATAGTTCCCAGTGACCGCTAAGATCCCACAGAGTTGGTCTCCTCCCAGTCCCGTCAGCTAAGCAGTGTCGGCTGGCGGGCCCGCAGGGAAGGGCCTTCTCTGTGGCTGCCCCGGCTCTCTGGAACCGGCTACCCCCCAGCGTGCCTACCGTCCCTGTCCTAATGTACCCATGTATTCGTAAAATATTATGTACTCATAACCATGCTTATACTTTGTTTATACTTTGTTTATACTTTCTCTGTAATCATGTATACGCTTGAAAAATAAAACAAACAATTAAAAAAATAAACAAATAAATAAATAAATAAATAAATAAATAAATAAAAAAATAAATAAATAAATAAATAAATAAATAAATAAATAAATAAATAAATAAATAAATAAATAAATAAATAAATAAATAAATAAATAAATAAAAGAAACAAACATGGAGGATAACATAATGAAATCTTATTGGTACTTTCCTAGTATAACGTATGTTAGGTCCAGAGGTGGGTTCCTTCCAGTTCGGACCTGTTCGCCCGAACTGGTAGTGACCCACTGTTGACATCACAGTGATGTCACGGATCCGTTTCGGTCGGTGCCGGTCCGTGGGCGCCGCCATCTTTTTTTAAAAAATTTTTATTTATTTTTTTAAAAAAATTGAATTTTTCCGGGGTTTTTTCCTTCTGCGCATGCGCAGAAGCCAAGTTTCCGGAACTGCGCATGCGTCGCCATCTTGTTTTTGGCTTTTTTGGGGGGGGGATTTTTTTTATTTTTCGGTACTGCGCATGCACGCGTGCGTGAAGCGCGTGCACGCCCATGAAGCGCAGCCACGCAGCGCGGCAGGAAGCGAACTGGCAGCGAGGTAAGTTAGAACCCTCGACGACGATGTAAAACTATTTAACACCACAGACAATTCTACTACCCTACAAAATGACCTAGATTATGTATCTGAATGGTCAAACAATTGGCAACTCCAAATCTCTGTTAACAAATGCTCAGTCCTGCACATTGGCAATAAAAATCAGAACATCAGATACAAGCTGGACAGAAACAATCTAAAAGATGACCCACAGTCTGTCAAGGACCTTGGTGTACTCATTTCAAAAGATCTAAGCCCCAGAGCTCACTGTAACAACATTGCTAAAAAGGCATTAAGAGTTGCCAACTTTATTTTACGATGTTTTCTCTCTGGTAACGTTATACTTCTAACTAGGGCATACAAAACCTTTGCCAGACCTATCCTTGAATACTGCTCCCCTGCCTGGAACCCACACTGTGTTTCGGACATTAATACATTAGAGAGGGTCCAGAGGTATTTTACAAGAAGAGTACTCAACTCCTCTGCTTGCAATAAATTCCTTATTCCAGTAGACTTGAAATTTTAGACCTGGATAACCTTGAACTATGCCGTCTACGTTTAAGCTTAGTACACAAGATCATCTACCTTAACGTCCTACCTGTTAATTACTACTTTAATTTCAACCGCAATAACACTAGGGCTATCAATAGATTCAAACTAAATGTAATCGGCTCTAATCTTGATTGCAGAAAATACGACTTTTGCAATAGAGTAGTAAATGTCTGGAACACTTTACCTGATCCTGTTGTTAGTTTCTCTAACCCCCATATCTTTTACCTTAAACTGTCTACCGTGGACCCTACACATTTCTTAAGAGGTCCCTAAGGGGGCGTTCATAAGCGCACCAGCGTGCCTACCGTCCCTGTCCTACTGTATCCATTTGTATGTACTCATTTTATGTGTTTATGGCTATGTTTTGCTTCTTTATATCCATTTATTTGTGCCATTTTTTCATGTGTCCTGTTTCCTTGCACTTGTTGACAAATAAATAAATAAATAAAAAATAAACCCACCCCTGGTTAGGTCCTATTTGGGAAAAGTGGTAAAGATTTTTTATTTCCAGTACAATGCTACTCTAAAGCCACTGATCAGAAGATCTAACTATGTTCGTGACTGCCTACCTGAATTAAATGAAAACAAGATCATCATGTTGTATTGAACTGGGATCAGGAAGATCCAGGTTAAAGTCTCTGGGCCTCAGTGGGTGACATCAGCCAATCATGTAAACTGAATAAATAGAAACCCTACTATTGCAGTTTGTAAACCCAAATTGGTAAATAAGCCTATTGCTTGAACGTAAATTACCAAATGGATATATGATGCAGCTTATAATATCTGGGGTTTATCAACCGGTTTAGCAAATGAATGTAACATTGGCCAAATAATTTTCAAATGTTGAAAATTATGCTTAATAATCAATTCAATCATAATAATAAGTTTAATACTGAATTACCTGTATGCAGAATTTGCCTGATTTTTTTCTAAATACTACCACCAAGAGTTGTTTTGGTATCTCTGAGGCTTAAAATAAGAATTTTCATAGCCCTAGATTTCAAGTAGGCAAGTTTTTATAAGGAGACAATGAAGTCATTGAAAAAGAAAATAAATTGGGTAATATGGAGTTCATCTGAACTGTTAATCATATATGCTATTTAATACCACCCAGAACAGGGCAAAGTTTAAGATAACTCACATCCTATCTTCTTTACAGTTAAGAGGGCTGTCTATATGTTTTTCAATATGATTCTTTGATTCATATTCATAGGAGAAACAGAATCTCCTTCTCCCCTTCTTGAATGCAATTGTGTTTTCTGTAACAAGGTCAACTGTTAGTAGAGCAATGTGTCACTTTGTTTGGCTGCCAAGTTTTAATTGAAACATTGTGATAAATGTCACTGGAAGGTCAGATGCTATTTTCTGGTTAAGGAGAGGTCAAGCTGCTCTCTTAAAGAACCACTCTTGGTTTTTATGGTGTCCAGTGATTTGTTCATGGAGGTTGATTTACCACAGATCTGACCCACTTACTCTAAGCTGACCTCCTCCAAAATTGTCAAGACAAGGGCTCAACCCTTAGCCACCAGTTGGAAAAGTCTATTTTATCAAACCAGGCTTCATTTTATTAGTGCAAAAATAGGTCTTACCAAATCAATAGAACAGGAAGCTTTCACTTTATTGCTTCAGAAGAGAGACTCTAAAGGTTATTTGACATAAACAGAAAGGCCGTCAAATAACAAAAACAGAGACAAGTCAATGAAAATTCAGGACCAATAATTTCAGCTGTGGTTCAGAAAAAAAAGGTATTTATTTCTTTCCTTTGAAATGCTTAATTAAATTACCTAGTTGTCCTGGGAAATACAGAGGGCAAACTTTTATAGTCTTCTGAGACAAAGGGGAAGAATAATGATGCCGACTCAGAACTTTCTGGATTTAGAGCACATGCTTACATATGTCCTCATAGAAGTATAAACTAAATAATGCTGATAAGCATGTGATATAGTTAACCAATTCATGTATGGGCCTGAAAAAAAAATATAAAGGAGAGAAATAATATAATTATAATGCACAAGGTGAAATAATAAAAAAGACAAAACAATAAAGACAAAGAAAAATAATAATAATATATAAATACTGAATTTTGAATTTCCCATGGCAGACTTCAAATTCTTCAAGATGGTCTCCTCCTTTATTATTCTAGTACAGGTAGTCCTTGACTTATGACCATTCATTTCATGATTGTTCAAAGTTAAGATGACACTGAAAAAAGTGACTTATGACCTGTGCTCACATTTACAACTGTCTCATTGTCCCTGTGGTCACATGATCAAAATCCAGGCCCTTGGTAACTGACATATATTTACAATGGTTGCAGCATCTGGGTGTCACATGATCATCATTTAATATGCAAAGTCAATGGGAAAAGTTGAATTCATTTAAGAAGAGACATTTAAGAAGAGACAAAAGTTGGATTCATTTTAGAATGAATCCAGAAGAAACTGGACAGCCACTTGTCTGAAACGGTACAGGATCTCCCTTCCAGCTCAATTCTAATTCTAATTCTAATTCTAATTCTAATTCTAATTCTAATTCTAATTCTAATTCTAATTCTAATTCTAATTCTAATTCTAATTCTAATTCTAATTCTAATTCTAATTCTAATAATTTCATGATTTGCTTGATGGCCATGGTGAATTACTTAATGTCTACAGCAGAAAAAGGCATACAATTGGGCATGATTTACTTAACAGCTACATCACTTAGCAGCAATCACATGGTGGACAAAAGAAGTGATACAAAGACACGTTGAAAGCCTCCTTCAAGTCCCTGGATATCGACACCACCTCCTGGGAAACCCTAGCACAAATCGATCAACATGGCGCACGCTGATCCACCAAGGCTGCCAGACATCTGAGGACAGAAGAACAACCATAGCACAAGAGAAGTGAGCACTCCGCAAAGCCAGAGCTGCAAATGCTGCAACAATGGTGCCCACACATGTCTGCCCAACATGTGGCAGAACATTTTGTGCCCATATAGGCCTTACCAGCCACCTGCGGACACATCATGGACAGCCCACAAACTATTAGATGTCAAGGTCCTCTTTGAACACAATGGACGAACATTATCACATCACTTAGCAAAGGAAGTTATGGATCCAATTTTGGTTGCAAGTGAAGACTACCTTTAGGTACAGTAAAGGTCTTTGCCATGGACTGAAATATTTTGAAGCACATCACTCAGTTTCTAAAGCCTTCAGGCTCCATGTTACATATATTTTGTAGAAGGTTAAAGTGAATCCATTTCTCCCTCAAGCTTTCTATATGGAATGGAACAGAAAAAAAGTCTATTTATGTTTATGGAGATTCTCAGTCATCCAAGTCCTGGTTGTCACAAAAATGCTTTTTCAGGAGGCAACTGGACTTTCTTGTTTTTTTTTCTTCTTTGAAGACATTTTGCTTCTCATCCAAGAAGCTTCTTGAGCTCTGACTGGATGGTGGGGAATGGAAGGATTTATATTCCTTGCAGACAGCTGGGCATTTGCATTCTTTTAGAGAGTCATTGAGGCCACTTGGAGCTTTACTTGTGTCCTCAGGGTCATCTGAGTAGTGCAAATGGGTGTGGAGCCTTCTTGCTGCAGGATGTTTTCTGCCCTGTGTCCCTTCACTGTTGAAGACAGGTACAAGCTGTTGAGGATAAGTCTGTGTTGTCTGCATCTCAAACTGAAGTACAAATGCTTCCTGTAGTCTGCAATTTTTCTGGAAAGCCATTCATACTCTCATACCTTTGGGTCTATTTATGTTGCAAGCTGCAAATTGATGATGTTGCATATGTGGATACTATGTCATGCAATGCTTTCTTCCTTCAGATGCTATCCAACAGGGCATCAAAATAGAAAATAATTATTCAATTCTTTTTCAAACAATTCTTGCAAGACTGAGAAATCCTGTGAGATTTCTGCATTCTCACTCCAAAATCTTGTGAGATATTAAGACAAGAATGCTAAAACATTGCCAAGTTTGAAGACAAGAACAGTAAGATACTATCATCTTTGGATGGAAAATACCAGAATGTTGTGAGATTTTATAATTTTGCAAGCTGTCAGGCATGTTTTAAAATTACTGTTTTGAATATCTTACCCTCATGCACAATTGTGTGTTAGTTCCTGATACCTGAAAAATTGCAGACCTCTGATGTATCTTGTTTTTACAAAAATTCATGAAATGAACAGGATAGATGAAGCAGGCTTTCTGTTCTACTTTTAAAAGCAGGAATGTGTAAATAGAGATTCTGGGGTCACGTGTTGTTGCTGGAACTTTTCCTTACTATAGCTACTGATATGTTAGCCCTTTAACAGAACAGAATAACAGAGTTGGAAGGGACTTTGGAGGTCTTCCAGTCCAATCCCCTGCACAAGCAAGAGACCCTATACCATTTTAGATAAATGGTTGTCCAGTCTCTTTTTAAAAGCCTCCAATGACAGAGAACCCATAACTTCTGAAGGAAAGCTGTTCCACTGGTTTATTATTCTTACCATTAAGAAATTTCTCCTTAGTTCCAGGTTGCTTCTCTCCTTGGTTAGTTTTCAACCATTGCTTCTTGTCTTGCCTTCAGGTGCTTTGGAAAATAGGTTGACCCCCCTCTTCTTTGTGGTAGCCCCTCAAATATTGGAACACTGCTATCATGTCACTCCTAGTTCTTCTTTTCATTAGACTAGACATACCCATTTCCTGCAATCGCTCTTCATATGTTTTAGCCTCCAGCCCCCAATCATCTTTCTTGCTCTTCTCTGCACTCTTTCCAGAGTCTCAACATCCTTTTTATATTCTGGCAACCAAAACTGGATGCAGTACTCCAAGTGTGATCTTACCAAAGCCTTATAAAGTGGTACTAACACTTCACATGATCTTGATTCTATCCCTCTGTTAATGCAGCCTAGGATTACATTTATAATTAATCAGATTGCGTTGCGATAGTCCAGATAAGATGCACAACCAAGATGCCCTGTCTTTATTGTAATGTTACATTAACAGAACCTTTCAAGACTGAAAGCTTTTCTTCCCTCCTTTCATTTTACATTCTGAAAAACTAGAGAGGGTTCCTTCTGAAATGTTTCCCACCCCTCCTTCTGTTGGCTGAAATATTTTTCATATGCCAGTTGCCTTGTCTGTGGCTCTCCCTCCTGTTTCTCAGGTCATTTCTACAGGTCATTACAGATATTTAGAACCACAGTTCCTACAATATTGAAGCAGAATATCCAAAAATTGCAATTAAGAAAATACAATACACTATTCTCCAAATCCCATAAAAAAGGACATCTTGGTTTGCATATATGCATATTACAAGTAGAATAATACCTCTCCCCAGTGGTTTTTGTCTGTTTTACTGGATCAGGTAGAATGATCATGCTCATCTCACGGGTGAAACAATGTTGTTTGGTTTGTCTTCGACACACCTGTAAATGTCCCCCATCCTGCTGACCTTTCACGAGGCGGTAAAGACCAAGCTATTCCCCAGACAGTGGGACCAGAGTCCTAATAGGTCAGGTGTGAGCATAGGTTCATCCATTATTATTTTTGAAAGATTTAGGTGGGAGAAGGCTTGATTGCTATTGCTATTTCTTTGTTATGCCATCTATTAATGTTGTTGTTTTTATTTGTTTGCCATCCAGAGTACTCTAGCAGATGGGCAGCCATATAAATATGTTAATTAAATAACTAAGTCAACACTGTATCCTTCACACGCAACCATAGACATTTTTGTCATCCCTTGACAAGACTGCCTTTAAAATGATAATACCAAAATAGTTGGCACTTTTGCCCTAGAGGAAAAAAGGGATTGGCATATAATACCTGTGGGTAGCAGGACACTCACAGCATTCCCAGATGTAGATACCAGTTTTTCAAAAAAAAAAAAATCACCAAGATTGTGACATTTTCCATTTTTGCATGCTCCATAGCAAGATTTCAGGCAGGGCTGCATAAGTACTCTGATATGAGGTTTTCAAAATCTCATATTCTTCTCCCAAAGGTGCTTTTTCCAAAAGGGAACTGGACTCTCTTGGTTTTTTTCTTTGAAAAGATTTCGTTTCTCATCCAAGAAGCTTCTTCTGTCCTGTTTTAATGATTCTGTGAGTTTAACTTTGGTGGGAGGGAGGAAACTGCTTGTCCTATTGTGAATAATCACATAATGGCACCCAGTTCCTGGACAGGTTTCCAATTCTGATATTAAAAAAAAAATACTTGTAGCTGACGCCACAGCTTCAACATGTAACAACTGTTTGAATAAAATAAATTCAGTTCAGCAAATCAGGACTTTAGTTTAGACTCCTTTTTTTAAATATCATGTCAAAGAGTAACAAAAATATAAACAATTCCATCTTGAACACAGTCTTTTGAGAAAATAATATTAAAAAATTATATCATATATATTTAATAAATATATAAATGAAAGAAAATGGGCCAGTTAATAGGTTTCTTTTATGCATCACTGATCTTTCACTTTTGATATGGGTGAACTTCCCCTCTCCATGTTTATTTTGTGTGGAAAAAGAGTGATTAAGATACTGTCCGTAGTCCCTGCACAGATGTCTGCTACTTACAATTCACAGGTTGTTTTTGGCACTTGGGGAAGCACACAGAAGCAGCCTTTCTAAACACAGTTACATTTAGCTGTTTATGGAGGTTGATCATCTCACAGTTCAATGCTAATCAGAAGAAGACCAACTGTCCCTTACAGTATCAGCTGCTCCACCGACACTAATGTTTTGCTGCAGAAAGCAAGACGTCCTTTTCTCTCTCTCTCTCTCTCTCTCTCTCTCTCTCTCTCTCTTTCTCTCTCTCTCTCTCTCTGTCTGTCTCTTTTGCTGGGTAATTAACAATAATGATGCCTTTTGGCTTGGCTTTGTTTCAGAGGTTCCAGCTTGTTTTTTGTCAGATTCGGATGGACTCAAACAGATAAATATTAGGTGGCCTCATATCCAGAAACGTGGTGGCCTGCTTGTGAAGGAGACTAGCAAGCAATTCTCCTCTTAATCACCTGCCTCTTTTCTTCTTTTCACAGGGCAATAAACAACCCACGAGCTACCCGCCTTTTCTCTCCCCCTTTCTCTGTCTTTCAGCATAGGAAAAGAGAAAAAGAGAAAGAGATCTTCACAAATAAACATAGAAATAATACCAGCTCTGCAGAAAAAACAAATATTTGACCTTCAGGTTTTCAAATTAAACCTAATTCCCCATCTTTAGGTAGAGAAACATTCTACATAAAGTTTATTCAAATGAACAGGAGAGGAAAACACAGACAAGCAATCTGATTGTGAAAGATGGGGAGGGCAGGAGAAATTCAATTACCCAGAGTTGTACAGCTGAATGGCTTTTTTCCCCTCCCTTTGTCTGGTCATCAAACCTAATGTGACTATTTTAAACAAAAGATATTCAATTAAACAGACATATTTTCAATGAACTGTGAGCCTGTAGGTAAGTGGCAAGGTCGGAAACACACATCTAGTGGAGGATGTTCACCAAATATATGTATTTTTTAAAATTTTATAAATAGTCTACATTGATTTCTTTTTTAAAAGATATATATCTTTGGGTGTGTGGGGGTGTTTGAATGAATACATGCATGTATCACTTTAATAGCAACTAAAAATACAGCAAAAGGTTCTTCATTTATTTAAAGGCATTCTTTCAATAGAGGGATGAATAATATATTGAGAAAATATATTTTGAGATGAGATACTTTCATTATCACAATTTTCCCCCATCTCCCTCCTTTCCAAATCCGTGAGACTAATTTTACTCAGAATTTCTGTCTGGGAATAAGTACTACAACATTTGCAAATATGCAGCAAAACAATAATAATACAATAACAACAATAATAATAAATTATGGTTCACAACGTTCTTCTGAATTAGTTTTTCTTGGTAAAAGATATTTTCAGTAAACTTATCTAAAACCTTCATTTTGCTTGAAAACACGTTTGGTTTGGTCATGTGGTAAAATGACATTTATGCCAGTAATTTAAATGTAAGGTGACCACTTTAAAAAAAAAAAGGTAGACAACATGGGTGATTTTCAATCACTATTGGGACAGGATGGCAATTCTCAAAAAGGGGTGTCCTGGGATGGAAGAGGTAAAAAAATTGAAGATAATGGACACAACTGCATGCCCTATTTTACATGTGCTCTTTGTACAAAACACAGAAGAAAATAGTGAATATTTCACAGCATAGTTGTGGCTGCGATCGTGTCTTGTTAAGTTCTGTCCTATAAATAATGTCTGCTCTGGACACATTTCAAATGCATGATTTTGTTCTTATGCCACAACAATCTCCTCTCTTTCTTTCTTCATAATCTTTAAGATCTTCAAAGAACACTCTTGGTACCATGATATTTATTACATTAGATGGTTAATTTGGAATAGCAAGAAATGGAGAAAGATTCCTGGAGATTAGCAACCGGAATGCCTTCTTTCAAAACACTTTTGTTTTGGGATTGAGCTTGCTTGTTGTCAGGGTCAGTTGTGAATCAGCAGATTAAACTTTCATGGGGTATATTGATGAAACATGTCCAATATTGGTATAATACACTAATGTATATTGAATCAAATTTGTAACCTACTTATTTAGCCTGATGTTTATATTCTACCTTTCCTCTGGGAATTCTAAGCAATGCGGGTAGAGAAGGTCTCCTCTTTCAGGGAGACTGAGTTACAAGAAACTGAGTAGCCTGGAGGAACTGTTTCAACCAGATGTTCATGGGAGGACATCAACCTGTGTCTCCCAGTCCCACTCCACATTAATCATAGCATGTGAGAGTCAATATGATGTTGGACTAAGTGCAGAAATTATCTTTCAATTATGAGAACAAACTGGAGGATATAATCCTATGCTCTGGATTCAGCTGTTGGATGGAAGCTGGCATATAAATATAACAAATTATTGATATCACCTGGTATTTATTTTTCAACAGTATATTTACCTCACTAGCTTGTTGGCTGTAAATGTGCTTTGTTTACATTATTTATGCATTTCTCTGTTTATTACATTTTTTTTAATCCTTACCTTCTTTTGTGGAGATCAAGAAATTATGCAATTCCCCCCCCCTTCATTTTATCTTCACAACAACTCTACAAAGCCAGGTTGAGGAACAAGACCCTACTCTCATCACATAAATGCTATGATTAGCCTTGGAATATCTGGATGGTGCAATCTAAGTTTATAGTTGCTATGGCTGTGCAGCCCCTTGTATTTCTAACAGAAAACTCCTTTGAGTTATTGGAGTGCTCGTGTAACATTTGTCTTCCATTCTTTAAAACAGTTAAGTCTTTTTTGGGAATTAGTGATCATCCTAGAGAACCGAGGTGACACAGTGGTTAGAGTGCAGTACTGCAGGCTACTTCAGCTGACTGCTAGCTGCAGTTCAGCAGTTCAAATCTCACCGGCTCAAGGTTGACTCAGCCTTCCATCCTTCCGAGGTGGGTAAAATGAGGACCCAGATTGTTGGGGGCAATATGCTGACTCTGTGAACCGCTTAGAGAGGGCTGTAAAGCACTGTGAAGCAGTATATAAGTCTAAGTGCTATTGCTATTGCTATCCTATGTATCAGGGGCGGGTTCTGGATCCTTTTGCTGCCGGTTCATTCAGGGTCGTGCCGTGCGCACGTGCATGCTTTGCGCTCCCCCACAGCAATAAAAAAAATAGCTTCTGCGCATGCGCAGAAGCAAAAATTAGCTTCTGCGCATGTGTAGAAGCAAAATCCAAGATGGCGGCACCCACGGAGACACCGACAGAACCGGCTCCATGACGTCATCGCTGAGTTACTAACGGTTCTAAAGAACCGGATAGAACTGGTAGGAACCCACCTCTGCTATGCATCTGCCCTCATTCCTGGAAAAAGACATGTTTGATTTAATTAGTGCTATGTAAGCATTCCCACATACTCAGAAGTACCTTTTGTGCCTTCAAATATAAAGTGTTTCATAGCTCGAATACTCAGCATGAATCAATGCATCCAAATCATATCTGTAGCTGTCAGGATGAATGAAACATAAAATGCAGCTGCCATTCATTTATATTTAATTTAAACTCATCTATCATTTCAAATCAGTGTTCATTTGAAAAATGTGATTTTACTACTTTTCTATAGAGAGAGCTAAATAACAAATCAATAATATCCATAACCAGGCTTGCAGTATGCATGCTTTGAAATAAATATGCATGTACAAGTTTATGTCTTTAGTTTACATATTGCTACACATATAGTTAATCTTTTCTATGTCCTGGATCCAAAACCAGCTCTTTCAGTTGTTCTGTTGCTGGAGAATTGTATGTTTTCTTTCAAGCCTTTCTCAGCTGCTACCTTTCCAGCATGTTACTCTGAACCAATAAATAATTCAATGTGCTAATTTGACAGACGACTCTCCAGGAAACCCCCCATCCACCCACCCACCATTACCAACATCATTAGGCCATAATATGCATGATGGGCAAAGACCATTCAGCAAATGTCCTTCACATATTTACCCTTAAAGAGCCTCACTTTGCACAATTAACTAATGAAGCATTATAGGTTCCCTGCTTTTCTCTGGCTCTTTCAGTGTAACAGCAGAAATAGAAGAGAAGAAATGTAGCTGGCTTGCCTCCCCCCCCCAAAAATGTGGGCCTCTCTGGGGCAACTACAGTCCTCTGTATGGGGATTACAGGGAAAATTAAATGTTGCTACATAATTATGAATTCAGGAATTATCCATTGTTTCTCCCATAAATAATCAAGATGTCATATCCTACACAGTTATCATAAAGAAGAAAAATAACTAGAGTCACATTTCCTAAAAATGTGAGCTGCAATATTGAAGAGACAAATGAGGTATAATGGGAGAAATGTGGTACTGTTATTATTTTTTCAGCAGCTTTCATTTTAATTGTTTTATTCCTTATTTCAGTTCCCCCTTTCGTTTATAAATGTCACACAGACATCCATCTTGTAACTACATACTCTGGGAAGCTCCAAAAACACAATATTAAAATTATAAAAACCAAACGTATTAAAAACAAAAAAACTGGTGCAAAGTCAAGCTTCCAATATGCAGTCACCTCATCTTATTCCAGGGCTTGGGGAAAATGTGATTTATGGAAGACTTGGAGGGTAGAGACCTGCCAAACTTCACGGGGTTCAGTATTCCATAGGGCAAGGGCTGCCACAGAAAAGGCACACTTCCTAGTTCCCATCAAATGGACATATTTAAGGGAAGGGACCAGAACTGTGGACACTCTATCTAACCTGGTAGGATGGGTTGATGACCTTAGGCAGAGGCGGTCCCACAGATAACCTGGCTCTGTGCTATATAGGGTTTAAAGGTGATGACCAGTATCTTGAATTGCATCCAGAAAGAAAATGGAAGCCAACACAGCGTCACAACCGAGGTGTTATGTCGGCAAACCTAGAGGCACCTATCACTATGCACCAGAGGTGGGTTTCAGCAGGTTCTGACCAGTTCTGGAGAACCGGTAGCAGAAATTTTGAGT
The DNA here is from genome assembly GCA_003457575.1 of Thermophis baileyi. Taxonomy (NCBI): domain Eukaryota; kingdom Metazoa; phylum Chordata; class Lepidosauria; order Squamata; family Dipsadidae; genus Thermophis; species Thermophis baileyi. The sequence goes on along the minus strand of QLTV01000965.1, from coordinate 2,379,978 downwards.
AGTTCAGAGAACCGGTAAATACCACCTTTGACTGGCCCTGCCCTATTCTCTGCCTCCCAAGTCCCAGCTGATCGGGAGGAAATGGGGATTTTGCAGTAACCTTCCCCTGGAGTGGGATGGGAATGGAGATTTTGCAGTATCCTTCCCCTGCCACGCCCACCAAGCCACGCCAACCAAGCCACGCCACACCACGCCCACCAAGCCATGCCCACAGAACCGGTAGTAAAAAAATTTGAAACCCACCACTGCTATGCACACTGCTGCTTTCTGGACTAGTTGAAGTTTCCAGGTGGTCTTCAAGGACAGCCCCATGTAGAGCACTTTGCAGTAATCTAAACAGGATGTTACCAAGGCATGAGTGACCATGAACAAGGCCTTTCAATTCAAGAAGGGGTGCAATTGCCACACTAGATGAATCTATGAAAATCCCTTGCTATCATTCATGGAACAACAGATCAAACATGTCAATTTTCTCAGTTATATGAAATACATCTACATACATATCTACGTTCTAGTACAGTAGTAAGACAACACTTTTTGTAAAGATTCTAATTCCAATTTTATTAACTGCCATATCTCACCAATACAATTTTGCAAAACAAATGTGAATTGTGGGGGTTTTATATCCTGTCTTTAAAAAAATTAAAGTTAAAAATAGGTGTGTTCAAAATGTTCAAAACTCAGTAGAAGTCCCAGATTTTTAGCCTATCCATTTTGATGTCATTGTTCTGTCTATCATACCCTCTATGGTACATTGAGACCCAAATAAGAATAATAAAATATGGAGATGTCAGTGTGCTGCCTACTTTTTTTCCACTGTAAAACCATTTAATCCTTTACTTACCCCCCCCAAAAGAACATTAATGTTTTCTGAAAAATACTGCACATTTTTTAATTTAAATGTTTATGAATTTTCCCTTTACCCCAATTATTCAGGTTACAAATCAAAGCTATAACATAATTATAGAAAGAAAAAAGAAAAATACATTTTACATAATGATTGCTATCTGATCAATCAGGGCTTCTTAGATGCAAACATGTGTTTAGTACCATCTTTATTATTTTTGTACATAATTCAAGGTGGCCAATATATTATACTCCTTCCGCTTCCTATTTTCCCCAAACAACAACCCTGTGAAGTGAGTTGGCCTGAGAGTAACCCAGCTGGCTTTCATGCCTAAAGTGGGATCAGAACCCATAGTCTCCTGGTTTCTAGCCTGGTGCCTTAAAAACTAGACTAAACTGGCAATGTATCAGTATTGCTTTCATGTTTTTTCCTCAAAGAAATAAGCAGCTAGACTTTATTATTGCTCCTGATCTCCTTCATTATCACATGAAACATAGTTTAGATCAGGGGTGTCAAACTCAAGGCCTGCGGGACGGATGTGGCCCACAGAGTGCTTAAATCTGACCCACAGGGCCTGCCTGGAAATATCAAAGGACTGGCCCACGGTGCATTTTTAGCCTCCCCGCACAGTTTTGGGGATTTGGGGAGGAAACCACAGAGTCAGGTAGTGAGTTCCAGGCATTAACCACTCTGTTGCTGTAGTCGTATTTTCTGCAGTCGAGTTTGGAGCGGTTCACTTTGAGTTTGTATCTGTTGTGTGCTCGTGTATTGTTGTGGTTGAAGCTGAAGTAGTCGTTGACAGGAAGGACGTTGTAGCAAATAATTTTATGAGCTACACTTAGGTCATGCCGAAGGTGACATAGTTCTAAACTTTCTAAGCCCAGAATTTCAAGTCTGGTTGCATAAGGTATTCTGTTGCGAGCAGAGGAGTGGAGGACTCTTCTCGGAAAGTATCTCTGGACACACTCTATTGTATTTATGTCCAATATGCAGTGTGGGTTCCAGACAGATGAGCTGTATTCAAGGATTGGTCTGGCGAATGTTTTGTATGCTCTGGTTAGTAGTATAATATTACTGGAGAAGAAGCTAAGTAAGATTAGGTTAACAACTCTTAATGCCGTTTTGGTGATGTTGTTGCAGTGGGCTGTGGCACTTATATCATTTGATATGAGTACTCCAAGGTCTTTGACAGAGTGAGGGTCATCTGCAAGGTCGTGTCCATTCAGCTTGTATTTGGTGTTCTGATTCTTTTTGCCAATGTGTAGGACAGAGCATTAGTTGGTTGAGATTTGGAGTTGCCAGATGTTTGACCATTCTGACACAAAGTCGAGGTCTTTTTGGAGGGTAGCAGTGTTGTCAGTGGTGTTAAAAAGTTTTACATCATCGGCGAAGAGAACTCAGTTGCTTATAATGTGATCGCAAAGGTAATTTATATAGAGTATAAAGAGTGTTGGTCCTAGTACGCTGCCTTGGGGTACACCACTGTTAACAGGTATGGGAAAGTGGCTGACTGAGAAACACCGGTTTCGAATATTCCTTCCTACTTCTACTTCTAAGAAAAAGTAGGACAAACCTGCTGTCTTAGGACTGTACAGAATCTTGGAAGCAAATACTTCATACAGGTCTGAGTGAGGTAACCCTCCTTGGTGTATTAAAGCAGCCATATTATTTCAGTATTATGGGCCTTCAGTCTGTTTAACTCTTAGATTATTTCACTATTACATTACTTAGTACTGATGCTTTATTTAAACTTATATTTGTATATCAGTGATGTCATGACCTTTGTAAATGTCATATGCTAAATAATAATGTACAATCAGGCCAGAAATTTATTAACAAGTGAGATCAGAGCAGCAAAAAGAAGCTACTCTGAAAAGCTAAGGAATCAGTTCTCAACAAACGAACCAGCAAACATGTGGAAAACACTTAAAAACATCACCGGTTATGGCAAACCTTCTTCCCAAGCTGAAGGAAATCAGCAACTGGCAGATGACCTGAATGTGTTCTACTGCAGATTTGAAAGGAAACTACAGCTACCTATCTCCACAACCTCCATCCCAGACACACCAACAACAGCCAAACCTCCTACCCCTGACCCCATCCCC
>QLTV01000965.1:2344858-2366194 GCA_003457575.1 Thermophis baileyi | reverse complement strand
TGGTGGGGGGGATGCCCGGCCCTCCAGGATGGAGAGGGGGGCAAGAGAAGGCGCCGAGGTTTGCTTGGGCAGTCAAGCCAGACGGCGGAAGGAAACTCAGAGTGTTGGGGGCTTCAGAAGGGCAGAATGTGCTTCAGAATGTGCAGCTCCTGGCTCTACCAGTGAGTGACGTCAAGTTGGCCACACACACCCGGTCACATAACCACCAAGCCACGCCCACGAAGCCACGCCCACAGAACCGGTAGGGAAAATTTTTAGATTTCACCACTGACATAGACCCCAGAGAGAAGAGACCAAAATGTTATATAGCCATTCAGAATTGCAAGGCAGCATTTCCATAAGCACACTTGACAACATTTAAGGACATTTTTTCTAATAGGAAAAATAAATAAAATAAAGCAGAATGTTCTGGGAATTGAGAGGGGAGAGGGGAGAACAATGGCAAAAAACGTCTCAGTAGAACTGGCTATATAATAAAACATGGCCTACAGTTTTTATTCACCAGCATCACAGGGATAGGATAATTTAGCAAACTAAGTTTTTCGGTGTTTTCTTTCAGACACTGTTGGGGAAGAAATGTTGAAATGAGTCAGCATTGAACAAACAAATATTTGATTACAGTCCAAGACCAGATTATAAAAGTTAAAACAACCAAACAAAATATGAGGGTACAGTAGAGGTAGTGACTGCCTTAGTGACTGCCTTGGGTAGTGACTGTTTGAAGTTATGATGATGATTTGCAACAAATCCTTGCAGCACCTTTTGCTCTCTTTCTCAGTCACAGGTTCACAATTACAGTAAAATAATGAACATTCTTCTCTACTGACCCTTTGCTCCTATCCCCAGATTACCTAAATAAGCTATTTCCTCCTAAACTCCTTTTCTCCCCAGCACAACAGATCTCTAAGAAATGCTAATGCAAGTTACCAAACTGTATGTGTTAAAATAGCAGCTGGCAGCTGCCGCCTGTAACTGAAAAGACTTTAATCAGTTTCATACTAAAGGCTTTCTTTAGTCTCCTAAGCAGCTTGGGGTTCAGAGCCATAGGAGCCTAACCAAACAGCTGGTGCCAGCACAATCCTTTTGATATAATCTCTTTCTTTCCAATGAATGTAAATAAAAACATTAATTCATTTCTTGCTAATTATCCCAGCACCAGGTTGGACATTCCAAATGGTGGGAGGTGGGGTAAAAGGGTTAGAAGATTTGCCTCTTTATATTCTGGAAATCTTTCCTGCCATTTGGATTCATCTGGCTATTGGGAATCATATCCTAATGTTTTAAAACAAAGAAAACTGAAGCAAAACCATAAACACAATCGCAGTCACATTATTTTTCATTTAGTGACTGTGTCATTTAGTGATCATTGCTAGTCCTAATTGACACTAAATGAGGACTACCTGTAAAATCACATTAATTAAGTAACTCACATACTTCTGTTGTTGGATCTGAATATAGTTGTTGTACAGATGATTTCAAGGTGCTTATATTTTAGGATATCTTCTGTGCAAAAAGGATATGTGACATATCCCAAAGAAGGTTTTTCAAAAGCCAATTAGACTTTGTTTTTCCTTGAAGACATTTCGCTTTTTATTCAAGAAGCTTCTTCAGTTCTGACTGAATGGTGGAGGATGGAAGGATTTATATTCCTTGCAGTCATCTGGTCATTAGCATTCCTTCTGAGAGTCATTGAGGCCATTTGGAGGTTTATCTGTACCCTCAGGGTCATCTGAATAATGCAAATGGGTATGGAATCTTCTTGGAACTGTTGAAAGGACTGTGTTGTAAATAGGAAATAGTTGGTGTTGTATCCCTCCCCCCCTGCTGAGAGAGGGCTGTTCAATCTTAATATAGATGGCCTTTTTGACCCTTCTTTCAAAGCAGTGGTCCTCTCTGTCCAGAATGTGGACTTTCTGTCTTCAAAAGAGTGACCTTTGTCTTTCAAATGCAGATGGACTGCTAAATCTTGTCCTGATAGGTGTGTTCTCCTATGTTGTGCCATGCGTTTGTAAAGTAGTTGTTTTGTTTCTCCAAAGTATAGATCTGTACATGTCTCACTGCATTGTACTGCATATATCACATTGTTCAGTTTGTGTCTGGGTGTTTTATCCTTGGGATGGACAAACTTCTGCATTAGTGTATTTTTGGGTTTAAAGTGTGTATATATATTAGCAATAGCAATAGCAATAGCACTTAGACTTATATACCGCTTTACAGTGCTTTACAGCACTCTCTAAGCGGTTCACAGAGTCAGCATATTGCCCCCAACAATCTGGGTCCTCATTTTACCCACCTCAGAAGGATGGAAGGCTGAGTCAACCTTGAGCCGGTGAGATTTGAACCGCTGAACTGCTGAACAGTCAGCTGAAGTAGCCTGCAGTACTGCACTCTAACCACTGCGCCACCTCGGCTCTTATTTGTGTTGATTGAAAATCCTCCTAAACTTTTCAGATATTTCTGCAACGTATAGAATGACAATGTTGCATCATTTGTTGTTCTCTTCTTATATGTGATGGAGGAGCTCCTCCTGGGTCTTTTTTTGGATTTGGCCAGAAGTTCTGAGGGCTTCCTTCAGCATTTCAAATAAGGTTCCACACCTATTTGCACTATTCAAGTGACCCTGAGGGCACAGATAAATCTCCAAGTAGCCTCTGAGACTCTCAGAAAGAGTGCTAATGACCAGATGACTGCAAAGAATATAAATCCTTCCATCCTCCACCATTCAGTCAGAACTGAAGAAACTTCTTGAATGAGAAGCAATACGTCTTCAAGGAAAGTCCAGTTGCCTTTTGAAAAAGCACCTTTGGGACAACCATGACCTAGATGACTGAGAATCTTCATACACATATCTGATATCTGATTATAGCTACCATCAATGATTGTTGAAGAATGCACATAAAAAACAGAGTTTTGGTCACATTGTGGTTGCCATCTTAATGTTTTTGACCACTCCCTGCTAACATTTGCACACTACCGTAGTTTCTGGCTATGATTGTTGGGAGAATAAAATTAGAGAGGAGAAGAACATTCTTTCTGTCATAAACCTGATGCACATAGGAAATATAGATAGCATACACCATTCTTCTCTTTCCTCCATTGTCCACTTTCTATTGTCAATCTGTTGCAAAGTCACTGAGATAGAGAGAATAAGAATGAAGTTTTTGACTCCGAGTGACTCCCCTAATGATCTGCTTAAAGTCATTGTTTCCTACTGCTTTTACTGGTGGAAAACTGTATAGACCTACAGTATAAATGCATTAACTAAAATGGTTGTGGGAATGACCTTGGGAGACTGGGTTCAGAGATGCTTCCTAGGGAATGGTCAGATAAAAGATAGCAGAGTTCTCAACTGGATAGTAGGCAGAGCAAGAAGCTCAGGAGACCATCTCTAATTTTGGGAGGTATAAAGAAAGCAGAGGGAGAATTGAACTTTCAGACTTCAAGATTCTTTTAATGTAACCTACAATAAAGTAGAAGTAGCTTTTCTACTTTATTTGTGTTTCCTGCTTAGTTCATCTGGGTAAGGCTGATAATAACTAACATACATACATACATACATACATACATACATACATACCCCGTGTTTCCCCCAAAATAAGACCCAGTCTTATATTTTTTGGGTTCCAAAATAAGCACTAGGGGACGTCTTATTTTTTTCCACCAAGTACGGGATGCCCAGTTCTGCTTGCTCAAGGCCACAACAAAGCAGGCAAGTTGAGACACAGTGGTACAGAGTGGGCTGGCAGGTGTGGAGGCTCGTCTTCGTGTTTCTCGGCTTTCCCACAGCCCACATGGTGCATTTGGATCACCTGCCTTCCCCCCCCGCACCTCTGCCTCTATTTGCTGCCGGTGCCACCCTGTGAAGACTAGCTTCCCGCGGCCGCTTGCCTGCTCCAGCCCACTGATTCTCGGCTTTCCCATGTCCCACGCGAGGCGTCCAGATTGTGTACCTCCCTCCTGCCTTATCTCCGCCTGCTGCTTGGACTGGTAATCAACTCACCTGTGCTGCACAGGCTGTGGCTGCTGCCAGACACCATCGCCCCCCGCGCCCTCGCTGCCTCCGGTGCTGGGTACAGCCCCCCACTGATGACAACCTTAACTAGGTATTATTTTTTGGATAGGGCTTATATTAGAAGCATGCTAAAAAATCAGGCTAGGGCTTATTTTCAGGGCAGGTCTTATTTTAGGGGAAACAGGTTACATACATACATACATACATACATACATACATACTGTACATACATACTGTACATACATACATACATACCACAGGTGGGTTCCCTCCGGTTCGGACCAGTTCGCCCGAACTGGTAGCGACCTGCTGGTGACATCACAATGACATCACAGATCCAGTTCGGTCGGTAACCGGTCCATGGGCACCGCCATCTTTTCTTTGAATTTTTTGGGAAAGTTTTTTTTATTATTTTTTTTTGAATTTATTTTTTTTTTTTGAATTTTTTTCCTGGTTTTTTTTTGCTTCTGCGCATGCACAGAAGCTGAGTTTCTGGCACTGCGCATGCGTCACCATCTTGTTTTTGGCTTTTTGGGGGGGGCAATATTTTTTTTTTGCACTGTGCATACGTGTGCGCACGAAGCGCGCATGCGCCCACGAGGTGCACCCACGCGGCACGGGAGGAAGCAAACTGGCAGCGAGGTAAGTTAGAACCCACCCCTGATACATACATACATACATACATACATACATACATACATACATACATACATACATACACAAGCTATTGTTTTTCCAAGCTAAATAGTAGAAGTGTTAGACAGTTTGTATTCCCTCTGGGAATTGCTTTGTACTGCAGAAGTGACTGGATGCATCTCACCCTGACCCACAAGCCTTACAGTTTGCTACAGTGAGGTACTTTGCATTGTCTCCCCACTGCAAATGCACAACCCACCTCTCCCAGTTATTGCAAATGCTAAAGGAGACAACCAGATCACAGCTGCTTCTAGAAAGCCAGCGTCCATGTTGTTTCATAAAACAGCTTCAAGTGGGCGCTTCGGTTGAGCCTTTGTCAAAATAAAGCAACTAAAAAAAATCAGCATTATCCTACTAACAATGGTTACTATTGCCTTGATCATGCTATTAAGTTAAGGAGAAATTACATTAGAGAAGTAAAGCAATAAGCGGTCAGAAACAACTCTTCCCCTCCCCAATTTTCTAGAGGTAAGTGTTTCTCCTATAGCATGTAGACAGAAAACAGTAGCACAAATGATGCCTTTAATTTGGTTTTGCAGTTCTCCACTATCATGTAGTTAAGGTAGTTAAATAGAATTTATAGAAGTCGAATCCTTTTAGGCAACCGCCTTTGTATTTTTTTTATTAAATCCATACTTGCAGAATCTATTTAATGTCAATTTTGTACAATGGTTACACTGCACAGAGTATTTTATTTTAAACCTGCAGGACACAATGATAAATTGATAATTGACCCCAAGGCCATCGCAAATAAAAGAGCCCCTGTTTTTCATTAGTACAGTATTACGGAGTTGTGTGAGGGAAGAGAGAGAGAGAGAGGGAGGAGGAGGAGGAGGAAAATCTAATCGGGTTCTGAAGACTGAAGTATTAAAAAAATTGTTCATGTTTTTCAAAGTGTTTCTTTAGGATGAGAAAATACTTAATTCTGAAGGAGAAAAAAAAATGTGCCTGAGGCACAAATGGAAGTCGATGGTAAGTTATATTTGGCTTTGTATTGAATAGGAAAATAAGTCATAGATCCTAATTCTCCATTTGCCTTTCTCTGGTTACGCTAATCTATTCTACTTAGTATAAAATGTCAATTTCTATGGCATCTAGAGGTTTATATTGGCTTATTAATAATATAAGAATGGGTGTTATTCTTCCCATTACATGGTTCATTGATAATGTTTCTCGTGTTATAATTAAGAATGGAAAATACATGTAGCTCACAAATTATGTTTGGTTTCTATGTTCCCTGAGATGTTTTTTTAAATTTACCGTTTGCTTGTTTTTAAGAATCTTCTTATTATTTCTTTTAAAAATAATTTTATAACCATCACTGCTGGTCCCTAACCAAAATTGAAAAAAGAGGATATCTTAAACTTTGAATCCATCAACAGTAAATAATCACACCTACTCAATCTAGTTTATTTTGGCATTTCCCAGTATTTAAGCCAATTCCTTTCTTATAAATATTCACTAGTTCATGAAAATATAAGAAGCTGAAACTTCTCACAAAAAATTAAGCCAAAGTATTTGAATGCGAGTGTACGTATCTACAGTATTTCTTAGCTCAGTTTAACTGCTTTATTAATCCAGCTTAAAATATACAGAAAACCAGAATTTAGATTAATCTCTTGTGTGCAATTTGTGTGTGTGTGTGGGGGTGTAAATTTGGAGCAGGTTGCTTCTATAAAAGGGTGGTTGTGGTTCCCATCTTGACTTTTTTTACCATCCTTGTGAATACCTTTGGGAAGCATGCTTTGTTTCAAAGAAGCTTCAAGGGAAGCATCCTTTAGATTATTTGAGGGACTGCCTTGTCCTGATTATATCAGCTCCAGGTCCCATTTATTATGAGGTCCAGGAAGAATAGCCTTTTCTTTTATGATGTCCACCCTGAACATCATCCACCTGGAGATTAGATTGGCCGCCAACCTTCCAACATTTCACAAGGCCTTAATGATGTATTTTTGTCACTGGGCTTTTGAATTCAGATGTATGGCTGAGTCACTGTAATGGTTGTGTTAATTTGCTATTTTTGTTTGTTTGTTTTACTTTGGTTGCTGATTATATTTGTATACTGATTATATTTGTATGGGGTTTTATGTTCTTTGTTTTTACAGAGTGTGTACTAGTTGGGCATGAATTTGAGACCATATATGTTTAAATAAAAAATAAGTAAAGCCAAGCATGCCATCCATCCTCCCTGCTTCTAAGGTGGTGTTTTGCAAATACTTCAATTCATCAATAGAAAATGACTGATGCATAGCTTCAGTGCATGTGTATCACATATGTAGGAGCCTGCTTTCTTCCAACCATGCTTTGTAAGATACAAAGTGCATTCCAGCAAATCTTAGATATTTACAAAAGAGTATTCAGATTTCTTTATACTGTACCTTACTTTCTTTCATTCCTGTCTTGGGGTCTTTGTTCAACTAATATGGCTGCTTAGTATCTTGCCATTGTGCTTTTGGTGACTAACACTGCATAAAAACAACCAGAAAATTATGATTGCACAACAAAATATCACAACATACCCAGCAATGTAATATATACATAATACCCAGTGGTGGGTTGCTGCCGGTTTTGACCGATTCTCCCGTACCAGTGGCAGAAATTTGCACCCACTCACCGAACTGGCAGTGATGGCCGGCTGTCCATGCCCCCAAACCAGTTCTCTGGTCGCCGCAGCTGGCAAAGAACCCTCTGCGCATGAGCAGAGGGTCATTTCCCCGATGTGACATAGGCACGTGCAAAATGCGCACTTCTGTCATGATGCGAACCAGTAGGGAAGGTAAGTGGAACCCACCCCTGATAATACCTAAATAGTTACATCAAGCAAGACTCAAAGGAACAATAAAAATCACAATGTCTCATGGGCTCAGACTGACCCCCTGACTCCCATGCCTGGAGGTCCTTAAGACTTTTTGATAACAGTCTTTAATTGGTGAAAATTACAGCAAGACTTTTCTATTGGATTTCTTAGATTGGTAGAAACAATAGGAAAGAGGAAATTATCACAAATATCACAGCCCCATGCCATGTAGGGCTTTGTGATGCTGACAACCAACACCTTGAATTGATCTCAAACCCACTGGGAGCCAGTTCAGCTCACAAAGCAGAATTTGTAACATGAACATACCAAGGTATGCCCATAAGTGCCTATGTCATTGCATTCTGGACCAGTTGTAGCTTCTAGAAAATGTGCAAGGGCAGCCTTATGTACAGTACATTGCAGCAATTTATTTGGGAGGTGACAAGAGGAAGTTGTACAAATAGTCTTCTAGCCATAGCTGCCTCTGCCCCTCAAACAAGTCCAGGGGAACCCTCTATACACTGGTTTTGTTATAGTAGTGCAACCTCAGCCAGCACTAAAATGGAAAACCAAGAACCAAAGGCCCTAATATCTAAATATAATTGTCTGTTAGGGTTAAGCTGAGCCTGTTACACACACACACACACACACACACACACACACACACACACACCACAATTTCCAGATACCAAGACAGAACTTCCACAGTATCACTGGGTCAGGCAGGGCAAAAATATAAAGATGGATCTCATCAGCAAATGGATAATATCTCACCCTATGCAGTTGAATGACCTCACCCAGTGGCTTCATGTAGATGTTAATTGGAGTGGGGCGAGTCTCAAGCCCTGAGTGACTCCACAAAGTAGAACTCTCCCCCCACACACACACACAACCACATCAAGTGAATCAACCTTGGAGGAAGGAGAAGAACAAGGATGCCACACTCCTGACACTGAAAATCAGTCCAGAAGGCTATCACAAGCTGCTGAGAGGTTAAGGAGAGCAGAAGGGATTCAGGTTCTCTCTCTCTTTTTTTTAAATAATTTTTATTGATTTTTAAAACTACAAAACAATACACACAAACAAACAAAAACCTACATCCACATATATACATAAATACACTTTTAACAACAGTTTCGTCTCAGTATATTATCTATTATTTACATTTTTCCCTTTTACTCTTCTCTAATTGTTTTCACATTTGTTGACCTATTTAAATTTATCCCACACCAAGTAGTAATCTGTTTCTTCTTTTTCTTTTATTTCTTTTGTTAATTTATCCATCTCTGCACAGTCCATTATTTTCCTTATCAGTTCTTCCTCAGATGGTATATTATCATTTTTCCATTTTTGGGTATAAACTATTCTCGCTGCTGTGATTATATGAAGAAGAAGATATTGTATTGTATTCTGATGGACGTGATATATTCCTTTTCGTATTATACACTGTGCTCGTTGGAAACCAGAGCTGGCTTTTCTTTCCATATTAAAATTCCTCTCCTGGAAATTGTAATTTGATGAGGATGGAGATAATTTTCTTATGCAGTCTATAATATTATGAGCATTGATGATGTCATCTAGTTTGGTAATGAAATGTCTGCAAGAAAACCACCAAGCTCAGAAAGCACCAAGGACCCCACATAATATTATAGACTCTCTCAAAAATAAGCACGGTCATTGCCTTGAGTAAGATTGTCCTTGAGGGGGGGGGGAGAAACCCAATTGGGAGATATGATAGATACTTTCAAGTATTTAAAGGGTGTGACACAGAAGAAAATCAAAACTTGTCCTCTCTTGTTCCATTGTGCAGGAGATGAAGTAATGGATGGAAGTCATAGAAAGCAGAATGTGAGTTAGAAACAAACTTTCCAAACAGTGAGAGATGTTTGTCTCTCCATGTGTTTCTTTCATTAGATGTTGATGCTTTAATGTAGAGTCCTGAATGGAGCAGGGATTAGACTTCATGGCCTGTATCAAACAGGAGCTCTGACTCAGTTTCTGTCACCTAAACAGCCAAACTGGTGCATTGTGAAGTGTGATAGTGGTTGTCTATATCAGCAAATGACATGTCTTCTGCATAAGAATGCTGTGCCCAAATCTGCCTGGTTTTTGTTGGTCTTGGTGCTTAAGTGTTGGCCTTAAGTGCTACTATTGGTGGGGTTGTCTAATGTATACCTTTCCATCATTTTGAAACCTCGGTGATTGCCAATTCCTATTTTGGAACAGAAAATAGAGGCGCTCCCATATAATCTTTTCTCCTGAGATTTAAGTGAAGTATGTGTAGTCATTGAAGCTGCAGGGTGCTGGAGACTGATTAATATTACTGTTTTGATAGCCCATCCAGCTGAAAAGACTAGGTGGATTACAACAAATTAAAAAAATAAATACAAATGCAGAATACTTTATTATTATAAAAACAACAGTTATAATCTATCAAGAATAATAAATTAACCCTACCCAAATATAAAAGCCATTATGGCTTAAATAGGATTGAAAACCTAGTGAAATAAAATGGACTATAAAAATCTTCTGAAAACCATGAGGGATTTCTGAGTGTAAGAACTTGGAAAGTGTGGGGACCATCACAGGGAAGTGAATGTCTGCTGAGAACATTCCAAGAAGCCTGTTAAGAGTCCCTGCTCTCTCTCTTAAGTAAGGGGGAACCATCACAGAGAAGGCCTGTCATCTTCTCCCTGTTCCCCATTACTTAAGAGCAGGGGTGGGCTGCTGGGGGTTTGCAGGGGTTCGGGAAAACCTCTAGCTAAGATTCTGTGCAGTTCGGAGAACCCCCCAATCCCACTCCTGGCTGGCCCTGCCCACCCCGCTCCGGTCCTCCCAGGAGTCCCCACACAGCCCATTTTGGATGCAGGTAAGTGTAGGGCACATGCGGAGGCTCAGGGAGGGCAAAAAACGGGCCTACCGGAAGTTTGGAAAGGATGGAAATGGGCCTGTTTCCGGCCTCCAGAGGTCTCCAGAGCCTGGGGAGGCTGTTTTCGCCCTCTCAGAGGCTCGAGAAAAGCCTCTGGAGCCCGGGGAGGGCAAAAACGCCCCTCCCCCACTGCGGTGCAGAAATCCGACTAGGCCATGCCCACCATGGCCACGCCCACCCAGCAACCAGCCAGAGAACTCCTTGCTAACATTTTTGAAGCCCACCCCTGCAGAGAGAGCAGGGACTCTTAACAGACTTCTTGAAATGTTCTCAGCAGACAGGCAGATTAGATTCTGACAACGTGGTATCCAGTGCAGCACCATATAGAACTTTGTAGGTTATTACCAGCACTTTGAAATAGGAGCAGGAAATTTATTGATCTGGACCCTTATCAATCGGGTTTCAGGCCCGGTTATAGCATGGAAACTGCTTTGGTCGCGCTGTTGGATGATCTCTGGAGAGCCCGAGATGGAGATTTTTCCTCCATCTTGGTGCTGCTTGACCTCTCAGCTGCTTTCGATACCGTCAACCACGGTATCCTTCTGTGTCGACTAAGGGAGCTGGGAGTGGGTGGCACCGTTTTGCGGTGGTTCTCCTCCTACCTTTCTGATCGTTCACAGTCGGTGTTGGCAGGGGGGCAAAGGTCGACCCCTAGGCCCCTCGAGTGCGGGGTGCCTCAGGGTTCGGTCCTCTCTCCCCTCTTATTTAACATCTACATGAAACCACTGGGTGAGACCATCCGACGGCATGGGGTGAGGTTCCAACAATACGCTGATGACCCCCAGCTGTATATCTCCATCCCTCGTCAATTCAGTGAAGCAGTGGATGTAATCGACCGGTGCCTGGACGATGTAAGGGTCTGGATGGGAGTTAACAGACTCAAACTTAACCCAGACAAGACCGAGTAGATGTGGATATTGCCTCCGAAGGACCACGTTGATCGTCCTTCCTTGGTTCTTGGGGGAGAAAACTTAATCCCCTCAGAACGGGTTCGCAATTTGGGTGTCGTCCTGGAATGCCGATTGCGCTCCGGTCAGAATTTAAGGTGTTGTTTGTTACCTTTAAAGCCCTACATGGCTCAGGACCAGTTTATCTACATGACCGCCTTCTCCCACACTCCTCCCGGCGGCCAGTGAGGTCGCACAGGGTTGGCCTTCTTCAGGTCCGGTCAGCCAGACAGTGTCGGCTGGTGGGACCGTGGGGGAGGGCCTTCTCTGTAGCCGCACCGACTCTATGGAACCAACTTCCCCCCGAGATCCATACTACCCCCACCTTACTGGCTTTCCGTAAAGCTGTTAAGACCTGGCTTTTTCTGCAGGCCTAGGGCCAATAACCTATGGATTGGCCCATGTATGCAGGTGTAAATGTTTTTTGATATTTTTAAATTGTATTTATTATGTTTTTATTGGTGTTTATTCATGTGTTGTGAGCTGCCCAGAGTCCTTTGGGAGTTGGGCGGCATACAAATTTTATTAATAAATAAATAATAAATAAATATTGATAATATTATTGCATTCTAAAACGCAAGACGTTTGTCTACATACTCAACAACCTTGCAACTAAATTTGTGCCATACTCCATAAACCATACTCTAGATCAGTGTTTCTCAACCTTCTCTGTTTTTTTCCCCTTCCAAATCTCAATTCCCCCCCCCCCTTTCCAGGTCTGATTCAGTTTAATGAAAGAGAATTGCTTTTGAAATTTGTTTCAAAGAAAAACAGAATTTTAGAAGCCTAAATGGGTGTTTCTCAATCTTGGCTGGGGAATTTTGGGAGCAGGTCCACATAAATATAAATAAATAAAATAAATATATATATATTTATATTCATATTTATATCAATAAACAAAAATAAAATAAATATATAGGTGAAAAAAGTTTCTAGATCATACATTTATTGTTTCATCTGGATGAGTTCAGGAAAGCTAAAATTGTGGAAAAGGGGGAAAAAAGCATACCTTTAAAACTTTCTGATATTTTTCTTTCTCTACCTATATTTAATTTCCCTGCCAATGTTAGCCTTACTTTGGAGTCTTATTTTCTTGCCTGCTTCAAGTTCTTTCACAGAATGCTTTTTTCTCACGTTCCTTTAGCTAATATTCTGTTCAGTGAGATGTGAGATATTTAGTGCAGATTATTCACAATCTTTTTGAAGAAGGAAATGCTCTGATTCAGAGAATGAAGAAGCTTTTCTGTCTGGCAGAGAAGTTTTCCCTCCCCCTGCCATCTTTCATAGATCTGTCTAGTGGCATCAAGCATTTTAAGCGTATATCAATATTTTCATTACAGAAATTTAGTCGGCAAACATTGCAAGGGGGAAGTAATTTTTCAGTTGGCGCCTTCTTTGGTGGCAGCCCATAGGGTGTCATGACTAAGATATGACCGTGTTAATTGATTAGCACACTTCAGATAGTGCCGTGTGTGCAGCCCATTCTCCTAAACAGTGATAAATGGCCACCTTTGTGCAAAATGGTTGAGGTGGGACCTCAGCCTCTTTTGACAAACCAGAAAATGAAAAGATTACTACTAGATTCTATTGATTGGCCTGGTTAGGGCAGTTGTGCATTTTCCCAAAGGTTAATTGGACTTGAACTCAAGAAATTAAGAGGTCACCTAAGGTCACAGTGGCAGCAGGCAAACTTTTAATGTGCCGCTAATAATATCTGGCAGGAAGAAAGACAACATTTTCAGGAAGGGAGGAGGGCAATATTTTCACTTCCCAAATAGGTTTACAGAATTTACCTTTAGAATAATCTATGTTTGGTTGATAGATTGTTGACAAGCAAATATTCAGAAACACCAAAAAAAAAAAAAACCCCAAACCCTTCCTCCTACAAACTTATAATAAAACACTTTCCCTCAGACAAAGAAGTTTCTTCAAACCGAAGGCAATCTTTCTTTTCAGGGCTATGACAAAAGAACGTCAGAAGAGCTGTGCTGGATCATGCCAACAGTCTATCCAGTCTGGCATTCTCTGTTGCAGTGATTCTCACAAAGTGGATAAGAGGATTGCCATGTTCTATTCTTGTTGTCTTGTTCTCTTTGAGTCTGTGCACCATGACACCCTGGGGCACCACAACAAATTCACAGGGATACCATGCAATATTTTAAATTTTTGAGGGAAACACAATAATAGTTGACATCTCTTGGTCACCCCACAAATTACCCACATGGAAAAAAAAATACTGAAATATTAAGGGCACCATGAACTAAGAACATCTTGAAGCTCTGCTCCAACTCCATGTTTGTTCCCCTTTCTTCTCCTCCCTTTGATGTAAGAGAAGAAAACATAATGGAAAAGAGAAGATGAAAATGTGCAATGGCTGACAGCAGTTTTCTTCCTTTGAATCCAAGAGAAAACAAGCTGACCCAGTATTCCAGTCCAGCAGAATCTATTGACCTGAAAAGAAAATGAGGACCCAGATTGTTGGGGCAATATGCTGACTCTGTAAACCGCTTAGAGAGGGCTGTAAAAGCACTGTAAAGTGGTATATAAGTCTAAGTGCTATTGCTATTTATTATTTATGCACACTTTTTTGGTATCATATCTTGTTTTAGTCTGTATGCTGCTTAGTCATTTTGGGGTTGTGGGCAACCTTATGAAAAAAATATAAAATATATAAATTATAAATAGCGTTATTACTACTTTTCATTATATATAGTGGTATAACACCATTAGATAATTATATAGTTTTCTTATCAGTTTTTCATCTGTCCCTAATAATATCTTGTCAAGTGTTGTTAGTTCTTTATAAAAACCCCATTAAAATAGAATAGAATAGAATTTTTTATTGGCCAGTAATTTGTCTTCGGTGCATAAGCTCTCAGTGTACATAAAAAAATACATTAATCAAGAATCATAAGATACAACACTTAGTGATAGTCATAGGATACTAAATAAGCAATCAAAATTATACTAGGAAACTAAATAAAACAATATAAATTGTAAAGATACAAGCAAGAATGTTATGGTAATAAGTAGAAAAGGAGATAGGTAATAGGAAGGATGAGAAGAAGAATAGTAATACAGTCTTAGTAAATAATTTGACAGTGTTACTCCTTTTGTCTAGTTGTTTTGGTGTGCAGTGCCCTATAGCGTCTTTTTGAGGGTAGAAGTTGAAACAATTTATGTCCAGGATGTGAGGGGTCTGTAGATAATTTCACAGCCCTCTTTTTGACTCGTGCAGTATACAGATCCTCAATGGAAGGCAGGTTGGTAGCAATTGTTTTTTCTGCAGTTCTAATTTTCCGTTGAAGTCTGTGTCTGTCTTATTTGGTTGCAGAGCCAAACCAGACAGTTATAGAGGTGCAGATGACAGACTCAATAATTCCTCTGTAGAATTGGATCAGCAGCTCCTTGGGCAGTCTGAGCTTTCTGAGTTAGCGCAGAAAGAACATTCTTTGTTGTGCTTTTTTGATGACGTTTTTGATGTTAGGTCTCCATTTTAAGTCTTGAAATATGATAGAACCTAGAAACTTGAAGGTCTGTACTATTAATACTGTGTTGTCTAGTATAGTAAGAGGTGGTAGTATAGGAGGGTTTCTCCTAAAATCTACCACCATTTCCATGGTTTTGTGTGTGTTTATTTATTTATTTTTTATTTGTTTGTCAAACATATACAAGATAACAAGTATGTTTTGTTAGTTGCGAAGTCGTGTCCGACCCATCGCGACCCCATGGACAACGTTCGTCCAGGCCTTCCTGTCCTCTACCATCCCCCAGAGTCCATTTAAGCTCACGCCGACTGCTGCAGTGACTCCATCCAACCACCTTATTCTCTGTCGTCCCCTTCTTCTTTTGCCCTCAATCTTTCCCAGCATTAGGCTCTTCTCCAGTGAGCCCTTCCTTCTCATTAGGTGGCCAAAGTATTTGCGTTTCATCTTCAGGATCTGGCCTTGTAAAGAGCAGTCAGGGTTGATCTCCTCTAGGACTGACCAGTTGGATCGCCTTGCAGTCCAAGGGACTCGCAGGAGTCTTCTCCAGCACCATAGTTCTAAGGCCTCAATTCTTTGGCACTCAGCCTTTCTTATGATCCAACATTTAAAACCATACCAACTGGGAAAACCATAGCCTTGACTATACGCACTTTTGTTGGCAGGGTGATGTCTCTGCTTTTTAGTATGCGGTCTAGATTTGCCATAGCTTTCTTCCCCAGGAGCCAGCGTCTTTTAATTTCTTGGCTGTATTCCCCCTCTGTGGTGATCTTGGAGCCCAGGAAAATAAAATCTGTCACTACCTCCATTTCTTCCCCATCTATTTGCCAAGAATTGAGAGGGCCAGATAAAAATAAATTATAATCAAAACATTTGCAATTGTAATCAGTTGTAGAACACAACTTGATTGAACCTTGTTCTTGTTTCATTTAGATACACCCGGGCAAACTGAGAACTGACTATAGACCTGGATTTGGGTTTGGATTGGGGTTTGGAAACGTGCACACACATACATGTAAACAGTCCCTCTTTGAGAGAGATGGGCAGTTGAGCAATGTGAAAAATAAATAAATAAATAAATAACCTTCGTACATACAGGTAGTCCTCGACTTATGACCACGGTTGAGCCCAAAATTTATGTTGCTAAGTGAAACATTTGTTAAATGAGTTTGCCCCATTTTACAACCTTTCTTGCCGCAGTTGTTAAGTTGTTAATGGTAAGTTGTTACCGTTAATCACGGTAGTTATTAAATTAGTCCAATTGTTGTTAAGTGCATCTGGCTTCCCCACTGACTTGGCTCGTCAGAAGGTCACAAAAGAGGATCAAGTGACTCTGGGACACTGCAACCATCATAAATATGAGTCAATTGCCAAGCATCTGAATTTTGAACACATGACCGTAAGGATGCTACAAGAGGTGTAAATGGGAAAATTGGTCGTAAGTCACTTTGTTCAGTGCTGTTGTAATTTTGAACAGTCACTAAATGAACTACTGTAAATCAAGGACTACCTGTAAACATTGGATACCAATTGATCTTAATGGTGCTGAAACTGAAGATTAAAAACCCCAGGGTTTCTAACTTACCTCGCTGCCGGTTTGCTTCCTCCCACGCCGCGTGGGCATGCCTCATGGGCGTGGGCGCGCCTCATGGGTGCACGCATGCTTCGCTCACACACAGTCAAAAATGTTTTTTTAAAAAACACCAAAAACAAGATGGTGACGCATGCGCAGTGCCGGAAAGTCAGCTTCTGCGCATGCGCAGAAAAAAAAATTCAAAAAAAATTCAAAAAAAAGATGGCGGCGCCCCCGGACTGGCACCGACTGAACTGGATCAGTGACATCATCGTGATGTCACCAGCGGGTCGCTACCGGTTCAGGAGAACCGGTACGAACCAGGAGGAACCAACCTCTGAAACACCCACGTCTCCTTCAGCATTTATTGCTCTTTTTCTTGATGTTCCAGGGACTATGTTTAATTTGGCAATGAGTGCATTGGCTGGTAGTGGTTTCTGCACTGAAAAGAATCTATGTTTGATCAAACTTAAAAAAAAAACCACCCTCAAGAAAAATGTATTAGTAGTAGCTGCAAATTGGCTGGGGCGGAGGGGAAGCGGCAGTGAAATGGTTGAGAGGAGTTTGAAGTTCTGATTGAGGACAGCAAAAGGTATTCCAGAACCTGAGGACTGTGGAATTGTCATCTTCTACATTAAGGACTAAGTTGAAATGACACTGGGAAGAAAGGAAGCTTCCTGATAATTAAATTGGGTCTTTATCAGGGGTGGGTTCTAACTTACCTCACTGCCAGTTCGCTTCCTCCCGCGCCACGTGGGTGCGCCTCGTGGGCACGCGCGCATGCATGCACAGTGCTGAAAAATCTGAACCCCCCCCCTAAAAAAAGCCGAAAACAAGATGGCGATGAATACGCAGTGCCAGAAACTTGGCTTCTGCGCATGCACAGAAGAAAAAAAACCCGGAAAAAACCCCCCCCCAAACACCCCCCCACCCCCCCCCCCCCCCCCCCCCACAAAAAGACAAACACCCAAAAAAAAAAAAATTCCCCCACCCCAAAAAAAGCTGAAAACAAGATGGCGACGCATGCGCAGTGCCGGAAACTCGGCTTCTGCGCATGCACAGAAGGAAAAATCCCAGAAAAAATTCCAAAAAAAAATTCCACACCCCCCCCCAAAAGATGGCGGCGCCCACGAACCGGCAACAACAGAACCAGTTCCGTGATGTCACCATGACGTCACCAGCAGGTCGCTACCAGTTCGGGCGAACCTGTGCAAACCGGGAGGAACCCACCTCTGGTCTCTATACATCTTTACACTGAGAGTCCACTCCTGTTTTCAATCTAATAAGAAGGTAAGAAACTAGACTGAAAATTTTCAAAAGAAAAATACATGCCAATAGACTGTGAATACTGATTTTATAATACAGGGAAGCTCATATGAGAGGGAAAAAAAAGATTAATTGATTCTCTCCTAAATGACTTCAGGCAAAGCTTCTCAAGAGGATGAATGTACACTGATTTTTCATGAACGAATACAACAATTCCTGTTGGCCTGTCAATTTTTTAAAAAAACACAAGTGAGATGAAATAAGGAGAAAAGGAATTTCTGTTCTTTTGGGAAACATATATTTATATTCTAAAAAGAAAAAAAAAACCCTCCCAAAGTATATGAACATAGGTTGTGAATATATATGAACATGTGCACGCTCATATGTGTGCATGTGTGTTTAGATGGATATTTATTTATTTATTTATTTATTATTTAAATTTCTATGCCGGCCAACTCCCGAGGGACTCTGGGCGGCTTACAACAGAAATATAAAAAAAACATTAAAAAACATTATAAAAACATTTAAAAAACAATTTAAAAACCCATGCACACCATTCATGGCCAGATCTCGCAGGATTACAGCAGCGAGATCAATGGCCCCAGGCCTGCCGGAAAAGCCAGGTCTTCACTGCTTTCCGGAAGGCCAATAGGGTGGGGGCAGTCCGGATCTCACGAGGTAACTGGTTCCAGAGGGCTGGGGCAGCCACAGAGCAGGCCCTCCCCCACGGGCGCGCCAGCCGGCACTGTTGAGCTGACGGGACCCAGAGGCGACCAACTCTGTGGGATCTTAACGGTCGCTGGGAGCTATGTGGTCGAAGGCGGTCTCGAAGATAACCTGGCCATGAGCCATGCAGGGCTTTAAAGGTAATAAACAACACATTGAATGGTGTAATATGGGTGTACCTAGGTGCCCCCACGACAGCTCTCGCAGCCGCATTCTGGACCAATTGTAGTCTCCGAACACTCTTCAAGTTTAGCCCCATGTAGAGCGCATTGCAATAATCTAACCGTGAGGTGACAAGGGCATGGGTGACTGTGAGGAGAGCCTCTTGATCCAAGTAGGGTCACAATTGGTGCACCAAGCGAACCTGTGCAAAGATATGCATGCACAGATACACATACACAAATACATAAAATCTTCATTCTTTTGAGTACCATACAAAATACAACAAAATTGCCAAAGAAAGACAATAAAGAAAGTAAAATGATTATAAAATAACAAGGATATTTATTATAATTAATAATAAATTCATATAACAGATCAGCCATTTAAAATGCCTGAACCCAAACCAACCAACTAAATAAAAAGCAAATAGAATAATTTGTCACCACCAGATACATCTTCACAGACAGACCATTTCATATTTGGAGTGCCACCTGGATGAAAAATTTCCCCTTTGTTGTCACATAAATTGCCTGAGTTCATGAAAAGAGCTTTTTAAAAAGATTATCAGAACACCTTGGCTCAGTGGTTCTCAACCTTCCTAATGCCGCAACCCCCTCCCCACCGCCGTGACCCCCTCCCTGCCCCCTCCCCACACACGATGAATTGACAAAGGGGGCGTGGCACCAAGTTGGTGGGCTAGCACGTGCTTAGGCAACCCCCGTGAAAGGGTCGTTTGACCCCCAAAGGGGTCGCGACCCACAGGTTGAGAACTGCTGCCTTAGCTGATAAATATTACTTTGGTTATTTCAGTTCCAGACATGTGAGATTTCAAAAAAAGGGAAAAAAAACCAACCAATGGTTCTAGTTCCTCCCTCCCTCCTTCTCCATCATCTATCACACCTTTTTGTCGCCAAGTGCTGAAAGCATGCACGCACCCATAATGCAATGCGCGTGCGACCCCTCCATGCATGTGTACATGACCCCCCATGTGCCCCCCCCGCATGCACACACGACCCCCATCCACACACACCCTTCCCCCACACATGCATACGCAACCCCCACGCTTGCCTCCCACCCCCCGTGCATGCGCGTGCATCTCCCGCATGCGCCCCACCCTCCGCACATGCATGGCAGAGACCCAAAAACCAGCTGGCCAGCAGGAGGCACACACGCATGTACAGTAGAGCTGAGCTGGGGTGACGGTTCATGTGCCCACAGAGAGGGCTCTACATGCCACCTGTGGCACGTGTGCCATAGGTTCGCCATCACAGATCTATCATCTATCATCTATCATCTATCATCTATCATCTATCATCTATCATCTATCATCTATCATCTATCATCTATCATCTATCATCTATCATCTATCATCTATCATCTATCATCTATCTATCTATCTATCTATCTATCTATCTATCTATTATCATCTATCTATCTATCTATCTATCTATCTATATCTATCTATCATCTATCTATCTATCATCTATCTATCTATCTATCTATCTATCTATCATCTATCTATCTATCTATCTATCTATCTATCTATCTATCTATCTATCTATCATCTATCTATCATCTATCTATCTATGTATCTATGTATCTATCTATCTATCTATCTATCTATCTATCTATCTATCTATCTATCTATCTATCATCTATCTATCTATCTATCTATCTATCTATCATCTATCTATATCTTCTTCATCATCATCTATCATCTATCGATTGATCTATCATTGATCTATCAACTAAATATCTGCTTTTATGGCTCTTTTGTGTATTTTTACATCAGTGCACATCTGTGGATCAGATGTCTTCTCACTGCTGCCCCTTTCTCTTGCTGTGTTCACTTCTTGAGACAGAAAGAAAGAGGAAAGAGATAAGGCAGAGTCAAGGATACTTTCTACCACTCTTAATCTCTCTTTGGTGCCATCTGCATGTCTATTCCTGAGATCCCTTGAGTGCTGCTTACTCAGAATGACAAAATATGTTTATTGGCACTGGCTTTCTCTTAACAACACCCTATCATTCCATCATGCAACAAAAATGGGCTTGTACCCATCATCTTCACAACACTGTTAAATCAGTTTTACACTGACATGTCTTGAACTAATAAGATTACTTCGTGATGAGGCCCGGTGGAGAACAGAAAAAGATGCTTTGGTGCTATCCATTCTACCAATTCCTCTTTCTTTTACATTCATCATTCAGCAACACACACACCACACACACACACACACACACACACACACACACACACACACAAAGGGTTAGTGGGATAAAGAAAGAAAACTAACATGGAGTTTCTTTTGTGCAGTAGGGGAATGCAGCCACTAGATGACACCAAGAGATAATTTCTTTAGGCGTAATCTCTCAGATTCTTTATTCAACTAAAAGGTGAAATTCTTGCTGAGACTATAATTAAGATTACAGAGGTATGCAAATTAAATAATGTAGCAAGTATTAATTGTTATCTTACTTGGATATTAGCAATTACTGTCCTAGAGAGCAAAACTGGTTGGAATTTCTGAGCATTTGGACAAAGGATTTCAAATAGTTCTTTCCATTGCTGGCTGGCTTGTGCTTTTTAGTAGTGTACATTACTATAGCAATGGCATCCAAAGCTTGGATCAAGAAGAACTGGAGAATTCTACAGAAGGAGGAAGGAAGGAAGGAAGGAAGGAAGGAAGGAAGGAAGGAAGGAAGGGAGGGAGGGAGGGAGGGAGGGAGGGAGGGAGGATAT
>QLTV01000965.1:2245546-2275527 GCA_003457575.1 Thermophis baileyi | reverse complement strand
GACCATTCTCCAACCACAAATAATGAAAATTAGAGGTAGAACTTTTGCCTCACAATCAGGAGGTTGTGAGCACTGTCCTAGGTAGAGGTGCTGCTGGGCTTCAATTTGAAAATAAAAATAAAAATAAAACAAATAAAGCCAAAAAAAGATGGCGACCACATGCACAGTGCTGGAAGTCACCTTCTGAGCATGCTCAGGGAAAAAAAATTCATTTTTTTTAAAAAAAAAAGATGGCGGCCCCCACGGACTGGCAACCACCGATCCGGTTCAGATGACGTCACTAGCGGGTCGCTACCGGTTCAGGCGAACCGATAGGAACCCACCCCTGAAGCTGATATAGAAAAGACTCCAGTGCCTCCATACTCATGAGAATGACATCATTGATGAGTAGTGGAGCAACACATTAAACAGCATAAAAGTACAAAGCTGACATCCTTTGGAATTTCTCTAAAGTCACTCATTTTTGCTTACAAGCTAATAAGCACAGGCTGAATTTGCATGGAATCCTCTATTGTGTCTGCATAAAAGCTTTGGATGGAAGACAGACAAATGTTTTTTTAAAAATGTATGTTGGAAGGGGTATAGCTTGAACTTGCTTTAGCTAGCCACCTGCTGTTAACTGATTTTGCTGAAATGCTCTAAAATGTCACCTTTGAAGAACCATTTTAAGGCTATGCTTATTTTTTAAAATACACACATCTTGTTTTTCTTGCTATATTAGGTATTGGGCCACTGTGAACGTTTCAGTTTGACAAAGCACATGAATAACAGCTAATTATGGAGAAAATATGAATAAGAAAAACCACAGCTTATACAAAAATAAACTAAGTAATAAATATAAACAAATGAAGTCATTGACTATTAAAGTAATTAGCATGAAAGAGCAGTTCATATTGAATGCAATATTTTCCAAGGGTAGTGACTTTAGTTATATAATTAAAAGTGATGGAAAATGACTAAGCTAATTAAGCCAAAGCCCCCTCAGTAATTTGCTCATTAAAGAGGTTTACATTTCTACATCTATATCAAAGTTACTTGGTGTTTAGTTTAACATCACAGAGGGTAAAATAATCAAGGTTAATTGACATTTTAATCATGAGCATCTTTCAGATGAAAATATCTGCTAGAAAAAAAAACCCTATACAGCCAGATTTTGAGGGGATTCACTTAATATACAAATGGAAAAACAAAGTACAAACCATTCTTAAATTAATATTCTTCCTGGAAGTTCAATATGTATGCTTATATAGTATTTTACCTTTCATTGGGTATTTATTGATATTATCATTTTTACAGGTAAAATGCAACATTTCTGATGCAGCCATGCTATCAATCAAGGCATATATATTTGATGTAAAATGGAATGGATTCTTTCTTGCTGTGAATCCAGATTCAGTGACACTTATTGCTTAGATGCTTGAATAGGAGAGTGGCCAATATTGTCAGAGTGTGAACAGCGTGACTACTATTTTGAGACAACCCAGGAGGCAAAATACAGTACACAGACGTTTGTCTTACAAACAGTGGTTTATATACAAGACTTCTATGTACATACATACACGTGGTAGGCACATATCAGGCAAGCAATCAATCTTCAACTCTACATGGAGAACTACAATGCAGATTGAACACGACGAGGAGAGAAATACACAAGGAGAGGGAGATACGCCCTTTCATGGCCTCCCTTATATAGAAAGCTTCTTAAAGCGGCAGTAACTCTGCTGACTCATCCTCATTGCATCAGCATTTCAGTTTACAGCCTTACATCAGCTGGTCAGCTTTAAATCGTCATTACCCTGACAAATATCATTGATCAACTTATAAATTTGCACCAGTCAAAATGATAATTCAGACATGAACCAAGCATTTCACATTTTCAGATCCTTGTAGAACATTCTTGATTAAATTAAATACTGAGTAATTTTGATACAAATGTAATGTAATAACATATGAACCAGAACTAAGCTAATAGAGTGACCCGGATGATTTATGAAATTGATGAACTATGGTTGTTCAGTTCAATCTTCTGATCAATGCAGGAACCGAAATTAAATCCTTCCCAACAGATGGCTGATCAACCTCTTGAATACATCCAGCAAATGAAAGCTATAGCAATAGCAATAGCAATAGCAATAGCACTTAGACTTATATACCACTTCATAGTGCTTTACAGCCCTCTCTAAGCGGTTTACAGAGTTAGCATATTGCCCCCAACAATCTGGGTCCTCATTTTACCCACCTCAGAAGGATGGAAGGCTGAGTCAACCTTGAGCCGGTGAGATTTGAACCGCCGAACTGCAGCTAGCAGTCAGCTGAAGTAGCCTGCAGTGCTGCACTCTAACCACTGCGCCACCTCGGCTCTTAAGCTCACCAACTCCCCTTCTTACTGGTTTCACTACTGATTTTTAAATTTTGATTACCTTATATACTAATATATAAACCCATCTGAAGATAACCAGCAGGTGACATTTTTATGGTATTTTTTTTCATGGTTAAAAAATTCAAGGGTCAGCTTAGGCATGAATAGGTTTATCTGCTAGTAAATATGAGATATAAGGGTATTTTAAAAATTATTATCTATATATACTCACAGATAACCCATTCATGAATAAGCCAAACACAATTGCAGATGACACAAAGCTGGGGAGGGGATTTGCCAATACTTTAGAAGATAGGCTCAAGATCCAGAAAGATCTTGACAGACATGAACACTGGGCCCTATCCAACAAAATGCAATTCAAAGGTGAGAAAAGTAAGGTTAGTCAAGAAAAACCAAATGCACGAATATAGAATAGGTGGAACCTGGCTCAATAGCAGTAACCGTGAGAGGGATCTAGGATCTAGGAACCAACCACTTAAATATCAGCCAGCAATGTGCTGCTGCTGCTGCAAAAAAAAAAAAAAAAAAGCTAATGAAGTGCTAGACTCACCAACAGAGGGATAGAATCAAGATCATGTGAAGTGTTAGCACCACTTTCAATTGCTTTGGTAAGACCATGCTTAGATGCAAGCGTGCAGTTTTGGTCACCATGATATAAAAAAGATGTTGAAACTCTAGAAAGATTGCAAAGAGCAACTAAAATGATTAGGGGACTGGAGTCTAAACCCTACAATGAACGGTTGGAGGAACTGGGAATGTCTAGTCTAGCAAAGAGAAAGACTAAGGGTGACATGACAGCAGTCTTCCATTATTTAAGGGGCTGTCACAGAGAGGATCGGGGTCAACCTATTTTCCAAAGCACCTGAGGGCAAGACAAGAGGTAATGGATGGAAGCTTAACAAAGAGAGATCCAACCTAGAAATAAGGAGAAATTTTCTGTCAGTGAGAACAATTAATCAGTGGAAATGCTTGCCTCCAGAAGTTGTGGGTGCTCCACCACTTGAAGTTTTTCAGAAGAAATTGGACAGCCATTTGTCTGGAATGGTATAGGATCTCCTGCTTGAGCAGGGGATTGGTTCTCCCTCTTTTCCTTCTCCTTCTTATACTGTCCATCTCCCAATGATTCTAGACAATTTGCCATATTAGTTGGTTCAGCTTCTTAATTTGTGCAACACATGTATTTCTGCCAAATGGAACTTGCGGGAAGTTGCAAAACTAACATTCCCCCCCCACACACACACACAGATTCACATAGATTCAGATGGATGAGTTGCCAGGAGTCAAGTTCAGCTTGAAAAAGTATTTATATTTATTAGTTTTGAATAGTATAATTATATTTGTGTTTCAATGGATCGTGTAATTCATGTTGGAAAACACTGTGATTTGGGAAAGCTTTCTTCAGTCCAAAAAAGAAGTAGCTGAGATTGAGACATGATCATAACAATGGGAGAGGTGAAATTTGTGGATTTTTATATGTCATCAGAAATTCAGTGGCAGAGGTGATCTACTGAAGAGCTGCTAGGAACTCATATGTGGCCTCAAGGCTGAAGATTTCCCATCTCTGATTTAAATCCCCATATTTCTCCCCTTGAGATTCCTCTTTGGGCATCACTATTTCCTACACTGAGCTGGATTCTTTGGGGGCATAATTATCATTCGAAATGAATATCAATAAATTCAGAAATACTGATTTGCTGCTGCTACTAGTATTGATAGTTCTCTTTGACTTGTTTTGGAATTTAGATAATAACAAGAAAAGACATTACAAAAAGGTGCTCAGTCAATGGGTTCCTGAGACATGTCCCTTGTGGTTCTGAGATAAGGATCAGATAAGAAGCTCTGTGTGATGGGAAAATAGGTTATAGGCTTGTTATGGATAGGAAGAGAAAATATTCAAGGTAGGTGTTTATAAAGAAAGGAATAGATAAATGGACAATTTCTAAGTTTGGAAGTGGATAGGCTTGTATGCATCAGTAAAGTATTAAGACTTGCAGTTTCTTCACTATTATATCTGATGTTACCAGTTCATCAGTTTATATTCATATTAGTTTATGATATTAACTATTATTATTTTGGAATTTCTGAATCCAGTGAATTCCTTTCACAATGCATCTTTGTTGCATTGCTCTCAAAATAGCATGTGGGGTGGAGGAAAGAGATGAATTAAGTCTGAGACATGAAAAAAACCCAGCATCTTCTATTTTTGTTAAACAACTTGAGAAAAAGGAAGTGAGTTGGAATCTTTCAGCTGAGAATTCCAGTGCCTGCTTCGGTTCACATCATAATGAATTCCTGCAATAGGATAAAATAGTTAATTGTTTTCTTGGTGTGCCTAATGATCTGTTGACAAACATGTGTGATAAGGGATTTCCAGAAAGAAAGTCCAAGAGGTAACCAGAACTTTTCCTCTGAACACACCAAAATAAATAAAACCAGGAAGTTTTGAGGACCATGTCAATATTATAGATTGGCAGGAAAAAGAAAAGAAAGAAAAAGAAGAAAAGGTGATATAAGATAGACCACTTCTTTCCTCTTTTCCACTCTTTCTCTGTAACTCCAGTGCAGTTCTCTTAAGCTTGGATACAAACATTTAAGCCTTGTGAAAGCTTATTCTGAAGGAGATGTAAACCTTTTAAGCCCATGAGTTCCTTTCCAATTCAAATAAAAATTCAGGAGAATCTGGCCACACTGATGATGATTGATTGGTTGGCTTTTGAGACATACAAGGAAACATATCTCACTTAACTCTACTGGCTGGTGGGAATCACAAGAATACCAATTACTTATTGGCATAGAAATAAACATGAATACAAATAGAATGAATCCAACTTGCTTCCCCCCCCCCCAAACATTGAGTGGGTTTTCATTATTAACAAGGAGCACCTGTGTGCACACGGGACATTGCTATCAGATCAGGTGGATGCATCAATAGGCACAGTACATGTTTACATGTTTGATTGCTCAGGATACATACGTGAGAGCTGCTAGTAGTTATTAACATATAGGGAGGATGTGTAAGTTCAGCTCTTTTCCTTTAATTATGCCTAGTTTCGTTCTGCCATGAAAAAGCTATGTGGAATTAAGCAAACTTTTCTTAAAAGTCCCATGTTTATCTACCTCCAATTCAAGTAAAAAAATTTGGAGAGGGAAAAAGAAGACTAAAAACATAATGACAGCATCTTCCTATTTTCTTCTCAATGGGATACTCCTGTAATATATACTAAAAAGAAGCTTTTGTGCACAACGTATTTTGCCTGAATACGTAAGTGGGCCGCAAAACCAGGGATTTTTTTTTGTCTCCAAAGAGATTATTATTGTGCAGCAAGAAGAAGCATGACTTATTTATCTCACCATCTGAAGAATCATCTCTCTTCCCACCCAGCTGACTCTGCCAACTAACAGTGGGAGTGACAAAAGTAGGGTAGAGAATTGGATTCAGATAGAAAAATCAATGCAATTCTTTCTTCCCACCCCAAAAACCTGTAACTGGAAGAAAGAATTGACTATTAATGGCTCAGAGATATATTATTTGCCTTTCATCAATTCATACATCTTTGTGTCGCTGAATAATTTAGATCTAAATGGGTAAACAGAAGTTTGCTTAAAATTGTGTTGCCCAAGTCTATGCCACAGGTACAAAATGTTTCCTTTTTCTCTTCCTGTTGTTTCAAAGCTACTTAATGATTGAATGCTGAATACTGGGGACAATCATAAGCACTTAGGACACAATTAAAAAAAAAAGAGGAGGAAAAGAAATGGAAATGTTGCAAGCCATTTATGTTGCTTACTTTTTCATATGGAAAACAAGCTTCATAAAGAATTTTCTTTTGTGATTCATCAGACTGTGTTAAAAGACTCTTCCCACTACTTTCAAGAGATGACCTATAGCTCTGCAAAGAAGGAAAGAGCTGAAGGGAATAGACTTGGAGAAAGATTTAATGGAAATGTTAACAAACTGCATACTTCTTGCTGTTAATTAACATCCTGAACCTAAATAAAATGTTGCTGTTGTAACACTGTCTTCCGGAACAATGGTGTGTCCTGACTATGATTATTAATAAGATGTTGCTCCAAGGGACTTCCTGTAGGTGGTAGAATCAAAATAGACATATTGTTTGAGATGTGTATAAGGTCTGCTTTATTTCAATCAAAGGTTTATCCAAACAGTGCTTTGATGTGTCTATAAAACTAAAAGGTACCTCAGTTTTAGATGCTGCATCAGAGCCATTGTGTCATTCTGTGTCCTTGTGTTATGAACTGACCATTTTGTATCTCTAATCTTCAATAGTGTTCAAGGTATGTTGTTCATGTGCAGCACATATGAATATCATGACATTCATATGTGCTGCACATGAACAACATACCACTGATAAGAATCAGCGTGGTAAAGCAAAGCAGTCCATCCAGTGTCTTTCTATGGCAAAGGCAATCTCAAAGGAGAACACTGTTGGTGATCACAATTGTAATAGTTCTGTGAATCAAGTGCCCTTCTTTCCATATCCCTCATACATCCATCAGTCTCAAACTTTCAGACCAGGGGTGGGTTCCTCCCGGTTCGGACCGGTTCTCCTGAACTGGTAGCGGCCCGCTGGTGACGTCACGATGTCGTCACCGAACCGGATCGGTCGGTGCCGGTCCGTGGGGGCCGCCATCTTTTTATTATAATTTTTTTTTAATTTTTTTTTTTAAAAAATTATTATTTTTTTCCTTCTGAGCATGAGCAGAAGCCGACTTCCAGCACTGTGCATGCGGTCGCCATCTGTTTTTCGGCTTTGTTTTTTTTTTCCTGGATTTTTTGTTACTGTGCATGGGTGGCGGGCCCACGTGGCGTGGGAGGGAGCGAACCGGCAGCGAGGTAAGTTGGAACCCACCCCTGGTTTCCATACATTCTTTCTTGTCTTGCCTTCTGGTGCTTTGGAAAATAGCAATAGCAATAGCAATAGCACTTAGACTTATATACCGCTTTACAGTGCTTTACAGCACTCTCTAAGCGGTTCACAGAGTCAGCATATTGCCCCCAACAATCCATCTGTTTAAATCATATTTCAAATTTTTAAAAAAAAAAAAAAAATCACATGAATTGGTATATAATAGTGATACTTATTATTTCAGTTACTAGCAAAAAGGGCTACTAGAAAGGAAAACTAGGTTTGCCTCTTTCCAGGAGCACTTCTGAACAAGATGACCATTGAGTGTTACAACAACACTGAAAAAAGTTACTGATGACCAGTTTTCACACTTATGACCATTGCAGCATTTCCACAGTCATGTGATCAAACTTCAGGGCTTGGCAACTGGTTTGTATTTACAATGATTTAAGAGCCCTGATGTCCTAAGATTGTCATTTGTCAACTCCTCACAAGCAACATCAATGAGGGAAACCAGAGTTGCTTAACAACTGCATGATTCACTTAACAACTTTAGTGATTCACCTAACAACCATGGCAAAAAAGGTCAAAAAATGACTCATTTAACAATTGCTTGCTTAGCAACAGAAATGTTGGGCTCAATTATGGTTGTAAGTCAAGAACTCCCTGTATTTTTATTTTTGTATTTGAATTCAGTAATTGAGTCAACACGCTCTAGAAAAGGCTTATGGTTATTTAAATGAAAACATCCACCTTATTACAGAAGATAGCAGAGTTCCCACAGCCATGAGAAGTCATTGAATTGAAATGGCAAATCTTTATGCAAATTACATGAATACTGGAGACCTAGAGGAATTTTTCGCACTCTGTTATTTGTTCGTTTACTAAGTTCATTGCAGTGCATAATGCTGAGATTCTCTGAGCAGGAGGTCCTAGCGAGGAAAAGCTTTGAAAAGCCTTCTGACTTAAAATTTGCAGAGTTTGTTTGCTGTGTTAGACTTCACCAAATGATAAGGCTATTTCAAAACTATAAAACTCCAAGGTCTGTGCACTTATGGCATGGAACCAAAGAAGATTCAAAAGAAAATGAAGTCATAATCAACAACATATGCTGATACCTAGCATTTCCAAATAATTTCTCTTACACTGTTTTCTTCTTCTGGCTTCTCTTGTTGTTAGGACCTTGGGGTCCCCTGCCCACAAACATAATTGTTTGAAATCTCTAAGAATTATCACATTGTGTAAACTGTGGAAACCTCAAAGTGACCTTTGGAGACTATTCTATTGTCCACACTGGGACATGACCTCCCAGAAGATGCTGGCAACTGACATGGGCTTGACTGCTATTTGCTTGTTACATTCAGTGGTCAGGATCAAAGTGAAATGACAGTAATTTTCTTTACCTACATATCATTATTAGCTTGGTGCAAAGTTTTGTCATCAAAGCAGAGGGATGTGCTCTGTCCTTTCGAGGCTACTATTAAAATGCAGAAGGGAAAGATCACATTTTATTGGTTTAGCCTTTCCCTGCACTGCCTATAAAAACAGACAGTGCTTTAAAATGTCTCACTAATGTTCATTTTCCTGAGGGTGCAGCTGACCTCTCATTGTTTACAACTTGGCTGTTAGTTAGGACTAATTAACTTTGTGTTTGTTGTTAGGATACCCTAATCTAGGTTTAATCTTAAATATGTTGAAGAAATATTGCATCAAGCAGAAACAACTACTCCAAGCATGTACAGCTATATAAGGATCTCTTTGTGATCTCCCTGGAAAAATGTTTTATTATTCTATGCTTTTTTGGATTGGGAAAATAATTGAAGACAAGAAGATTGTATGAATGTTGGCAGTGTTTGAACATAGTGTAAATTTTTATTCCCTTCCCTGTAATGTGCCATTATGAAGTTAAAGGTCAGAAATAGAAGATAAGTATTTTGGATAAATAATAGTTTTGATAAGTGTCAATAATTGCAGATATTTAGCCATAAAGCATATTACAGGCAGTTTCTCTAAGTAAGACAGGTAAACCAGACAGGAGACACAACTAGATGAATACTACTTTATTGTAAGGCTACATTAACAGAATCTTGCAAGATTGAAGGTCCTCATGTGCCATCACTAGTATGGTCCAGGGGTGGGTTCAGGTTTTCTTCTCTGCCGGTTCACTCAGTGTCACGCCGTGCGGGCACGGGCGCGCTTCGCGCATGCGCAGTGCTTAAAAAAACAAGATGGCGGCGCCTACGGCACTGCCGAAAGAACCGGATCAGGGGCGTGGCAGGCCTGGGTCACTGCCGGTTCTAGCGACACAGGCCGCCAAGTTACTATCGGTTCTATAGAACCGGTCCGAACCGGGAGGAACCCACCTCTGGTATGGTCCACTTCCTGAAATAAAATTGCACCTTCTCATTTGATATTCAGGGAACTACTTAAGACCTGGCTTTTTCAGAGAACATTTGTGGACTGAGGACTTAAATGGACAAAGGCACCTTAGAATAATGATAAGCACTAGCAACAATTGCTATGTTGCATTGTGTTTTGATTTTATATGTATAGTATTTTACATTTTCATAAGTATGTAGTGTTGTAATAAAGATGATGGTGTGTATGTTGATGATCTTGTAAATACCACTTAAATACAACTGATTGAAGCAGCATAGAAGCATATGTAAGACAGACAGAAAGTGTACAAACATGAGTTTTATGTTTTTTAAGTTCAACAGAGCAGGTGTAGAATTATAAGAGCTGTGGTGGCACAGTGGTTAGAACGCAGTATTGGGATTGCTCAAATATTGTCATAGAATTTGAGCTAATACACCCTCCAGCTCTTGACTTAGTTTTTACTACCCAAGTTTATATTTCAGTCTTATCATTAAACACTGAAGTTGTGGCAAATAAAATTGCAAAATTCCTAAGGAAGAGCTGTGAGACAATAATCTGTATGCTGTTCAGGGATGTTAAAGAATTTTTCTTGCACTGCTAACTAACCTGGATGCTATGTAACCATTGCATTTTGCAAAAGCATTAATCCCGCTATCAAAGTCTACTAACATTAATTTCCCAAATCAAATAAAACAGGCTAAATAAATAAATATGTTTTTCTGTTAAAAGTTGCAAAAGACTACCAGGGGGAAAAATTACATGGAAAGAACCTGCATTAGTATTAAAGAATGAAAACAAAATTACATTACAAAATTACATTACAAAATTTCTGAGAACCATCTTTCAAGTACCTCACTGTATTTTGAACACAGTCCTTTGCCGTGAAGCTGGCCTTGTCAAAACTGAAACATCAGCCTGGATTCACATCTTTTCCCATTGGCTTAAGATCCTTTTCTTTCCAGTCATTTTGGCTCCTCTAATGATGACCAACAGCTTCCAATGTTCTTGGAGCCAGGCAATACAAGCCAAAAAGTAACTATGGCTATTCATGGCGAACTATCACCTTGATGGACTGCAGGGGTGGGTTCCGAAAATTTCCACTACCACTCTGTGGGCGTGGCTTGGGGTTACGCGCGCGTGCACTCCCCCAGTGCAATTCTGTGTCCGCGCATGCTCAATGACTATAATCTGCCCGAAACACAGCTGAGGAGCTGATCAGCTGTGCTTCGGGCGAAGAATAAAGGACAGCCTTCACCCGAGGGCGGGTGGGAGGGCCCTTTCCAAAGCAGCAACAGAGCACAAACAGCCCAAAATGAAAAAAAGCCGCCAAAAATACCCGGAAAAATATGGCGGTGCCCACGGACCGGCACCGACCAAGGCAGGTCCACAACGCCATCATGACGTCACCAGCGCCTCGCTACCGGTTTGGGCGACCCAGTACGAACCGGGAGGAACCCACCCCTGATGGACTGTGAACATCCTCTAACTGATCTCAGATAGTGAGCCATTGAGTTAGAGCTGCAAGCCAGCTTCTCAGCCCTACCCAAAAACACATTCTTGAACCATTCCGCACATCTTCTCCAACCAGCCAGATATCTTAGTCACATAGCGAAGTGTCTTTTCTTTAGCCAAATTCAATGCCCTTCTAAGTGCTATGACTGAAGGAAGATACAAAATAATCCCCCTTGAACAGAGATTGTGTCCATGTGGTAGTGGAATAATTGAATCGCCAGAACATGTTATGCTCTACTGTCCTCTCTATGCAGGAGCATGCTAGGAATTATTATTTCCACAGTTTACTAAATACTCTGGTCATTCTACTTTGTCTTATCTTAAATGTTATTATCAGATCAATCTGATTTCACAGCCAAGTACTGCACAGTAGTCAACAATAGTCTGCACAGTACTCCATAGTATTAACTCTAAACTTTTTTAGATATTTTAGAACTTTTAGAATACACACTTTTTTCCCATTTTAATTAGCGGTGATTTCTATATTCTATTTGCTGGTCTATAACCAAATAAAGATTTGATTGACTTTACAAAAATGGCAGCCAAGTTATATTAACAGCTGCATATACTAGACAAAGTTATGGACAAAGAATGCATATATAAAAAGATACTCTGAATGTAAACAGTTATGATTTTTTTTCTATACAGTTACAATTTTGCTTTATAAAAAATAACCAGAACATTATGAAAGGCAAACAGACCAGGCAAACCTTTAACTAACCTCAAACCTATTAATTCTGATTCCTAATGACTTCAAGGACAAGTTCATGTAATTTTTCTTGGCAGCAATGTGGAAATGTATTACATCTATCTCCCTCTAGGATGTTTTTTTACTACCCAGGGTAGCTTATAGACCTGGCATTCCCTGATAGATTCCCATTCAAGTGCTACCTGGGTATGACCTTGAATAGCTTTTTGAGTCCACCCAGAGAAATTTTACTACATCTCATCAAAAGCAAATTTGACAGTTTCATTCTTACTTCCAGCCAAGTGTGAATAGCAGCTATCTTTAACAACGTGTTTCAAATGTTCTTCTTTATCCTGACTGCACATTATGGAAAATATAATCTGATACATTGAAAGGATGCAAAATTAGGGATGACAGTTGTATATAACTTAATGATTTGTGTGAAACACCTTCTTGGTGTTTTTTTTTTCAATTCATGATATACAACTTGCAAAACGTAGATGAAATCCTTAGAAAACGTGAATTCCAGTAGAAGGAAACCGCTTATGCAAGAATAGTTATAAAAGATTCTCGAGATGGATTATGCCCAAATGCATATAGAAACATAATTTCTTATACAAGCTACAGCTTAATGCTGCTTTAAAAATGCCTTTTAATGAGAGTTAAATAATTTGCCATCATCAGCTTTTAATGGCGTCATTAATTCTCAGTTGTGCTAAAAAAAAAAAGAACATTATTAACTTTATGCATCAATATGGAGAAAGCACAAACAACCATTTGCTTGTTGTTGACATTATTCTAATTTCAAATGGACATGAAACCCAGACTCTTTGTAATTATGCATGAATTACAAAAATGACCATAGAATTACTACATATTGAAAGAAGCTATTTGCATTAGATAATAAATTGTCTACAGAAAAGCATCCTTGGCTGCAAGAAAGGCAGAGGTAGAATTTCTGTAAGAGCCACAAAAGTGGTTTTAATGCAATCTCATGTCCTCATATATCAATTAAAATAATATATGAAACATTGATTTAATCAAGCCAATCCTTTTTCAGCTGCTTTCCTCCCAAAGTGAGACTTTCTTTTTGTCCCAATGGGAGGGAGAAAACATAGCTTCTGTTGTGCTTTAGTAACACTCTGTGAAGACCTCTTTTGTATATTTTGTATATGGAATACAACTGATCCAGCCCCGTCTCTGAAATATTCCAGAGTTTGGTCAGTGTGGATGAGTACTAATCAATCTTGTTGAATGTTACCAAGGTCCCCAAATAAGTAGTTTCTCAGTTTTACATAAACCTATAAATAATACTAGCCACTTTTAATTGATTGACTTGCAATACAGAGTTCCACTAACATTAGGGTTATCAGATCCGGGCTGCAAAACTTTGGACAATCCTTCCGAGAGTAAGAAAAATGACGACTATCATCTTTTCATTGCTGTCTGTTGGTGGCCTGGACTTTTGCAGTCCAGATATTGCACTTCCATGCAATGGTTTTGTGGGAATCTCAACATTTACACAGTCTCCAACTTTTGTTATAATGTATCTGAAATTTTACGATTACCTGTTGGGGTAGGTATATAGCTAAAGGCATCCAATTTGGATTAAAAGTCCTCAGGAGGGGTAAGGGGGAAAGAAGTTTCAAAAGACCAATATTTAAAGGGTGTTGATTTATGTAAATCAATAATTTATGAACTTGTTCTTGTTATCTCCTGTCAGCCAGATGCTTCTAGGTTTCCACTGCCAGGCGATGTCAGCTGTGAAGCATAATAGCCTTGTGCTGCACACAGAAATAAGAACATAAATATTTTAAAAATCTTGCTACAGGAAGTAAGGAGAATGGAGTTTGGAGGGGAAAGGGAAAGCAGGGAGAGATTTTACTGCTGTATTCTGAGTCTAGTGCAGGTTTACATATTTTATGGCTCAGCATTATCTATCATGGAGGCAGGGACACCTCTTTAGTCATTTTTTTTTTAAAGTAACCCTCCTAACAAGGCTGACACACTGAAGGCTTTTCATGCAATTTGTTGAAGACATCTGGTGAAGCTTTCTAGAAGATGAACACCCCGGCAGAATGTTCCTCTGGTATCAGTTGGCATGGCAACCAGCACAAGACTATTCAATATCAGCAGGTTTTCAAAGGTTAAGGCCTAGTTGAACATCCATTTGGACTCCTATCCTGCAAAAAAAAATTTTTTTTTTTTAAGCTGGTACTATCCTTCAGGATTGAGACTGAATGCGTACTTACAAAACTGGCCCTATTCGGTGTGGCTTTGTTTTGCTTTTTAAACAGGAGAGGTAATGAGGAAGTCAATAGGGGGGAACAAAATGGCTATCACTTTACTGAAAGAAGGATCATTAGAACATCTGTCAGTGCAATGTAAGAGAAGAAAATATGTTATTATCAAACTTTAATATGTTAATTACTACAAGGCACCAGTGGGCAAATTATACAACATCATTATGTATTATTAAATATGCAAAAAATAGCAGTTTTCAACTCTCTCTTCCTTTCATTCCCGCCAGCAATCATTTAGTAAAATATTCCTATTTTATTGTATCATCTCTCTTTCACTTAGTGCATCGTATATTCTTTTATATTTGTTCTAAATTATGAATATATTCTTATTCTAATAACAAGGGAATGGAAAGGATAGCGTTAAATCCATAAGAAACATATTATAACTCCAAATTTATTATTTTTGCTAAAATGACATTCATAAAAAAATGATAATAGTGTTGAACACGCAAATAAATATAGATTCGCTGTCATGCTCTATATTGGTCATGATCATGAGAATGCATGTTTCTCTAAAATTACGACAGAGAAACTGAAATTCTTTACAAAGTAAAGATAAATTATGTGATATGCATAATTAAATGTATGTCTGCATATCTGAATGCCAACTGCGGCTTCCATGCCTATTGCAAATAAGCTAATCAATCAGATGCAACGAAGATAAGTAAGAATTTTCTTTCATTTGTACTGCAGTGCTGACTCCCCAAACTTCCATACATATCAGTGAGCCTGTGTTTTTCTAGTTCAGAATACACACACACACACACACACACACACACACAGTGTGTGTATACATATAGAATATCATTATATAATATGATGACATTCTTTGAATCAGTTAAATAAATCTCTATTGAATACTACATGGAAGTTAATGTAATTTAAAATGTAATACCCCAAAGACTGGAAGAGATTCCAACTACAGAATTCTATATATATATATATACACTTTTTCATGACATCTTTTTTGTGCTCTTAAGTGTGTGTGTGTGTGTGTGTGTGTGTGTGTATAGATAGATAGATAGATAGATAGATAGATAGATAGATAGATAGATAGATAGATAGATAGATAGATAGATAGATAGATAGATAGATAGATAGAAAACTCAAAGAGCACAAAACAGATGTCATGAAAAAGTGCATAAAACCAAGTTAGTTTAAGAAGGAAAAAAGATAGAATTTGAGTTAATTTGAAAATGCCAGATTTGTCTATTCTTAATCAAGTCTGTTTATTGTTTTAATTGTGGAAGTAGGAGGAAGGAAAGAGGGTAAGGAAATATATTAGTTATACCACCAACAGAAGAGAATATCTGCAGCTCAGGGGTGAACTATGGAGTCCTTGGTGGTCTCTGACCTTGGTTATTCTTTGCAGTTTTTTTCATTACCCATCTAGGTATTATCTTTAGTGTTAGAGGGGAGTGGGCTTTGTTCTTTGTTTATACACAGTAGCTTTGTCCTCTCAGTGTTGCGGGGAGTGGGAGAAAAGGAGAAAACCAAGAAGAAAATAAGGAGGAAAACAGTACCAAAACTGCATACAGGAAACAATGCCAAGGTAATACCAACATCCTCGCCAACACTTGCCGGGCATATTACTCTACAGAAACAGTAAGCAAATCCTATACTCACTAGCACTAGCACTCATGATGCTACAGTACCTAGCTGGGTAAGGGAATATCTGCAAGAAAACAACCAAGCTCAGAGAATACCAAGGACTCCATTAGATATATCAGTGTGTTGCAAAGAATTATGTGATAATGTACAGACTTCTATATTCTACCCCTTTACCTATTTCACCAATAGTATTCATTTTTGATAGGGTGTATTTTGATCCATGATGCTTTGCAGAAATTACTCACATATTCTTAGTACCCATGGATAACAGGGAATAAAACTGGACCTCTGGACTGCTGTTACTTCACTGCTGCCTCCAGAGCAACTGTACTGTATGTTTATCACGGACATCTGCAAAAGGTGCTTTCAGTCAGCTATGCATGCATCACACAAGCAGGGAACTTCCTGTCCAAATATCTATGCTTAAAATATAGCCGTGGTGAGCAAGGATCAAATATGTGATAAATATATGTAACTACCATTGGTCACTTGCTTCTATTATGATATATGTCAAATGAACTTTGATATTCACGAATCCATGCTTTGAATTCGTTTATCCTGCTAATTTTCTCCTGCTTTTGCTTTTCATTGAAAGCTTAAGTAGCTATTGAAAGAACTAAAAATCTAGACCTTCATTAATAGATTATTATTTTATTTTTTCTAGTGCATCAGAGGTTGTCTACTTACTTTAAATGTGTATGTTCAGTTTTCACAAAGACTATCTTTATTTTTAAAGTTCATGCTTAAATCTTGTTAAATATTTTAGCAAAAACATTGTGGCAAACTGGGCAAACTTTTCAATGGGTCTGGATTATTGCATATGGTCAATAAAAGTCCTTCGGGAGTTGGGCAGCATATAAATTTTAGAAATAAATAAATAAATAAATAAAACCAGATGTAAAACTCAGCTTTGGTTGGCATTTTACTAAGTCATCTTGGCAGCAATGAGGAACCTGGTCCTAATTAAAAGCTCTCTCTCATCCCTCACAAAGGTGTCTTTGAACACTTGTTCAGAAGCAAGGAAAACTGGAGGCAGAGATTCAAATAAAAGATATGCACAAATGGGAGAGAGGTTTGAGGGCAGCTGGACATTTGCATGCCATTTTTCCTGCAATAGTTTCCAGGAGCAAAGAAACATGTTGTTCCTTAAAGTGAGCAGCTGCTTCTTTCTTTGGCAGCAAATCCCGTTGTGAAGCAGAAAAAGCAAACAGATTGGCAGGTGTGCTTGCAATTCTCTTCCTGGTACTCATATGTCATCTCTGGATTGGAGATGATGTTGCAAGGGGGGGGAGGAAGAAAGGAAGAGCAAATGACAAACTTGAATGGACTCTTCCCCGCATCCTCTCCAGTGGTGCCGGCTGGGATTGATAAGAACTGTAGTCTAACACATTTGGACGTCTATCAGATATTTTATTTATTTATTTATTTGTTTGTTTGCTTGTTTCTTTGTCAAACATGTACAAGATAGCAGGTATAGGTATAAACATAAACATAATCAAAGTGAATACAGATAGATGAGGACAATAGGACAGTAGGACAGGGACGGTAGGCACGCTGGTGCGCTTATGCACGCCCCTTACAGACCTCTTAGGAATGGGGTGAGGTCGACAGTAGACAGTCTAAGGTTAAAGTTTTTGGGGTTTGGGGAAGAAACCACAGAGTCCGGTAGTGCATTCCAGGCATTGATCACTCTGTTGCTGAAGTCGTATTTTCTGCAGTCGAGTTTGGAGCGGTTTACATTAAGTTACTGGATGAATTTATGCCTCTTCTCGTGAAATATTTCTGGACTCTCTCAATTGTATTAATATCCGATATGCAGTGCGGGTTCCAGACAGGTGAGCTGTATTCGAGAATTGGTCTAGCGAATGTTTTGTATGCTCTAGTTAGCAGTGTAATGTTGCCAGAGAAGAAGCTACGCAGGATTAAGTTGACTACTCTTAGTGCCTTTTTGGCAATGTTGTTACAGTGGGCTTTGGCACTTAGATCATTAGATATGAGTACTCCAAGATCCTTGACAGAATGAGGGTCATCTACAAGGTCGACCCTCATTCATAAAAGGCTGATTTAACGCGCCTTTAATTTAGGAAAAATCAACTCCATTCCTGTTCCATGTCTGCTTCTCATAGATCCCGTTAGAAGACTACTAGACAACCTGAGACCCACTGAGTCATCCTTTTAGAGATATTTCCTTACCTAAACACAGAAACAAAATGACCATGGGCAGGCAAAAAAGCAGTGGGAGGAGGAACAACTTCTAACTTCCTGCCAGATTCCCCACTGATACATGCGGAAAACTGGCAGGAAGCATCAGAAATCACTCCTCCTTTTTGTCTGACCTGCCTGCTGCTTTCCTAAGGGGGGGAGGACAAAGGGAGCCATGGACCTCAAGGAAAACTGCACCCCATTCCAGCATGGCCCCAAGGGATCCCTTGTTCAAAGGAGGAAGAGAGCTCATCCATCAACTGTTACGTACTGACGCACTGAGTACGTATTTGCATACCCGCCGCTGATTGGCTTAGTCAGCGGCGGGAGAATTGAAACACTGTCAC
Source organism: Thermophis baileyi (assembly GCA_003457575.1). Taxonomy (NCBI): domain Eukaryota; kingdom Metazoa; phylum Chordata; class Lepidosauria; order Squamata; family Dipsadidae; genus Thermophis; species Thermophis baileyi. Next base: position 2,257,237 of record QLTV01000965.1, on the reverse strand, counting down.
TGGCCAGCAGGCTACAGGGAAACCCATAAAAGCTGCTTCCCTGGCGCCAGCCGGCATTCCGTACTGAGCTGTTGCTGACTACAAATAAAGGTGCTGAACTGTTCCTACGTCTCGGCTATTCTTCCCGTGTGAATCTAACACTGGCGACAAAGGTGGTGGAAAGCAGACAACAGGACAAAGGCACCTTGTGGCGATCCGTGGCCATCTTAAGCACGTTCTAACCTGAATCGGCCAACCAACAGGATGACACAACAGCAATCTCCAGCTCCAGCCTTCTTCAACCCTCAAACCGAAGAATGGAGAAACTATATGTCCAGATTCCGCATGTTCTTGGAAGCCAACAACTTCCAGGATTTGCCGGACAACAGGAAGAGGGCTCTCTTCCTAACTTACTGTGGCCCCAAGATCTACAAGCTGGCAGAAATCTTAGTGGCACCCACGGATATCGAATCCATTTCCTGGTCCACTCTGCAAACAGCATTAAAGGATCATTTCGCCCCCTCAGATACCCCGATGGTGCACAGGAACGAATTCTACCACCGGCGCCAAAACGAAGGGGAGACGATCAATGAATTCATTGCCAGCCTCCGGGAGATCATGTCTAGATGCGAGTTCATCAATCTGGAGGAGATGATGAAAGATCGAATCATCCTAGGTATGAGGGATCTCAACCTACAGAAAAAGCTACTAATCTGGAGGGAAGCCAACTTCAAGGACGTGGTCAAAGAGGCCAGAGCCGCTGAATCCTCGGACACCTCTGCAGCCACCATCTGGAAAACCAGCGGAGTCCATCAAGCGCAAAGGCAGACGGACTGGTGTACAGAGGTTCCAGAGACAGAAGTGGACTATGATGACGACGACGACTACGTCTAGCGGATCCAACAAGATAGGCGGGTAAGCCCCAGAGACTTTAATCAATGGCAGCCACGCTGTGCCGGCTGCCTAGGGGGCCACACCAGAGCGGCTTGCAAGTTCAGAGATGCTATCTGCCACCGTTGCCAGAAACGCGGCCACATAGCCGAAGCTTGCAGAGCCACATTGTCAGCGCAATACCAACCAGCCCAAATCCCCAGCAGACCACCCGTGGGAGCAGGGAGACAAGCCCAAAACCGATCTGGGCCACCGAGGGGCAGAAGACGAGACGGCCACGTGTCTCAGGAATTGAGGGGCACCTACCACACCTCAGTGGGCCACACAACGGCCAAACAGAACAAGAAGTTCATCATCACAGTGGCCAACAATGGACTACCGTGTGACATGGAGCTAGACACCGGCTCCATGTTCACAATTATGGCCTGGGGCACACTAAAGCAGCTCATGCCCAGAATAACTCGACACCAGCTGAAACCGCAGAATATCCACCTCACGGACTTCCACAGAAACCAAATCCAAGTCCTTGGCAGAGCAGAAGTCCCAGTCAAGTTCAAAGACTTCACAGGAAATCTGCCTCTCACAATAGTGGAAGGACACCGACCAACACTGATGGGGGTGGAATGGCTCAAGCCGCTCGACATCGGTATCACCGGCCTGCACCAGATCGGAGGGGACAAGCTGGATGAACTGCTCGCAGACTTCCAAACCGTCTTCAATGGGAGTCTAGGTAAATATAAGGGCAAACCCATATCGTTTAACCTAGACCCCAGCATAACGCCCATCAGACTAAAGCCCCAAAGGGTTCCCTTCGCACTGCGACCCAAGGTCGATGAGCAGCTGGACAAACTGATCGGCCAAGGGGTTTTAGAGCCAGTAGAACATGCCACATGGGAGACCCCCATTGTCACACCCATGAAACCGGACGGGTCCATCCGCATCTGCGCGGACTATAAAGGGACCATTAATAAAGCCCTGCAACCAAACGCATATCCTGTGCCCGTTGTCCAGCATCTGCTACACTCGCTGGGCAATGGAAAAATATTCACCAAACTAGACCTGGCAATATTCGCAAAATTAGACCTGGCTCAGGCATATCAGCAACTGCCTGTAGATGAAGCCACAGCAGAAGCTCAGACCATAGTTACACACAGAGGGGCATTCAAATGTAACTGCCTACAGTTTGGGGTCAGCGTGGCCCCGGGACTATTCCAATGCCTCATGGAAAGGCTATTGAATGGCATTCCCGGAGTGGTTCCCTACTTCAATGACATGCTCATATCAGGGGAATCAGAGGACCAATTATTGCACAGGTTGCGGCAGGTTTTACTACGGTTCCAAGAACGAGGGTTAAAAGTTAAGAAGGACAAGTGCAAGATTGGGGTCACCAGCGTCGAATTCCTGGGGTTCCTCATAGATGGGTCTGGCATACGCCTCACTGATAAGAAAGTTAAGGCCATCAAAGAAGCCCCAGCACTCCAGAATAAATCGGAACTACAAGCATTCTTGGGACTTTTAAACTTCTATGCAATTTTTTTGCGACAGAAGGCGACCGTTGCTGAGCCTCTGCATCGACTCCTGGGGAAGACGGCCACGTGGACTTGGGGACAAAAAGAGGCCAACACTTTTGCTGCCATAAAGGACCTACTTTCTTCAAACGGCGTCCTGATGCAATATAGCGAGACCCTCCCCCTAATGCTGACGTGAGACGCCTCTCCTTTCGGAGTGGGGGCGGTATTGAGTCACCAATTGCCCAATGGCTCAGAAGCCCCCATCGCATTCTACTCGAAGACCCTATCCCCAGCGGAATGGAACTATAGCCAGTTGGACAAGGAAGCGCTTGCAGCGGTAGCTGGCATCAAGTGCTTCCATGAATACCTATATGGGCGGAAGTTCCAGCTCATAACAGATCACAAACCTCTACTGGGTCTACTTGCTGGGAACAATCAAACACTGCATTACATGTCCCCCTGGCTAACCCGATGGTCCATATTCCTCTCAGGGTACAGCTACACCCTCATCCACAGACCCGGAAAGAGCATTGCCCACGCAGATGCCCTCAGCCGCTGCCTGGAACCTGAATTGGTGGAAGACCCAGCTCCTGTGGCCGAAATCCTACTGGTCGACATAGAGCGGACCAGCCCCATCACATCCCGGGATATCGCAGAGCACACAGCTAAAGACAAGGTGCTCTCCAAAGTAATGAACTGGGTGTTGAGGTGGTGGCCACAGGAGGAAGAGGGGGAAGAATTCAGAACATTTAGGAACAAACAGATGGAACCGTCGGTGCTAAAAGGCTGCTTACTATGGGGGGAGCGAGTGATAATTCCCCAGAACTTCAGGAAAAGGGTGATCAGGACATTACACATCGGTCACCCGGGGATAGTAAGGATGAAGGCACTGGCCAGGAGCTACCTGTGGTGGCCTCACTTAGATCAGGATATCGCGGAGTGGGTAGCGACTTGCCAGCCCTGGCAAGAGACCAGACCAGCACCCCCATGAACAACCCCATCAGAATGGGAGACCCCCAATGCGCCATGGTCCAGAATCCACATTGACTTTGCGGGGCCAATGGCGGGTCAAACATTCCTCATAATAGTTGACGCATACTCCAAGTGGCTAGAAGTTATCAATATGCCTACCGCTACCACAGAAGCCACCATCTGGGTGCTAAGGAGGGTGTTCGCAACCCACGGATTGCCAGACGTCTTGGTCTCAGACAACGGACCTCAGCTGACAGCCCAGCAAATGGAGGAATTCCTAGCCAACTTAGGAATCAGACATGCCCTAGTCTCACCCTTCTGTCTGACCAGCAATGGACAAGCAGAGAGGATGGTGAGAATGACAAAGGAAACGCTCACCAGAATGGGGCCAGGGAACTGGCAGGAACGGATTGACCAGTTCCTATTAGCCCAACACATAACTCCGAGTGCAGCAACCAACCGGAGCCCAGCAGAGCTGCTAATGGGACGTCGGCTGAGGTCCCAACTGGACAGGTTAAATCCAATGTACAACCCGGAGAAACCTCTGGGATCCAGTAAACCCACCAGAACACTAGCCATAGACGACCTAGTGTTCGCACAGAACTATGCCGGAGACCCCAAGTGGGTAAAAGCGACCGTCATAGATGTCACCGGACCCAGGTCCTACAAGATCAAGTTAGACGATGGCCGAGTGTGGAAGCGACACATCGACCAGCTAAGACATCAAGTGGGAGACTCATGGCTCCGTCAACCAGAAGCTGAGCCACCACCGCGGAGTCAAACAGACAATTTTTCACAATGCGGGTCTCCGCCCCGCCGACCATACAGTTACAGCGCACCAGACGACATCGAAGGAGACCGGGCCCTAGCTACACAACACCAAAGAACACTTATCTCAACCCGAGAAGGAGAGCGGAGACATCTACCGGACACCATGGAGTTCCAGCGAAGTCAGCAGGGACCAGAAGACAGCGAGGTCGAACCTTCAGCCGCCACGCCTGGAGGCCAGTTCCAGATTTTTCCATCAAGCGAAGACGGAGCAACACAAGCCATGTCCGCACCAGGTGAAGACTTCAGAGAGACTGAATCACCCAGGCCCAGTAGGACATTGCGGTGGCCCGCCTACCTGCACGACTACCTCACGTACGCTAATTCCAGGATTGGACAATTGCTGAACTAAGAGGGGAGGGGTGTTACGTACTGATGCACCGAGTACGTATTTGCATACCCACCGCTGATTGGCTTAGTCAGCGGTGGGAGAATTGAAACACTGTCACTGGCCGGCAGGCTACAGGGAAACCCATAAAAGCGGCTTCCCTGGTGCCAGCCAGCATTCCATACTGAGCTGTTGCTGACTACAAATAAAGGTGCTGAACTGTTCCTACATCTTGGCTATTCTTCCTGCGCAAATCTAACATCAACCTTACCAGCAGACATTCGAATCACTGCCTTATCCTTATACCAACTTGACTTTTTTAAACACCTCCACTCCACAGTAGTAATGTGGTTGTATTACTATTCAAGGGGAAAATGAGATTTATAAAGCATTCATAGTTTAGATATGGACTGTTTTTCTGAATGCAAAGCCACTGAAATATCTTCTTTTCCCCATAGTATTGACATGTGTTCCCTGGGATATAATATCCTAAATGATATTAGATATCAGGAGACTGTACTTAACATTTTGGGGAAATGAACAGCTAGATGGGAGCCCGATGCACATAATCCAACCATGTCTTGTACATGGATAATCTAAACTATTATTGGTCTTTGGGGGATTTTCAGATATTTATTATTTTCATTTACTTATTTTTATTTATAAAAATTTTTGCCCTTCATCTTTCCATAAGGTAGCAATAGCAATAGCACTTAGACTTATATACCGCTTCATAGTGCTTTACAGCCCTCTCTAAGCGGTTCACAGAGTCAGCATATTGCCCCCAACAATCTGGGTCCTCATTTTACCCACCTCGGAAGGATGGAAGGCTGAGTCAACCTTGAGCCGGTGAGATTTGAACCGCCGAACTGCAGCTAGCAGTCAGCTGAAGTAGCCTGCAGTGCTGCACTCTAACCACTGCGCCACCTCGGCTCTGGGAGGCTTACAGTTACATCTAAGCTAAAACATGAAACGTGAAAAACAAACATTAAAACCAAAGACACATGGGGAGGGTGGGGGGTGGAGTGGGGGTGAGGTGGGATCTGTTATTACTCAATCAACCACCTCCATTGCGCTGTTCCCCCACTGGGGCCCCAAGCCGACTGGCAGAGCCATGTCTTTAGGCCCTTATGAAGAGATAGGAGGGTTGGGGCCAACCTCACATTGGGGGGCAAGATGTTCCAGAGGGAAAGAGCAACAGCNCTCGGGGGGGGGGGGGGGGGGGGGGGGGGGGGGGGGCCGGGGGGGGGGGGGGGGAGGTGGGATCTGTTATTACTCAATCAACCACCTCCATTGCGCTGTTCCCCCACTGGGGCCCCAAGCCGACTGGCAGAGCCATGTCTTTAGGCCCTTATGAAGAGATAGGAGGGTTGGGGCCAACCTCACATTGGGGGGCAAGATGTTCCAGAGGGAAAGAGCAACAGCAGAGAAAGCCCTCCTCCTGGACCCCACCAGATGAAATAATCAGGCTGATGGGACCAGGGGTGAGTTCCGGATCTTCTTACTGCCAGTTCGCTCAGGGACGCACCATGCAGGTGGGTCACGGGTGCGCACCGTGCGTGCAGGTCATGGGTGCATGCCATGCATGCAGGTCGTGGGTGTGTGCCATGCAGGCAGGTCGCAGGTGCGCACCATGCAGGTGGGTTGCGGGTGCGCACCGTGCGGGCGGGTCACGGGTGCGTGCATGCTTCGTGCACGTGCATGCACAGTACAAAAAACAGCTTCTGCGCATGCGCAGAAGCAAAAAACAAGATGGCGGCACCTATGGCGCCACCGAGAGAACCGGCTCGGGGGCATGGCAGGCCTGGGTCGCTGCCAGTTCTAGTGACCCAGGCTGCCACGTTACTAATGGTTCTATAGAGCCGGTCCGAACCAGTAGGAACCCACCTCTGGATGGGACCCGCAGCATGACTCCTCTGCGGGCACAAGTGGTATGGGCCAATCCCAGTGGGGTGAGATGGTCCATCAAGTAACCTGGATCCATGCCATGAAAGGCTTTAAAGATGATCACCAATACCTTGAATTGCACCCGGAAGCAAACTGGTAACCGATGCAGCTTGCTGAGCAGTGGTGTTACAGGGGCCATTCTTGGGGCCCCCAAACTACCCAGGCTGCTGCACTTTGCACCAATTGTTCCGAATGCTCTTCAAGGTAGATATTCTCTCTTTTTTGTTTTGTTTTAAACTATGTTGAGATCATTTGTGGGTTTTCAGAACATTTTGTATGTATCCTATTTGAAGTTGGATTGATTAGACTTGATTCAATACTGACAATTACAGTTACAAGGAAAGCCAAAGAAACTTAGAAACCTTTAAACAGGTTTCTCCCTACTTCTGATTTGTAAGAGAACTTAGATTTGATTAGCCTTGTCTGTACCATTATTAACTGTATAAAAATAATTAATAACTGAATCATCATTATAAAATGCATTTAAATTTAGAAGCCAAGCATCTGATCTCTTCCCCCAATACCCTTGTGTTTATATTAGTTGTGACTGAACAAAGTAGGCGGGTATAGAATGAGTAGAATAACTGATCAAATTTACTGTAGACTCATACAATTCATTTGTTCATATGCAACTGCTCTCCCATAACTCAAAACCCTGATTTCTTTTTTAATTAACCAATATCAAACTCTCTGTGATCCTCTTTCAATATCGTACTTGCATTCACACTTTCAGAAGCTTGTTATCCTTTCATAATAACAAAATCTGTTTTAACATCTTCTCCTGCAAGGTCAGTTATATATCCCTATTGTTTGCTGGCACGATTCAAACATAAATCTAGCGCCTGTTGATAATTTATGCTATTTTTTTTACATTAACAATTTCCTGAAGGAAGCTGAATTTATTTTTATGAGCTTTAGTCTTTCTACATTCACCACTGCTGACATACTATGCAATACATTAAATAAGCAAAGATTAAAACGATCAATGCATTTCAGTAACAGAGTGATCTTTCCTAGTTGGACAAGGCGTAGATCCAGAAGAAGTATATTTATTTCATGTGTTAATACTAAAACATATAGAAATAACTATCTTAAAAAGTAAGAATATAAAAAGTTCACCTTTCTTTCTTCTGAAAAGATCTTCAAATCACTCTATATTGATCAGTGTAAGGGATTGGATACAGTACCAGCTGAGCACAGTACATGGTAAAGAAATATAAACATATAGAAAATCTATGTGCCTCCCTGTCTCTTTCTCTATTGATCTAGCACAAAAATGTGGAAATCTAAAAGAAGTTATAAAAGATAGGTAAAGGTAAAGGTTCCCCCGCACATGTGTGCTAGTCGTTCCTGGCTCTAGGGGGCGGTGCTCATCTCCGTTTCTAAGCCGAGGAGCCAGCGCTCTCCGAAGACGTCTCCGTGCTCATGTGGCCGGCATGACTAACCTCCGAAGGCGCACGGAACGCTGTTACCTTCCCACCAAAGGTGGTCCCTATTTTTCTACTTGCATTTTTTACGTGCTTTCGAACTGCTAGGTTGGCAGAAGCTGGGACAAATAATGGGAGCTCACCCCATTACGTGGCGCTAGGGATTCGAACCGCTGAACTGCCGACCTTCTGATCGACAAGCTCAGCATCTTAGCCACTGAGCCACCACATTCCCTATTTATAAAAGATAGGAAAGTATAAAATATAAATAATTAAAAACTAAAAAATAAGCTAAAATTGTATAAAATATGTAAAAGATAAGAATCTAAAAAGGATAGATGGGAGTCTTAAATGGGAGTAGGGGACCATAAAAAGTTATTATGTGGAAGAGTGCATTGATTCATTTCCTGCACATTCTAATATGACAAACTAGATACACATAGATCAGAGGTGGGGAACTATGGCCCCTTTATGACTTGTGGACTTCAACTCCCAGAATTCCTGAGACAGTATGGGTCTTGGGTCTGGGACTTGAAGTCCACACCTCATAAAAGGGTCATAGTTCTCCCACCCCTGACATAGATACATCTTGTTTATATTAGTGAGCCCCAAGCACAAACCAGAAGTCCTCATCCAACAAATTTTGAGCACTGCTGCATTTAACCCACAACATTGGCAAGAAATATGGGACTCTGGCTAGGCCTGACTGGTATTCTATGTGTGCCATGCACTGTTTGATTATACCCGATGATGTTAATGAGTTTGCTTTGATATCCTTGGGTACTACAGTGTCCATTTTGGAATCATTAGGGGTGCCATGATGCTCTAAGGGCACCATGATCCAGGAAATTTGGAAATTTCTGCAATAATACATTTTAAAATTCCAATATTACAATGTAACTGAAGCGCTTAGAAATTATCGCACAATCATAATCCCATGCATGCCAGGTTCACTCATCAATCTGCCCCCAAAATCTGAGGGAAAGGTCATGATTTCAAGGTTATCTGGAAGACTAACAGGGTTGGGGTCATCCAGATCTCAGGGTAGAAGCTATTCCATACGTCAGGTGATATGATAGCGAAGATATGATTCCTAAGTCATGCTGAATGACATTGTTTCAAGGAGAAACCAGAACCTAACTTAAGATCTGAGAAATCTGACCTAACCTGTAAGATACTGTGGCATGGATAGAGAACAGTAGGAACAGGCAGTGCCACAAACAACCTAGTCTGATGCCTACCACAAAGCAGTTGTATTGTACTAGCATACCATGATGCACCTAAAGCTGCTTGTGCTGCTGCACCCTGGATTAGTTGCCTGTTCTGAATGTTCTTCAAGAGCAGTCCCATGTGGAACCCAAGAACCCTATATCACTGCCCTTCACCTGCCAACTTGCAGCATATCCAACTCCAAGCCATGCACTATTAAATAGCTGGTCAGCAGTACTATAGCAGAAGCAGCCCTGCAGCTGGCTCAGGAATGGTTGCAGGACCTGGTTCACTCTTCAATACCACCATGTGCAATAGGCATGGAGAAACCTTGCTTAAGGTCAGATGACTGCTCTCAGATCTTCACGCTGTCACGAGCCAGTGCAGTATGGAAAATGTCTCTATTTTCCATACTGCACTGGCTCTCTCTTAAAAATAGGTCTAGAGGTCCATCAGTGCTTCTCTTGACCACCAAAACTTCCATCATGATTTCTTTCTTATCTTTTAATGTTCTTTTGTTTACAAATAAACTCTAGGGAGAATTTGGTGAAATCTCAAAGGTAACTTACTGTTGTGTAATTTACCCTAGTGACACTATTGTTTCACTGGCCTTGTTTGGAATCATACACCATAATATCTATGATATTCCTTCCTTCCTTCCTTCCTTCCTTCCTTCCTTCCTTCTTTCCTTCCTTCCTTCCTTCCTTCCTTCCTTCCTTCCTTCCTTCCTTCCTTCCTTCCTTCCTTCCTTCCTCCCTCCCTCCCTCCCTCCAACATAAAAGGACAGATCAACGTATGTCCTTTCACTATGGCCAATTTATATTTTGTACCTGTTGCCTGGGGATTTGTGCTTCAGAGGAAAAAGACTACTCAGTCCATTAGCAGATCTGAATTTATGATCATAAATCCCTTGCCGTTCAGCTGTGACAGGTAGTACTCTGCTGTAATGAGTAATAAATGTAGATAAGTCATGTGTCCCCATGGATTACTTGGCCAGAAATTACATTTAGAAAAAGCCTAATTGCCTAAAATTTATCCAAATTCAATACAAATTTTATTGCCTCTAATTGCTTTTCCAGGTTTAGCAGCATTAATGATATTTAAATGTATTTGTCAACCACTCTGATGCATTTGCAGCTCTCCAAGAACTGGAGTAATAGCCACCTGATCTGGACATTTCAACCATTTCTGTACTTCAGTAGTAAATCATTATGACTCAAGACACAATTTTCCCATTTTTAAACCCATATGAAATAATGTTTTCACAATTGTATTAGTTCTTCTGCCATAAACATTTCCTTTTCCCTACTTGTTTTATAACAGTTTTGTCATGACTTGGTGTATATGGCAGCAGTAATTAATGACAACTGTAGAATAATTTGGCCCAATCTCACATGTCATTGAATTAAGTATCAAGTGCCAATTATACATGTTGATTCTAGAAAGCGACATAGAAACATTCACCTGTTTTTTCATCTTCCTTGTGCGATCTTTTGAGACTGATGGAATATTACATAAAATGGTTGGATTAAGTATCCTCTTATCCTATTATTCTGCTGATCAATTGCCATCCAAAAAATAAATATTGTTTGTAAATGCTGCTAAAAAATGGAGTACACGGCAAAAGAGAATGACTAAGGTGAAAGAAAAAGACAAACTCCAAACTGATTCTGTCTAACAAAGTCTACTACAACTTATTCTTTCCCAGATGGGCAATTCTTTAATAGCATTAAATATTCCAGGGAATTTAAAGATGCTTAATTCTAATGTAGTGTAGATAATCTTTTAGCATATTTCTATGAGGTTGACTCAGCCTTCCATCCTTCCAAGGTCGGTAAAACGAGGAGCCAGATTGTTGGGGGTAATATGCTGACTCTGTAAACCACTTAGAGAGGGCTGTAAAGTACTGTAAATCTAAGTGCTATTTCTATTTCAAATAGCCATGTCAGCTATTAAATTCTGATGAAAATCACATGCAATTTCATTGTCCAATGTTTGTTTCAGTTTGAAAACTGAAAACCTACCATGAATCATTTGATGACTATCTTGTTAACAATCTAAAAAGTCAAGCATATTTAGTTATTTCCATTCTACTGATTAATATAAAGAATGTCTGCATCATTATTTTGGCACAACAATGATCCTTTTCTCTTTCCACTGTAGCTGAACAACCCTTCTGTACCCCCAAAATGGGCCACAGAGGCCTACTTCTCTGTCATACTATCTATAATTGAGAAAATTCACCTGAATTTTTCCCAAGGCAGAAAAAGTTCCCAGGTGTTGAAGTGGCTCCCCTTGTCCAGATTAGAAACTGGGGGATAACACCTAAGGTGTTAATGCTAATAAAGATGCTAATAAATAGGTCAGATTCCTCTCCTCTACAGGGAATGTGTCCTAAAGACCTCAGCAGCAATAGAGAAGGCTCAGTGATGAGACGTGACTAGCTGAGTTCATAACAGCCACAGACAAAAACCTCAATGATGGAGATTCATTCAGAAAGGAAAGTATAGCTATCTTTCTCTTTTTTGACACCTGATACAATTCTCTGATCTCTGGCTCTAGGTTTCAACTCAGAGAGCGAATGGAGGGAGGGAGGGAG
>QLTV01000965.1:2223973-2245439 GCA_003457575.1 Thermophis baileyi | reverse complement strand
GAGAAAGGAAGGAAGGAAGGAAGGAAGGAAGGAAGGAAGGAAGGAAGGAAGGAAGGAAGGAAGGAAGGGAGAGGGGGGACGGAGAAAGGGAGAGAGAGAGAGGGCACAGGTTGTTTAGTTACAAATAAAGCTGTATATAATCCCATTTTTCTCAACAAAACAAAACAAAACCCTAACAAGTCTTTTGACTAAGTAACTCTGTCATGAAAGCCACATTTTCAATGGGACAGGGAATATTTTTTCTTATACATATTAATACAGGAATCTCTAATTTGTATATATTGACCTAACAGATAAATTGGAATGCAATTATCCTTCCATTTTAGCACTTCTCTACTTACTGAAATGTTTTCTGATATATTTTTTTTAAAAAAATGTGTATTACAATGTGTATGTATGAGAAAATTGTATGCCAAAAAGCATATATTGAAGAAATTGCTTGCAAAATCATATACACTAATAAAAAATAAAATGCATATAAGAGTACTTATGATTTTTTTCAGGTGTAAAAACATCTTCACAGACAGCATATGCTACTGTGTCCAATAAAAAAATTTACAAACATTAGCAAAAGAAGATACTTCATGAAACTTTCTTATATGTATTCCACAGTGGGACAAGAACACTTCAGAAAAGAAGTGGGTTCTTCCCGGTTCGGACCGGTTCTATAGAACCGGTAGTAACTTGGCGGCCTGGGTCGCTAGAACCGGCAGCAACTCAGGCCTGCCATGCCCCCAAACCGGTTCCTTTGGTGGCGCCTATAGCACCGCCATCTTGTTTTTGCTTCTGCGCATGCACAGAAGCTTTTTTTAAGCACTGTGCATGCGCAAAGCGTGTGCATGCGCGGCACAGCACTGAGCGAACCGGCAGCGAAGAAAAGAAGAACCCACCCCTGCTTCAGAAGATAGGAAATTCTGACAAAGGAAATAACTAAGGGCCAAACAAAATATTGAATAGAAAGAAAAATAAGAGACAACAAATAAAGCCAGCATGGTTGCATATTTTTTTCCGATAAACTGACGAATGGAGAGAGTGTTACCCTCAAAATCAGAAAGAGAGGCACATTACAAAAGTATTTTATCAGGAAATTACCTGAATCTATAAGAATAAAGTTATGAAAGCTAACATTCAGAATGAGGTGAGGCTTATCATAAATGCTACAAATAACAAATAATTATTTGTTCTAGAACAAGAATAAGATCAAGGAAGTCTTGGTCTGTTGGTTGGAGAAGAGATGGTAGGCGACAGGGAGAAGCCTGAAATGCTTAATTCCTATTTTGCACCTTTCTTCTCACAAAGGGAAAAAGTCAGAAGCCACATCAAGAAGAAAAATGCAGATTACATTTGGCGAGAGAACACTTTGCTGCGTTGAATTCAAATTTCCGGGATCAGATGGGTTACATTATGTAGAATTGAGTATGCAGTATCATTTCTGGAAAAAACCTGGAAATCTCTCTAAAAATATAAACAAAATATTAATATGACACTATCTATCATTATTCCATGGGTAATTTCCATGTTAATACTTGAAACATTAATATTTCAAAGATATGAATGTTAACTGTTTTGTATGGTATTTTTTTCTTTATTTAAATTACAGCTATTATGTGATGATGTCATATGGACTTAATTTTATTAATTTTCAGGTTTATCATTGGATGTACATTTGGGCTTTAATAGTTCATTACAAGAGTAATTTTAATTATCTAATATTGTGGAGAATGGTAGTATATCTAATTGATACATATTTTGATCATAAATTGGTCCAGTAACTAAACACTTAAATTACATGAAATGTGCTCCTGATATATGTCTATAGCACTTTAAATACATCAACTATTGTAATTTATTTATTTGCGTATGATGAGAACATGACAGAAGAGAAGTAAACATATACACACAATCCATGTAATTATATACAAAGCTTCCAAGGGAACTTGTACGAGGGTATGGCAGTGGCCTCATAACTGGATGTCCAATTCAGCTATCTAGGTGATCGCCTCTGGCATTGCTCCGTGCAGATCTTCTAGGGAACCAGAGAATGTAAGTTATGAGCAATTTTGCACAATATGTTTAATAGTTTGCATGTCAGCATCACAATTGCAACAAGGGGAATCTTGACATCCCCAGTGATACAGGGCAGAGGCACTTCTTCCAGTATCATACCTAGTTATGTTCAATTTCATCCAGACAGAATGAGACAGATCAAACCCAGGTGGTTTGGTAGAGGGATCACTAAAGGTCAGGCCACAAGAAAATACCTTGGACCATTCCTTTCTCCAGGCATTCTCAGGGGTAAACCAGGTAGATGTTAAGTGAATGGCAGTTTTCCATGCTGGCCTGCAGGATTTCATTATTTTTATATAAAACTATTATTATAAGATGTCGTTATTTGCACAAATGTTGGAATCAAGAATTGGAATACCCTATATTAACAAATCACCGATTAAAAGAATATAAATATGTTTGTTATAATTCTCAGGTGATATTCAACGTTATTTTAATGTATATTTTATTGATTGATTCAGTTTATTTACAGTCATGGACCAGAGACCAGAACAAATAAAAACAGTCAATAAATATACAATTAAAAATTCTAAAATAAAATAATAAATAACAGACAAAATCTATGATAAAATCCAGTCTGTCAATTACACGTGGTCTAACTATGCTAAAATTACAATCCATAAACTGTGTTGCCCATAGTCAGTTTAATACTAAAAGGGAAAGGAATAAGCAGTGTAAAAGGTTTGCCACATTTATAGCTATGGTGGATTAGATACGTGTTTCCGACGAATCCACAGTGCTGCTGCACAGAATCTAGTCACCTGTGCTGTAGTTATGGACTGTTCATCCTTAAGCAGCCACTGGAGATAAGCAGTGTCGGAATGGCCAGGATACCTAGCAATTATTGGAAGGATATGTTTTTTTCAAATATCTGTAAAAGGAACATCAAAGGAGTATGTGACCAACATACTTCTCTTGAGCCACAGGAAACTCATAATATTTTAAAGAGTTGGTCATCAACTTCATTATGATGAAAGTGTAAAATGATGGAAGATATATACTTGCATGTTATGGCCTCACTTCTGTTTTATTTTAATTTTTGATTTAATATTTATAATATTAAATAATAAATATTTAATATTTATAATGTGAATATGGGTTTGGGAAGAGTAAGTTGGTTGAAATATATGAATGTGATTTTGAATTATATACCAATAGTTTGGCATGTATATGTATATATGGAGTCACTTGACAGTGAGATGGGAGGTATATATATTTAATGTATAAATAAATAAAAATTTAAAAACAGGGAAAAAAAAGAATCTCTTTTACAATGGAAAGATAATATCATCCCAGATTTATAGTTTTGGAGAGATAACATGGGTTTGTTCTCTGCGTAGGAATTGATTCTTTATTTGTAAAATGGAAATGCTAATCAATATTATTCCGTGTGGTGAAAATTTAATGAGTTGTTTAAAATCTGATTTTTTTTTTCTTATACTGTCTATTTTGGGTTTTTTTTTCTGTTTGCATTTCTTTTGGTATCTTTTTCTTTCCATTTACTAAAGCAATGTAAATACAAGATCAGCATACTGCAGTCAGCCTCACCGCCATTCAATAATGGTGGCTCCTCCTTCTCCTCTAGTTTCTTCTCTTTCACGGTGAACACAGAAGATTAAAATAAATGATTAGAACATACATTTAGACAAAAGTCGTCAATTGGAATCTTGATGAAATTCTATATCTAAGAATACCCAAGTACACCTTGATAATGACTCTGCATCATCACATGAAAGTACCACTGATGTGAAAGGAGTGTTTTACATTTTAATAACCCTTCATTGTTGCTAAACTCGGTTAAACCCATTCATTTTAACAGTATACCGTCGTTGCCTGCTCAATAGTGAGAAAGATAATGCTATTTTGTTGAACTGTATGGCTACATGTCCTTCAGCAAGAATAGCTTTGTAAATTCCACGTCAAGCTAATTAGATTTCTTGATTACCTCACTGGAGCTAGTCACTCGGAATGGCCTTCTCCTACCAGGTGGAAGACAAAATAAATGTCTTTTTTTCTTACTCTTTTCTTTTTTTTCTTTTGTGCTGATTGCCCTAAATTGGTTCTGTACCTTCTCTCTTTCTCTTTCTTTCTCTCTCTCTCTTGGTTTGCTGGTTTCCTTTTTGTTTGAAAACCAGCTGGTGGTGAAGGCAGTCAGAAAACAAAAATGTCAAGTTAATAATTGTGCAGCCATGTCCTTCTCCTTACCAAAGAAAGAATTTCCTTACCTAAAAAACCCTAATCTTTACTAGATTAATTGGTGGATTTCAATCATGCCTTCAATCATTACCATAAAGATAATCCAGTAGCATAATGGTGAAAGTGTTGAACTTGAAGCCCAACCTTCTTCAAATGTTGCTGTGGGATAAAAGTAAAGTAGAACTCAATCTAAGCTATATTGATCTTCCAGAGAAAAGGTGGGATATAAATAAAAGACATTTGCTATATCTAGTCTAATGAACAGAAGGACCAGGGGAGACATGATAGCAGTGTTCCAATATCTAAGGGGATGCCACAAAGAAGAGGGGGTCAACCTATACTCCAAAGCACCTGAAGGTTGGATAAGAAGCAATGGATGGAAACTAATCAAGGAGAGAACCAACCTAGTATTAAAGATAAATTTCCTGTCAGCGAGAACAATTAATCAGTGGAACCAGTTGTCTCCATAAATTGTGGGTTCTCCAACCATGGAAGTTTTTAAGAAGAGATTGGACAACCATTTGTCTGAAATGGTATAGGGTTTCCTGCTTGAGCAGGGGGTTGGACTAGAAGACCTCTGTTATTCTCTTATTCTACATACCTACTTTTTTTTTAAACACAGTTGGATTTTAACCAAACCCTCTAAGGCAGACAGTCCAGCTCAGTGACTGCCTTGAAGAAGAGAACTCTTTGTGGATGTCAAAGCCACCCGCGGAGCTCTGGTTTCAAGCCAAGGTATTTTTTTGTAAAACTATAAATGACAAGCATAATTATTACAGAGGCTTCATAAGAATAAGCCTGGCACCTCAGTTTCTCACCAGTGAAATATTGTCTGAAATGGTACCTTTGTCCCAGCTTCTCTCTTCCTTGAATGTAGGGCAAAGCAGGCATTGAATTTGTCTTTCATCAGCAAGCTGATTATACCAATTCCAAAATGCATGTTTACAAATATTATTCGTTTCTTTCCTGCTATTTTGCATACTGGCTTCCTCTCATTCCATGGTTTCCATGGTGACTCTCCCATTGCTTTCTCATTAGAAAGAAGTTCTGTTTAATTGATCTTCTAATGTATTGCTTAATAGTAACTGTTAAGCAAGCCTTTGTTTCCAGGTCATATTTAAGGGCACGCAGATTTACATTTTTTTAAAAAATAATAATTTTGTTAGCCTGAAACTAATCATTAGCAGCCATTTTCTTTCTTTATTTTTAAATAGCCCTTATTGAAGATTTCCAAATGGCAAATATTTATATCCTGCAAAAATTGCTGCTTTGTCACGTTGGCTGTGTTTTTATTTATTTATTTATTTATTTATTTATTTATTTATTTATTTATTTATTTATTTATTTATTTATTTATTTATTTATTTATTTATTTATTTATTTATTTATTTATTTATTTATTTATTCAAGTACGTATTTGGTAATATGCATAAGTATAACATTATTTATATACATAAGATGGGTGCAAATAAAAGGGAACATTTGGACAGGGACGGTAGGCATGCTGGTGCGCTTATGCTTGTGTTTGTCTGTGTCGGCAAAGAAATGACAGTCTCCAGATTTTGGCCCTCAAAGGAAAAAAGGGAGATAGTTGCGTATGACCACCTCTATTTTCTTCTAACTCAAATTTGGACATAATGTACTTAAGAGAAGGCAAGATCAATATATAAGGACAAGCTCGGTGCATATTGTTAAGCAGATAATGGGAAAATCGAAGGACCAGTGACCAGAAAGAAGAATGAATGGGTCACTGAGCGCCATTGTTGTTGTGATGGTTGTTCTGATGCAGTTGTGGGGGAAGCTGTCAATTTAATCATACTCCGTGTCTTGCATTATTCTTTCATGGAGGAAATAGCAGCTAAGTTATGACATATTACTAACTAGATTTCTACTATGATCAGGTTACTCTGATCCAATGGGCCTAGATGCCCATGCAGCCTCATGTTCAACTGCGTGTGCAGTCATGCATGCATTGTCATATTTCTTTTATAGAAAATGTTGGGAAAATCTATTCATAGGTCTTGCATTATGTTGTGCATTTGGTTCAACAGAAGTCACATTTCTTGCTTGCGCTGTACTATTGTAGGCAATGAACTGAAATCTTACGTTAAGCTGGCAGCAGCCTTAAACTCATTTAATTCAAGGTTTGTAGTCTGGAGGCCACTTCTATGAATACCTAGATAGCCAAATTAGCAACAACCATTTTAAAAAGCCAGAAGTAAGTATGAAAGTAAAAAACAAACAAAATAAGGACTGAGTATGGCAAGCATTATGACAATACTGAATTATTTTTTTGAAAGCAGCCACTGTGCTGAAAAAATATTACCCATCACTCTATTTTAATATGACTAAACTTGTTCAAAGATATGGAACCAGTTCTTGCATAGTACTCTGAACATCCTTAGTGAAGCCTTCTCTGATTGGGTAAAATTAAATGTATTGCTACAAAGATTAGATACCCCTTTTCAGATGGGGAAAGTAACATTTTTGGTGGCCATCATCCTCACAGATTCCCATATGGAAGTATGAGAGCTAAAAAATGAACAAATCAACCAACCAACCACCCCAAAAAATCAACATAATAATTCCCCAATTTTTATTTCTACTGTTCTCTGGAATACCATCCATGAAGGATCACAGTCAGGGGTGGGTTCTCACTTACCTCGCTGCTGGTTCGCTTCCTCCCGCGCCGCGTGGGCGCGCCACGTGGGCACACACACACTTCGCGTGTGCACGCATGCGCAGTGCCGAAAAATAAAAAAAGCCAAAAAAAAGCCAAAAACAAGATGGCGACGCATGCGCAGTGCCGGAAAGTCAGCTTCTGCGCATGCGCAGAAGGAAAAAACCCCAGAAAAAAATTTAAAAAAAAATTCAAAAAAAAAATTCAAAAAAAAAGATGGCGGCGCCCACGGACCGGCACCGACAGAACCGATTCTGTGATGTCACCGTGATGTCACCAGCGGGTCGCTACCGGTTCAGGTGAACCGGTGCCAACTGGGAGGAACCCACCTCTGATCACAGTTCTCTGGTAGGCATCACATTACCAATTTCTGTTCTACAGTTTCAGTTGCCTTTCAGAATCCTTTTCTGAAGAAACCAAGAATTCTTTAGGAAGAAGGGTTATGAAGAGAGAGAAAAATAGCAAATACTATTTTTTTAACCTATATTCGTCCAGTTACTTTTCATCAATGAAGCATTTGAATAGAATTCCAGTTTTAAAATTAGCTTCTCATTCAGCAGCTAATATCTAATGATTGCTGTAGATAAGGCAGAAATGTTACTGCAAACAGAACTTTATAAGCAATCAATTGATGAATAAGGTTTCCTGTTTCTTTCTTTTATTTTTAATGAAAAGGAGATGCAAGGAAGATTCAAATTGAGGTTGGCATGCTGGACAAGGGGATTTTATTTTATTTTTATTTTTTATTTTTCATATGTTTTTGTGAGTGTAGAATTAGGAATACACCTGCTAAATTGGATAACTGACATGACTTTAATATCAGTTTCCCAATGTTTGTAATAGCTTCTTCAATCAAGAGTTATAACTAGTTGATCTAATCTGGTGATATGTTCTTCAAACTTAAAAAACATAGTAAAGAGCTTCTGTAATTTTAATTATTTAATTAAAACATTGAAGATATTATCAAGTTTGGGATTTTTTTAAAAAAAATAACTTGCAGATATTTCAACCAGTCACTAATTAGAGTTGTAGAAAATACATCAGACAGGTATCTGAATGTTTACCATAATTGTTCAAATTTTTCGAAGATATTCAAGAATATTTATACTTCTATGTTATTTTGTCAGATGAACAAACTTTCATGAGCTGGCAAAATATAGGATTAAGGGACTTCCATGATCAACATATCAGCTGCTAGGACTGGTACCAGAGCATCAGGTTCAGATTTGTATGGTTTTAATGAAATTGATCCACTGAGCATATTATCATAGAATAATACCAGGTTGCAGAGCCTGATAATAAATTATATGGTTATGTTGGACAAATGCCCAGGATATAGTGCCATCTCTGTCCAGGATATATATGCATATTTGACATAAATTGATTGGTATGGGCAGAAGAAATTCATGGGGATGCAGTGGTTAGAATGCAGTACTGCAGGCTACTTCTGCTGACTGCCAGCTCCTTGCAATTTGGCAGTTCGAATCTCACCGGCTCAAGGTTGACTCAGCCTTCCATCCTTTCGGGGTTGGTAAAATGAGGACCCAGATTGTTGGGGGCAATATGCTGACTCTGTAAACTGCTTAGAGTAAAGCACTGTGAAGCGGTATATAAGCCTAAGTGGTATTGCTATTGCTATTGATTCAATATGGGTGAATGTTGTTAAGAGAGATATTAAAAGTGCAGTTATAAACAATGTCAATGAAGAAAAAATGTAAAAGACCAAAAAAAGCTGCACAAAAATCATAGTGACAATCTGAATCTCAAAGAGAACAAATGTAGGAAATTAAACGTGGAATAAGAGGGCATTCAAGTAGCCTAGTTTTGTAGAGATGGCTTGGCAAAACTAAAACAGAATGATATTAGGCTAGTGAAAAATGGCTATGAATAGCAAAATGGACATACTGAAATTCTTCAGTGCATACAACAAAAGGATAACAAGTAATTAATAAAAAGCATACATATTTAACTCCTTCTCTTTGGTTAAAATAGAATAAGTTGTGAAGAGCTGATTGGAGAAGCTGGATGCCAACTTGATCTTCATCCTTCTACAATATTTTACCTCCTGAGATGGGTGGCATTTAGAAAGGCAACAAGATTAAGCTTTTGTCCAGAACTCTTAATGAATTTTATGTAGTTTTAATGAATTATTGTTATTGATACTGTAATAGCAATAGCACTTAGACTTATATACCACTTCATAGTACTTTACAGCCCTGTCTAAGTGGTTTACAGAGTCAGCATATTTCCCCCAACAACCTGGGTCCTCATTTTACCGACCTCAGAAGGATGGAAGGCTGAGTCAACCTTGAGCCAGCAGTCAGCAGAAGTAGCCTGCAGTACTGCATTCTAACCATTGTGCAACCATGTCTCCATGCCATAATCTGTAGCATGTAAGCCATCTAAGGCCCCCCAGAACATCTTAAGTAAACTAAAAGACTCAGTAGTCCAAAAATTAAAAACAGAAGTTAGCTTCAACATGCAGTGTAAGGACTGTAACAGCCATTATGTCAGATAGACATGCAGAAGAGTATCATCCATAAACACCAGCTAGCAGTCAGAAGACACAATGAAAATTCCTTAATTTTACAACACATTAATGGATCCAGACACAATTTCGACTGGGAAACTGGACATCTTAGACCATTGACCAAGCTAAATCTAACAATGCTAGGGAATTCCTGGAAGCCTGGTATTCAGACAAATCATCTATCAATTGACACATAGAAATAAATCATATTTACAAACCATTGATTAAAAAAGACAACAAAAGGCTAAGAAGGAAACAAAAAGATCCAGCAGCCAAAATTCAGATAAAAAGGAATTAATACTAAACTAATAATCAATCTAATCAAGAAACTCCCCCCAAAATAACCCACATACTTATCAACACTGTCAGGACAAGCTACTGTATATAAACACCCTCACTAGCACTGAAGATGTTACCTAGTTGTATAATCAAATGTCTGCAAGCAAACAACCAAGCTCAAGAAGCAGCAAGGAGTCCATGAATGCACACATAAAATATTGGGTGGATCCACAGATACTTTGCAAATGAAGTCTAGGTGGTTGGATCTAAAATGGAAAAGGTGGAAAGGAGATATACTCATTGTACCTGATGGCACCTTCTCAAAGAAGGTGATTTTTGTCCCCCTAAGGCTTCATGTTTACTGCATGGCCACAGGAAAGTATGCATTGATGTGAAGGAGGTATTAACCATATCACATCTTACTGGGTCTTCTTTTTCTGGATCTTGTGGCTACCAAGTGAGCCCAAGAAAAGGCACACTTTAAGATGGAACTAACAGGTGCAGCATGTTTACTCATGTTTCTTTCAAAACACAATTTGACTTCAGATGCAAATAGCTGTAGGTCATTATTGAAAGCCATACTCAAAGAGTTCTATCTATAGGTCTACATCAAACTATTCTGTGATATTATGCAGGATGCTATAGATTTTAATCCTGGACCAGATATTTTTTTAACATTTCTACTAATACATTGGGCAGAGAGATTAAAGGAGTGCTTGCTAATTATGTGTGTGTGTGTGGGGGGGAGGGTTAGGGTTTCTTAGCAAGGGTTTTCAGAAGTGGATTGTTATTGCCTCCTTCTTGGGCTGAGAAAGAGTAAATGGCCCAAGGTCACTCAGTTAGCTTTGTGTCTAAGGTAGGACTAGAACTCAGGATTTTCCAATTTCTAGCATAATTTAATACTACACCAAACTAGTTCTCATTTGCTCAATTAGCAGAGGATAATACAAAACTGTGTAAGATAGATATATAGAAGATACAAAGAGAAGTAGTCTAAAAATAACCATATTAAATTTGATGGAAGTGAACACAGAATTCTTCGTTTTCGAAAAAGAAATCTATTGTTTAAGAATAGGATGGGAAATAACTAATTGGATATACTCTGTAAAAAAAAGAGCATAGAATCACTTGCTGAATAATAATCATTAGTACAATATATATTCTGAAAAATAGCGCTCTTGAAATATTAAGGGTTTGTTTCACAGAAAGGCTAAGACTGTTTTCTCCTATGCAGCCTTTAGAATTGTGGTCTGAATACAGAAATGCAAATTCTAGTTGAATGGTAAGAAACATTTCTTAATGTTTCTTACCATTAAAAGTAGTTTTAACAATGGAATGTATCAATTAGGGATAGCTCCCCCTTTCACTGGATATATTCACAAAGATTGACAAACATTTATTTTTATTTTATTTATTTATTTATTTATTTTGTCAAATGTGTATATAATTACAAGTACAAGTATGGTTATGAGTACATGATATTTTACGAATACATGGGGACGTTAGGACAGGGACGGTAGGCACGCTGGTGCGCTTATGCACGCCCCTTACAGACCTCTTAGGAATGGGGTGAGGTCGACGGTAGACAGTCTAAGGTTAAAGTTTTTTGGGTTTGGTGAAGAAACCAGAGAGTCAGGTAATGTATTCCAGGCATTGACCACTCTGTTGCTGAAGTCGAATTTTTTGCAATCAAGTTTGGAGCGGTTTACATTAAGTTTGTATCTATTGTGTGCTCGTGTATTGTTGTGGTTGAAGCTGAAGTAGTCATTGACAGGTAGGACATTGTAGCGGATAATTTTGTGTGCTACCAGGTGGCATAAGGGATTCTATTGTGAGCAGAGGAGTGGTGTACTCTTCTCGTGAAATACCTCTGGACCTTCTCAATTGTATTAATGTCCGATATGTAGTGCGGGTTCCAGACAGATGAGCTGTATTCGAGAATTGGTCTAGGAAATGTTTTATATGCTCTAGTTAAAAGTACAATATTACCAGAGAAGAAGCTACACAAGATTAGGTTAACCACTCTTAATGCCTTTTTGGCAATGCTGTTGCAGTGGCTCTGGCACTTAGATCATTAGAGATGAGTACTCCAAGGTCCTTAATAGAGTGAGGATCATCAACAAGGTTGTGATCATCTAGTTTGTATTTTGTGTTCTGATTATTTTTCCAATGTGTAAGACTGAGCATTTGTTGATTGAGATTTGAAGTTGGGGGTGCTTTAATTTGAATGCTTGCACTCAATGGGTATCTTGTTCTTGCTGATGGTCTAAATTGTCCTTTTTAGCTCTACACTTTTACTATTCTATGCTATCTAACATGAAGCAGTATCGTTGTTTTAAAACGAGATGTCACCTGGCCTCACCCTGTGATGATAGGTTATTAATTGCACTGTTGTGATAAGCTCCAGAAAAGACAATTAGCACTGATCATGTTATATTTCTTCCTTTATATTTTTCCCTCTTGTTTCTTGACCTCTGAATGTCTTCACCGAAATTCTAATAGCATTAGTGTTAACAGTATTATTAAAAAGCTAATGGTTTTTTTTTCTCTGTTAAATCACCTGGTATACCCAAATATGGGAGAAAGCATACTGCTTCCTTTTTGCCTTTCGGCCCCTCCAGGGGACATCCAGACAGTCAATTACAAACGACAGTCCGTTTCTATATGTTATATTTTTTATATATATTTATATATATATATATCTTTATATATATTACTATCTTTTTTGTGCCAGTTTGTTGGGATTGTATGTCTTGTGAACTTTTGCAAATAAAGTACATATTCTCATAAGGCATCTTTTTGTGCTATCAGCTAGGACTCTTCAGCTTTATAGCCTGTGAGTATTGATTTCCATTTTTCTTAGCGCCTATAATTTTGTAAATAGCAATTATTCATGCATAGTATGGGTTTCAAAAGCATTTCAGAACTGCATCTTTTTTTGTCTTGAGCATTAAAAGATATGTTTCAAACTATTTGTGCAAAGATTAAGCACTTTACATTGACTTTAAAAGGAGACAACTGTACTTCTGGAGTGTTTTTATAAAACCTACATGGAAATAAACCAAAATCATTAAACCAGTCCTAATAATCTCTTATTTTTGGCTTTGAATCAGGTGGCGGTTTCTTTTTTATGAATCTATTAGTATCTAAATAATTTTGGCATAGATTCAGAAAAAACGAGTAGCAATATTTTATTTTCCAAGGATTGCCTCTTCTTTTCTGATACATATACTGTACATCAGGGGTGGGTTCTGGATCCTTTTGCTGGCGGTTCGCTCAGGGTCGCGCCGCACGCATGCCCGCAACAATCAAAAAATAACTTCTGCACAAGCGCAGAAGCAAAAATTAGCTTCTCTGCATGCGCAGAAGCAAAATCCAAGATGGCGGCACCCACGGAGACACCGACAGAACCGGTTCCGTGACATCATCGCCGAGTTACTAACGGTTCTAAAGAACTGGATAGGACTGGTAAGAACCCACCTCTGGTGTGTGTGTGTGTGTAGAGAGAGAGAGAGAGAGAGAGAGAGAGAGAGAGAGAATTGCAAATGTTGTAAATGTGAGGGTTGGTCACAGTTATTTTTTCATCACTGTCCTAACTTCAAATGTTCACTGTTTGAGGCAATTGCTAAATGAGGACTGCATATACTGTACTTATATACTTATACATACAGTATAATATGTGTGTCTGAAACACCATGCAATGGCTCTATGAATAGATCATGTGAAAATAAAGTGCACCAGAAATATACTAAGCCCTTAATTGTTAGAAATAATTCACCTCCCTTTGTAGAACACAATTCACTGTGACCTTTAGCACTTTCTTTTACAATCTCAACTAAACAAATAAATAAATAAGCAGGCCTTCAAATGTATAAATACATAAAAGAAACAACTAGGACTAGGGGTGACATGATAGCAGTGTTCCAATATCTCAGGGGCTGCCACAAAGAAGCAGGGGTCAGCTGTTCTCCAAAGCAACTAAAGGCAGGACAAGAAGCAATGGATGGAAACTAATCAAGGAGAGAAACAACCTAGAATTAAGGAGAAATTTCCTGACAGTTATGAGCAGTTAATCAATGGAACTGGACTTGCTTCCAGAAGTTGTGAGTGCTCCAACACTGGAGGTTTTTAAGAAGAGATTGGACAACCATTTGTCTGAAATGGTATAGGGTTTCCTGCTTGAGCAAGGGGTGGGACTGGAAGACCTCCAAGGTCCCTTCTAACTCTATTATTCTGTTAACTTGGGAATGTGGCAGTCTCTCTTTAAACTGCTTTCAGCTAAGCCAATAGTAAGGTAAAGGTTTTCCTGTCCAGTTGTGTCCAACTCTAGGGAGCAGTGCTCATCTCGGTTTCTTAGCCGAGGAAGACAGCATTGTCCAAAGACATTTCCATGGTCATTGGCCAGCATGACTATATGCCAAGATGCACAGAACACTGTTACCTTTCCACAGAAATGGTACCTATCCATCTACTCACATTTGCATGCTTTTGAACTGCTAGGTGAGCAGGTGCTGGGACAAGTAACTAGAATCTCATACTCAGGCTGTCAGCTTTCCAGTTGACAAGTCCAACATTTTTAACTGCTGAGCCATCACACCCCTTTTAAGCCATAGTGGAGATCTTTTTCAGGCCAACATACATCCTTGGCTTCTGAATGATAGACTGTGAGTCACACTCAAAAAATATAGGTGTGGGACAAAAATGGAAATTAAAAATTGTTTATATAACTGCTTACCAGGCAAGTCAAGAGAATATTTCTTTTGAATTGACCTCAATTTCTGGTGACCACATGGACACACTCAAGAAGTTTTCTTGGCTGTGCTATAGGAGTGTTTTCCCACTGCCTTCTTCTTTTGTTCTTCCAGTCCTACTTTTTCTTATGGTTACCCATACATCTACTAACCAAGCCCAATTCTGCTTAGTTTCCAAGCTGACATGGGTCAGTCAGGCGCTGCTGAGACTTTCACCATGTAGTTAATTGTGTAGTTAATCTTTTTCTGGTATTTACTACTTCTTTCTTTCTCTCTTATTAAAAACTGCAATTCATTGGCAACTTTTGGAAGTCTTGTAAAATAATTTTTTTTTAGAGGCCACCTTTTTTCATTTCTTAACTACAGTAAATGCCTCTTTCCCTAGCTTAATTCTGCCGCTGAGGCACACACATTTTCAATGCTCAATATTTACTAAAGATGCTAATAAATTTAATCTTCCCCCATTAATACCCAAGGATGCTGCCTACCAATGTGTTCTTATAATTGTTGCATTATTTCTCCAACCCACACACTGCTTTTCTATACATACATATTCCTGCAGAAGAACAATTCTGTGCCAGTGAAAACCTTCTGAAGAGAATAGGGCAAAAGCTCTCCTTGCAACCTTAGGTTACCTTAAAACAGAATTTCTCAGGATGAGCCTTTTACAGCTCTGAAACTGATGCAGAGAAGGTGAATGACCCGCAGGTGTCTTATTTCACATGAATACAAGGTCAATTCTTAAGCACTGTATGCTGGGGAAAAGACTGGCTTGAAATAAAGAAGGGGGGGGGGAAATAGCAACATTGAAATTAGCCTACCAATAGCATTGTAACTTTGTAAGTTAAGCCATTGGATGCAAGGAGTGTATTAAGTTTAACACACACATTTCAATAATAATAAAGGAGGGAAAAACATGAAAAGAACACAGAGCCCCATTTCAAAAGCACTGAATAGTTGCTCTGTACTGGAGAGTTATTCTATCCTTTAATTGTGACTCATATATGAAAACAAAAAGGGGGGCAGGCATAACAAAAGGTATGGAGAAGTAAGGAGCAGAACGAAAATTATTCACTTATAGATTAGAATTCAAGTTAGAATTCAAGTTCGCACAATCCATTTTATTTTGAAGGCTACTTCACATACTATATTTTTGTGAGTCAGTCTTTGAAGCTCTCTTCTGCTACATGACACTTGGAATAAGAATCCATTTTTGGTGGTGTTTGGACTGCCCTTTGACTGAACTGACTGGGAATTTTGTGTAGTTTGGTCCATACATCTGGAGAAAGCTCAGATGTAGATGGATAGGAAGTGAAGCAGAGGTGGGTTCCTGCTGGTTAGGACCGGCTCTATAGAACCGGTATCGGGAATTTCCCCCCGCTTGCCGAACCGCCAGCGATGACCAGCTGGACACGCCCCCGAACCGACTCTCTCAGCGGCGCCATAGGCACCGCCATTTTGTTTTTTGCTTCTGCGCATGCGCAGAAGCTAGGTTTTTAGCACTGTGCATGGCGTGTGTGCCCACGCGGCACGTGAGGAAGCGAACTGGCAGCGTGGTAAGCCAGAACCCACCCCTGAAGTGAAGCCTAGGTTTAAAGGCATATTTTCCCAATTTTCACTTGCCTTATGCTTTCATATTGAACAGTGATGGGCCTTAAGGAATTGGTAAATAAATAGGTAGAGATAACAATGTCAAGAATATTGTTCCACCAAGGATGGAAGAGTCTATGAAGATTTCTTGTCACTTTAAAATTTGGAGTCCAAACAAGGATATTCCCTACTGATTGTACTAAACAGAAATATGTATGTTCGTATTTCTTAAAAACCCTTCTTTCAGTTCATGATTTATGATGATGGCTTTTACTGCTCAGAGAAACCATAAAAAATGATGATCTCTACTATGTCCCAAGAACATTTTGCTGGCTAATGTTGAAGACAAAAAGAAATGTTTGTTTTGACTGAACCAGCATGGCAGTCCTTAAATTCTTAAAAGGTGGTATATGAAAGACATTATTTGATATTGCCACTAAAATAAAGATAATTTGCACATTAGTGGAACAGAATTTACAGTTGGAAGCTTTACATTTTCCCTAGGTGAACAGCCATTTCTAAAGTATCCATTTGGTAACCGCATCAATAATTAGTTCGAGATGCAATTACTATGAGAATTCCCCTTAATTTTTGGGAAGCCATTCCCCACAATTCTGCACATGATATGAAATAAAATATTTTTAAAATGTGACTATTTTTATAGTGTCAGCCTTTAAAACCCACCCTAAGTAATTTTAATCAATATACTTGTTTTAAGTAAAAGCCATTTAATCTCTGACTTATACATTAACCTTCCATTAACTATTAGGGAAGAAGTTAAATGCACCTTAGTCAATAATGCTAATGTAGGCGCCACTGTACCACCTATAGAGAAATATGTATTCATATTATGTTAAAGTGGTTGTCCTAAACGATTTACCATTATTTGTCAGGAAGCTAATAATAAATTTGAAATATTCTGGAAGAAAATGAATTATAATGTTCAAACTGAGTTCTCTGTACTATAATAATTTTGCAATGAAGTCATCTACTTTTAATGGTCAGTGCTTTTTAAGGCAATGATACTGAAGTGACAAAAATACCAGGGATACTACTTTGACCTTACTCTGCAATTTTGCATCTTGGTTTGCAATAAATTAGTTTGCTAATTCAACTACAACAAAGTAAAATCTCTGCATCTACCTGAAAGCAGGCAATAGAATTACTAATCTGGCTAAATTACATATCAGTCTCAGTAGTTGAGTAGAGATATTCCCAAAGCACATTTTTAAATGAAATTGCAACACTCCTTTCTAGGATGCATTTCAAATCAACTTACCTATGTAGATTTTTGAACAGTAATTGATCTATTGAATTGTCTAGAATATTTAGGAAACTTGAGAGAGGCAAAAAAGGAGGGGAGGAATCTATACTAGACTAGATACATACATATATACATGCATGCATGCATACAGTACATACATATACTTTACAGATAAATATATGTTAGTTAAATGGTAATTCATGAAACTTAGAAATTCTTAATTCTGGATGAAGTGTAGCATTTATCACAAAAACATTTAATGGAGATCTTATTGACTGTACGCTATGGCCATTCAGCATCATCACGATACCTACAACCTCCACAAATTAAGTTAACTTTAAAATCATTTTCCAGTGGTAAGTATTATAACAAAAGTATCTTTAATTTACCAAGAAAGAAAAATATGTACTTATTGTTTAACACAGAATATTGTTTGCAACATAACATACAGCATCAAATGCAGAATCTGGAAAGTTCCATATTTTAGCAGAGTATTAGGTCCAGTCTTTGTTCAATCATTTGGTACAGGCCATTTTCTTTTACCTTTAAATGTCCTTATTTTCTCTCTATTACTATTTTTGTGGGCTAACACATTCTGAAGTTTGAAGGTAAAGGTAAAGGTTTCCCCCACACATTCGTGCTAGTTGTTTCCAGCTCTAGGGGGCGGTGCTCATCTCCGTTTCTAAGCTGAAAAGCCAGCGATGTCCGAAGACGTCTCTGTGGTCATGTGGCCGGCATGACTAAATGCCGAAGGCGCACGGAACTCTGTTACCTTCCCACCAAAGTGGTCCCTATTTTTCTACTTGCATTTTTTACGTGCTTTTGAACTGCTAGGTTGGCAGAAGCTGAGATAAGTAACAGGAGCTCATCCCGTTACGCGGCACTAGGGATTCGAACCGCTGAACTGCCGATGTTCTGATCGACAAGCTCAGCGTCTTAGCCACTGAGCCACCGCGTCCCTATAAGGTACAGTTTGAAGGTGTTGCTGTTGTTAGTTGCAAAGTCGTGTCCAGGATGCACCAAGCTTGGGAAGGGATTCAAAACCTTCAAAGAGATTCCACCTTAATGACAAAAGAGGACTCAAGTTTCCTATAAAAGTTTCCAAGATTTTGTACATTGTTGTTGTTAGTTGCAAAGTCGTGTCTGACCCATCGTGACCCATGGACAACGTTCCTCCAGGCCTTTCTGTCCTCTACCATCCTCTGGAGTCCATTTAAGCTCATGCCTACTGCTTCAGTGCCTCCATCCAGCCACCTTATTCTCTGTCGTCCCCTTCTTCTTTTGCCCTCAGTCTTTCCCAGCATTAGGCTCTTCTCCAGTGACTCCTTCCTTCTCATTAGGTGGCCAAAGTATTTGAATTTCATCTTCAGAATCTGGCTTTCTAAAGAGCAGTCAGGGTTGATCTCCTCTAGGACTGACCGGTTTGATCGCCTTGCAGTGCAAGGGACTCGCAGGAGTCTTCTCCAGCACCATAGTTCAAAGGCCTCAATTCTTTGGCGCTAGCCTTCCTTATGGTCCAACTTTCACAGCCATACATTGCAACTGGGAAAACCATAGTTTGAAGGTACATGAGTCCAAATAACAAGAAAGGATAGGGAGGGGGTTCCTATTCCATATAGTCATTGATAGCCGAATGATTGGTCTGCTGATCTTGAAATAAGAGGGTATGATTTAGAAAAAACAGATTTAATATGGAGATCAAAAAATGTGTACGAAGTACTATCTTTTGGGTTATGTTTTGTATGATTCAGTGCTCTCTGTCCTGCAAGGATTCAGTTTTTGTATCTATTTTAATTTACTGTACATTCCACTTGAAAACATTACATCCTATATCTAGTTCAAATAACATTCTGTATTGAGTATTGCATTCAATATGTGAATGAATATTCAGATGTCCCTAAAATAGCTATTACTATATTTCATGGACAGACTCTGGCCAATTGGACTTACTTCTAAGTAGATAGATACCATGATTTTATGGGGTTAATTATCTGCATCTAATTTATTTGTTCATAATTATTACTGCCATTGTCCTTTATAGTTTCACACCAATGATTCAGAGGCACAACAAAAGAGATCTTTCTTACCTCTTTTGCCACTTTTATTGAACACCTATTTTCTCTCTCTCTTTTTAATGTACGTGAAGAACCTTTTTCATAGTCACAGCTATTGGATAAATTAAGCCAACCATTTGTGTTTCTCTCTCCATCTTCTTTTCTGCAGAAAGACCTGACCCTGGTATAATGTTCTCGTTCTCTCCCTCTCTCTCTCTCTCTCTTATAAGGGATAACATTGAACATTGTACCTGCATATGCTGCAAGACAGGATTCTTCATAGATTCTCAGACTAATTCTGGATCTATGGACATAAAAAGGACTGTGACATCAAATGAGACCATAATTTCGTCTTCATCTATAGTCACATCTCTGAGTGTTTGAAGGCACTGTATGGGAAGTTGATGGACTGTTTGCTTCCCCTTGTGAGGTGGCAAAGCTTTTTGTTAATTCTTTTGCAATGTTGTAAGTAAGGGTCCATGGTAATGATACAATTAGACAGAGAAATACGTCAGGCTTCAGTATTGTGGGGTGTCCATAGAAGCACGGGAGGATGGGTCCACTGCTTCTCATCTGCCGCTCTTCCTGTTTGGTAATTTGGCCTTTCTTGATGAGAGTTCTCTTGATCTGGTTGTCTAGTTTCTATATTGTGTTGGTGTTCTCTGAATATATGTTTCTTTGTCTTCTAGTAATTCTTTCACTTCTTGTAAATATTGTGATCTGTCCATAATAACCAATAACCATGGTTCGTCTGCTGGAAAGATGATGACGGTCTGGTCCTTTTTTTTAGCTTTCTGAAGACTGTTCTGTCCTCTGCTGTGAGTTGATTTTGTTCTTGTCTTCTTCTGGTCTGTAGAATGGTGGTTTGTCTGATGTTTTCTTGGACCTCTGTAGTAGTTTTAAATGCTCCTTCTAAGGAGAACTCCAGGTGATTGCCATCATCTGTGTTATAGTTGAGGCCTGCCTGTAGAATCCTGTGGTCTGCAGTGGATAGCTGGACATGTTGACCACCAATTCAGGCTCTGGTGTCTCTTTGATTCTGGGATTGAGTTTGAGGAGTTTGGGTAATGAAATGTCTTCAAGAAAACAACCAAAATCAGAGAGCACTTCTGAGGACCCCCTCATTTCAACCCTGAACTTCAAATATTCCCCTTTATTGATCCAATTATATATTTCTGCCTTTGGCAAATGAAGTGATGTGTGAATGCCTTAATTCTGGTGTTTAGAGGCTGTGAAGGTCTGGGTGGGGAACAATAGTTAATTTGATTTGTGCAATCTGACAGTAGCCTGTGGTAGATTAAAGCTCCTGAAATAGCCTTACGTAGTCCAGGCAATCTTTGAAAATATTAATCAAGCTGTGGCAGAATGACTGTATGAACCTTTGTTAGCTAATAAAATAACAGCTTTGAAAATGTGATTTAGAAATATTCTAGATTTCAACATTATTTTCCATCTTGTATGTTGTGCTCTTTATTTTGAGCACAGAGCCCAATTTTGCCCTGGTGCAAAATGCTCTGGCCTGGGCAGTTGGGTGGGCCCATGTAGAACAGCACATGTCACACCTATATTCCACGAACTGCACTGGTTGCCAGTCTGCTACCAGGTCCAATTCAAGATGCTGGTTTTGACCTTTAAAGCTGTTCATAGAATGGGGTTAGGTTATCTGAGAGACTATTAGGTCAGTCAAAACAGGCAGGGTCCTAACTATTAGGGTGCTATGCATGATAGGGAGATGGGCCTTCTCTGTCATAGCACTCACCTTATGGAATATTTTCTCTCCCAAAATGAGGTTGGCTTCATCTCTGTTGATTTTCTGGAAGTCTGTCAAAATCTGGTTATGTCATCAAGCCTGGAGATTCCAAGGAAGTGGTTGAAAATTTAAGGTGGCTCCATTATTATTGTTAACATATGCTGTTTTTTTTAGTCTTGCATTTTTAATTTTTTTACAGTGTTGTTTTTATATGTTGACTGTTTTATAGTTTTGTTGTAACCACCCAGAGTTATTTTTCAATAGATGGGTAGCTGTATAAATGTAATAACAGACAGATGATAGAT
>QLTV01000965.1:2192186-2204415 GCA_003457575.1 Thermophis baileyi | reverse complement strand
AGATATAGATATAGATATAGATATAGATATAGATATAGATATAGATATAGATATAGATATAGATATAGATATAGATATAGATATAGATATAGATATAGATATAGATATAGATATAGATATAGATATAGATATATACATATAGATATAGATATAGATATATATAGATTTATTTATGTAAAAATATAACATATAGAAACGGACTGTCGTTTGTAATTAACTGTCAGATGTCCCAAGAGAGCTTTGCCATGTTCTGACTGGAGTCACTCTCAACTTTCTGAGCCAAGTTTAAAATAAAGCTACAGAGGGAGCCTTCCTTCCCATGATGGACAAATAGTGAGTGAACCATTAATCCCAGCCTTTAAATCAGGGGTGTCAAACTCGCATCGTCACGGCATCATCACATGACATATCATGACTTTTCCCCCCTTCACTAAACCGGGCATGGACGTGACCAGCACGTGACGCATCCGGGTCACCAGTTTGACAGCCCTTGTTTAAATCTAGGCAAGTTTCCTCTCCTATGCACCAACTATCATTAGACAATATTAAGATAAAGGAATAGAAGAACTGCCAGCTGATAGCAATAGCAATAGAACTTAGACTTATATACCGCTTTACAGTGCTTTACAGCCCTCTCTAAGCGGTTTACAGAGTCAGCATATTGCCCCCAACAATCTGGGTCCTCATTTTACCCACCTCGGAAGGATGGAAGGCTGAGTCAACCTTGTAGGAATTCATACAGAACTCATTTTATCAAGTATCTGCTATGACAATAGTCCTGGTGTGAATTTATTACACATGGTTTAGGAACACTGGCGATTCACATTATAGCCCTCTGCATTTTGTGACTCTTTAAAGATCAAAACTTCTGTGAAAGGGGAAGTTTTTTGTAGACAGTCTTAACAGTAGAAAACATGATCCTCCCTTAGATCACTTGTTGCTTGCAAACTGTCAGTCACTATAAAGAGAAGGCATAAAGAACCATGTGTACTGCAGGGCTTCTGAGTGTATTATACAGCTCTACTGGATCTCTGTAAGTGATGACTGATGGTTGGATAACACCAAAGCATTTCCTCCAGGTGTATATTTGTCTTATTTGAAGTGAATGGTAACCATTGTCTTTTGAGAGAGAGTAAAGGGGCACTCTTGAAGACACAATTAGGTGTACAGAATGTTTATTTTAATCTTCCCACATTTTTCCCTAAACCTTCTACATTCATCACTCCATTTGTGATCATTTGTGAATGGACACTTGTGGTGGAAATCGTATGCTTCAACTTGTCCCTTGGTATAGAAAAGATTATGAATACAATGAGTAAATCACTCCAATCTTTTTTTTTTTTAAACCTGGAGACAACTTCTTATAAGACTAGAAAATGTCTCTATTTGAATTGGTTTGATGCAGCAAAAGAGTGCTATTTTCATTTATGTACATATCAATTTAGCTTATTGAAATAAATTAATATTCAAGTATTTTTAATGATAATTTTCAACCAGCAAACAATGTGGTATGTTAAAGCTTGGTGTTCGGAGAATAATCCTTAGGCACTCTTTAGTGTTTTAAACATCCATACAAATCAACACCCAATGTAGCCCCATTAGCTCCACAGTGACATGTTTTTCACATGAAGAACACTTACTAAATAGGTTTAAATGGTCAGTATGCATAATACAATTTTCTAAAGTGCACTCTTCCTGGTAGGAAATCCTTCTTCATGGAGGTGAGACCATGACAAATTTCCCTTTCTCTAGAAAGACACTCTCTTACCCAATTTTCCCCATAGAAAATCTTCCATTTCCATCATTTATTGAAATAACGGAAAGTACTTGAGAGCTCATACCACCAATTTTTCTGCTTTTAAAATGAGCCTTTGCCAAAAGAGAGAACAGGTGGGATGGGGATAAATTTTAGCCACAGCCTCTGCAATTGAAAATATAACTTACCTGTAATCCTTTTAAACTTTCTATCTTCTACTTAAATGAAAATATAGTTATCCTACAAACTGTATTAAATGTAGTTATCATACAAATTACATGCACTTTGGCACTGATTTAATAAGGTTATCGGGGTAATAATATGGTTTAAGGGAAATACAATAGCCAAAATGTAAGAAGCATACAAATGAGATTAAGTAGACACAAATACATCCATTATATCAGGATTGGGAAACCTCTCTAGGTCTTGAGAGACCTAAACTGAATTGGGGAGAATGGATGTGTATATAAGTTTTGGAAAATGTTTTTATTGAATGTTTGCATTAAACATATTCTTAGGTTTACATTATTGCTGCCCCATCTCAGAATGGCAGGAATCACCTTGTCTTTAACGAAGTTGAATAAACATATTTTAACTCCTTCTGGTATAATACCACATTTCTTCTGCATCTTAGATCAGGGGTCTCCAACCTTGGCAACTTTAAGACTTGTGGACTTCAACTCCCAGAATTCCTCAGCCAGCTTTTCTGCGAGTTAAAGTCCACAAGTCTTAAAGTTGCCAAGGTTGGAGACCCCTGTCTTAGATCATTCTAATTTATTGAGTAATAATTTTCTTTTCTGTTGAGGTGGTAAATCTTTATTCCCTTGTTATGAACCAGTCCAAGCATCTGGTTAATCAAAGGAAAGATAAGCATTTTCATAAATAAATGATCTGACAAAAAGCCATTTTCTCACTGTGAGCATTGGATACAGCAGGATTTCCCAGCCAGTTTTCCTGTCATAAGTGTTTTCTACAAGCCACAATAATGTCACTTACATTATATTGTCATGGTACCTATGATGCAAAGGGTACAATTTGTGTTGTTTAAGCAATGGTGTGAGTATGCTTGTGATGACACTTCTTCTTCCTGATACTTATACTTGTTGGACTGCAGTTTCCAAAGAGGTGGAGCTCTTGCCTCACAATCAGGAGGTTGTGAGTTTGATCCTAGGTAGAGGCAGATGTAGGGTCTCCTGCTTGGGCAGGGGGTTGGACTAGATGACCTACAAGGTCCCTTCCAACTCTGTTAATCTGTTAAAGCTAGGATTGAGAAGTCAGTACTGCATAATTCTTAACTGTCTCTGAAGCTCTGCTCTTTCCATCATTAGGTCTGCAGTAGTCTATATATTTTAGTACAGACATCTTTTTACTCTGAATAAACTGTTGGCTATGTTGGAAAGGTGTTACAATGATTCATTTCCAAATTTAATCATTAAATTTGGACTATTAGAATAGAACAACAGAGTTGGAAGGGACCTTGGAGATCTTCTAGTCCAATTCCCTGCTTAGGCAGAAAACCCTATACCACTTCAGACAAATGGTTATCCAATCTCTTGTTAAAAACGTCCAGTGTTGGAGCATTTACAACTTCTGGAGGCAAGTTGTTCCACTGATTAATTGTTCTAAATGTCAGGAAATTTCTCCTTAGTTCTAGGTTGCTTCTCTCCTTGATTAGTTTCCACCCATTGCTTCTTGTCCTACCCTCAAGTGCTTTGGAGAATAGCTTGACTCCCTGTTCTTTGTGGCAGCCCCTGAAATATTGGAACACTGCTATCATGTCTCCCTAGTCCTTCTTTTCATCAAACTAGACATACCCAGTTCCTGCAACTGTTCTTCATATGTTTTAGCCTCCAGTCCCCTAATCATCTTTGTTGCTCTTCTCTGCACTCTTTCTAGAGTCTCAACATCTTTTTTACATTGTGGCAACCAAAACTGGATGCAGTATGTCAAGTGTGGCCTATTGTAGCACTTTTCCAATAAGAAAGCATAAATCTTTAAACTGGGTTTCTTGAAGTATCTCTTGTTGTTTTTAAGCGGAATGAACAAAAGATCTCTTGATGTTTGTAATAGATTGGCAAGGCCTTGTGACTCACAACCGTGTAACAGCAGCAACTGTAATCATCCTTTCTCCCCAGTTACAGTGAATTGCTAACTATCTGCCCTTGATTCAGTAGAAAACTATACCAGCGTGAAATCCATTCCCTCTTTGCTAGTCTTTATCCTGCCTCTGGTGCCTTTTCTGGTTCACTGCTGAATGATGTTGCCATGAATCCATTTGTGCAGTGACAGATGGGCAAAGCAATTGGTCAAGGCCTCCACCTTTGTCCTCCTCCCTTACCTGACATCCTCAACTGGCAAGAAAAACAAATGCCACTCATGTAGGTGTGGCAGGAACAGCAGGTCTGATGGCAGGGCTCTTTCCATCATCTCCGTGCTCTTTCCAGGGTCCTTCCTTCTACATACCATTCAGTCATAATTAAAATTAAAAGCAAACAAAAAACAAATGACAGATCACATTTATAAAGAGAGCTGAGTCACAAGGAGTGCTTTAACTTAGCATTTCTCTTCCCTTTCTTTGTATCAGCAACAAATGCCAACTTTAAGATTCTTCCATACACTACTGTATTCTAGAGGCAATTGGGGATCAGTGGTGGGTTGCTGCCTGTTCGGACCGGTTCTCCAGTACCAGTGGCGGAAATTTGCCCCTGCTCGCCGAACCGGCAGTGATAGCCGGGTGGACACGCCCCCGAACCGGTTCTCCGGTCGCCGCTCCTTGAAAACGGCTTGCAAAAAACCCTCTGCGCATGCACAGAGGCTGCTGCGCATGCGCAGAGGGTCATTTGCGTGACGTGACAGGGCACGTGCTTCCGACGCAATGCGAACCGGTAGGGAAGGTAAGTAGAACCCACCCCCGTTGGGGATAATCTGAACATGACACTGTGAGAATGATAAGAATGAGGATGATGAAGATGATGGTTTCAAATTCAAGTATTGAGCAGATCCACAGCCACGCCCTGTTCTTTAACTCTCTGCATATAGCTGTCCAGTATTTTTACTTACTCCTGTTGACGAATCACAAGGCTGTAGCACATAAACAAATACAGTAACAAAGCATATCTCACAACCTATTTTATCTGACTTCTCTTTGGCATAGGTCCCAAGGAACCGATAACATCTCAGGATGGCTCCGCTATTGATGTATTCACTTTTTCCATGCCTTCGTTTGTATATTTTAATTTGTAATATATTTTAATTTCTTATAATTGTTTTATATTTTATGATTGCATTGTGTGTGTGTGTGTGTGTGTGTGTGTGTTTATCTGATTGTTATATGCCTCCAAGAGTCACTTTTTGTGAGACAGGTGGCTAAATAAATTTGATAAACAAATTTCTTCTGAGTTTTCTTCTTTATATATTTGTGGATATCAATAGATGGACTAAGCTCATATGCTTGTTTCAAAGCATGTATGCCTGCTCTCAGGAAAGTGGGAGGTAATTTTAGTTCTTAATTTGCACTGCTTAAATACTATAATTCTTTTTTTTTCCTGAAGGAAACATCCAGTTAAAAAGGAAACTGGGTTGCATTAATTATACTGTGTCAAATTAAATGAACCAAGTTCCCCAACTATTTTTAAATATTTTGACATCTGGCACAACATGAGCCGCATTTTGATACACACTTTAATTTTGAACAAGGCTTTTGAAATGTGGTGAGTATATGGCACTGCACATCCATTTTCTTGTTTCCAAATGTCTGAAGACCCTGAAAGCTGCATAAAAATTGTTCACTTATCCTCTATCATTGCTGCGGGTTGTCTTAATGATTAGGATAACTGGTTCTTATAATTCACCAGATCAGTCAAACAGAATAACCTGCAGCTGATGGACATGTCAGTCAGTCAACCTTTAATGACTTGAGAAGGGTGGTATCACAGTAGTAGATCTCATGCCTTGTATTTGAAAGATTTCATATTCAGTTCAAGGCATCTCAAAGGAAGATTCGTGTTTAAAATTTTGGAGAAAGGCCAGCAGCGAGAAATGGGCTGTGATAGGCTTTTTGAGATCATCTTCTGGGCACATTCATTTAAAAAAAAAAAAAGGTTGTCAACAGAACTTACCCTTGTCAACAATGGCTGCAGTGATAGTTATGGTCTATCAGAAAATACCCATTGATCAGAAAGTGATCTGGGCTCACAGGATACTCTCTATCCATCCAGTAAGGTTTCAAACAGAGGTAGTTTCCTGCCGGTTCGGACCAGCTCTATAGAACCGGTAGCGGGAATTTTCCCCTGCTCACCGAACCGGCAGCAATGACCGGCTGGACACATCCCCAAACCGGCTCTCTCGGCGGCGGTGTAGGTGCCGCCATCTTGTTTTTTGCTTCTGTGCAAACGCAGAAGCGTTTTTTTTTGCTTCTGCGCATGTGCAGAAGCTGGTTTTTTAGCACTGTGCACATGTGGTGTGCCCGCATGGCGCGCAAGGCCCACGCGGCACATGACAAAGCGAACTGGCAGCGAGGTAAGCCAGAACCCACCCCTGGTTTCAAAGGCATTTTTAAAGGCATCCCAGTGAATAAATATGATTATTTGCTTTTCAGAAAGACAGCTTCTTGTTTTATTTATATACAGTAGAGTGATTTTTTTAAAAAATAAGGTGAGTCAGGGTGCTGGATGAGAACAAGGCAGGCTGGGAATCACATTGGTGCCCAGAGGTTCCGTATTATCTTCTCTTGTTATAGAGCTAGATGGACCACTGATATGACTGGATGTGCAGCATCTAACATTTTAGTTGACACTATACTAAAAAAATTCTTCCAAATTCTGGCGATTTTTCTTCCCCTGTGAAAGAGACATCTGGTTTTGTATCAAATAATCAAGGTCTGTTACACTGTGATTATTATTTTCCAGCTCCAATCAAAAGAATGTATCTCGTTTGATTTTACAATTATTGTTCATGAGGGCATCTTTAGATTTTGGTGTGTGTTCATTTGGAAAGCAACAGATACAATCACAAAAAGGCCACAAGGTTATCAACACAAGCATTCCTACAATTAGGTAGGTAGCTGTATCTACTTCAAGTAGGTACCTCTATCTCTACTCTGTTTCTCAACCTTAGCAACTTTGCCGAGGTTGGGGAATGCTAGAAGTTGCAGTCCATACATCTTAAAGTTGCCAAAGTTGAGAAACCCTGCTTTAGTTATACAGCTCTTCTGAATAGCTACCTAGCTGATGTGGCTGATATACTGGGTTGTCTATGATATTTAGTTAGACATTGTAGGAACAAGTTTGAGATGTGGGCCAGCAAGACCTCTTTTTATGTCTTCTTAATGAGTTGTTTTGTTTTGCCATTTTCTCTCTGGGCAGAGGTAATACACAGGGCAACAGATGTCTTTTGATATCTCCCACCAACATTCACCTATACCATAGCTTTCTTTTTATAATTTGTAAAGAATGCATAGAGCATATAGTATCTGTAACTTGGTAATACTGCCACAATATGAGCCACTATTTTTTTTTTCAAATAACTTAAAATTAGAAAGAAAATATAATTTAGGGCTAGCTATAATTAGTTTAGGGGACGCAGTGGCTCAGTGGCTAAGATGCTGAGCTTGTCGATCAGAAAGGTCGGCAGTTCAGCGGTTCAAATCCCTAGCGCCACGTAACGGAGTGAGCTCCCGTTACTTGTCCCAGTTTCTGCCAACCTAGCATTTCGAAAGCACATTAAAAATGCAAGTAGAAAAATAGGGACCACCTTTGGTGGGAAGATAACAGCGCTCTGTGCGCCTTTGGCATTGAGTCATGCCGGCCCCATGACCACAGAGACGTCTTCGGACAGCACTGGCTCCTCGGCTTAGAAACGGAGATGAGCACCACCCCTAGAGCCGGAAACGACTAGCACACATGTGCGGGGAAACCTTTACCTTTAGCTTATAATTAGTTTTGTGTTTGGCACCAAACAATCTTTAGAAAATTGTAGGGGGATTATGGCAATTCCCTAATGCAGTGTTTCTTAAACCAAGTCCTTTGAAACTCCAGTCTCCTCAGAACAACTTGGAAATGTTCTACTTACTGATCCTAGGATCCAAGAGCTTGTTGGGTTTGGATCAATCTGGTTTTACCACTCAAAGGAGTGACCTATTTATGAATTAAGAGGAGATGTTGATAGGTATCTCCTCAGATGTCATTCAGAAGCAATATATAGAAATTGTTCATCACTAGATGACTTTTGGTTGAAAGTTCAAAGAAAGGGAGCTTTTAAATGAACATGTATTGGGAGGTTGTACCAGCTTTTCCTTCAACATGTCTTGGATTGTCAGCACTCAGTAGAACCAAGCCAAATATTGAAATAGGTTATTAAATGTGATGCCCATTCTGAGGCTTTCTTTAACAAATTTCACTTAGACTGTGATGAAATATGCCATCAAATGAAAGCATTTGCATCCCATTAATGTTTAGATTTTATGTTTTAATAGAATATTATTAAAACATGCTTTGTTTCAATATTCCTTTTACATTTTTAAAGAAACAATCATAGATGATTCTCATAAAAAGAGCATTGTGTGGTGTTTCTTGTCTTGAAAAGTTTAAGAAACAGAGACTAGCTTTTTCAATCCATACATTAACAAACTCATCTATTTCAGCTTGGCAACCATCCAGTTCTCCTAACCTCTATTCTGAAAGGATAAAGCTGACTCTCCCCTTTGTTCCTTGTCAACTGAAGATCCCCCCTTCCTCTGCTCTTTTCTTTAAACTTGGGGTCCATATAAGGATACACATCCCTTTCAAATATTTCTGTGTACCCCTGAAGCAAAACAAAACAAAATCATTCTTTACTCATTGTGGTGCCATTTGGACTTCCAATAACTTTGTCAGTATTTACCATTTTTATTTTTATTATATAAAATACAAAGAACAAAAGAAAAAATAGGAAAGGAAGGGAGGGAAAGGAAGTGGGGGGAAAGGGGCGTGAGATACAAGGGAAAAGAGAGAAAGAAAGAAAAGGAGGCATTGACTTCCAACTCCGCTTAGCACAGTACAAGATAAATGCACTCCAACCTCAACTTTTTGCTTTTACACATTAATATACTTCCAATAACTTTGGTAAAGTGGTTGGCTTGAAATATTTCAGCCCACCATGTTTTAAGGCCTTTCCTTATTTGTACCTAAAGACAACCAGACAATTCTGGGCACTCTCCGTTTTCTGCTATCAATTTATGATGCCTTTATTTTACCCCCAATTCTATCTGTGGCAACTGAAAGTCCTCCTTGACTATTCTGTTGTTCAAGTAGCATTTTCTTCTTTACGCAGACCACAAAACATGGCAGTTTACAGCTTGGAAATAACCTGACATCTTTCATCATCAAGGTTGGCACTTATTCATAAGTTTAGACCCTTCTCTCTGGTTGGTCCCCCTCTTTCTGCTGCTTCAAGGCACCATACCTGTCAGATGTTGTACAAGCTGTTCTTGATCATGAATTTAGAGCTTTTGAGAAAGAATATTAAACCCTTGTTTATAATATCATGAAAAGCAGTTGAGAGGCACAAAGGGGAGGCAGGTACAAGATTTTCTAAAGAGGGTCTCCCCTAACACTAAGCAATCCTTCCTCTGCTATTCAGCTGCTAGCTGGGCTACTTTTAAACATGTTCTCACTAAACACAGGTCTAGTGCTCTTTCAGAAGAAATAACATGCTGTGTAGCAGGTGGAGAAGATGCGATAAGGAAACTCTGTGGTACCTAACAACTTATTTGGGGTCTGGATGACAAGCATTGCCAACTTGACTCCACTTTTTCCTATCATATCTCTAGTCCTGATAGCCAGGGAAGACAGACATTAAGGCTACACCCTGGCAAAAAAAGCAGAAGGTGGAGATAAGTTTTTACCCTCAAATCTTAAGAGATCTGACAGGTAAATGTTGACCATCAACCTTCTCCACATGGCTTCCCAGTGAAGCAGGAGAACCCCCTCTTCCCCTGTCAATTAGGTTTTGACAGATGGCTCAGGTTGACAAAACTGTCTTCTCTCTATCCACAGCTCGATTCTACAGTAAAAAAAAAGAAGTTTAGTGAATGTTTTCCCAATACCTGGTCAGAGAGGAAGGAAATGATATTGGAGGGAATCCATCAGCCTCTTTCCTTAGCTTGTTTTACAGATAGAAATTGAGATTATCATTAGATGGCATTGTTACTTTGGCACAGTGGTGAAATTCAAATTTTTTTTTACTACCGGTTCTGTGGGCGTGGCTTGGTGGGCGTGGTGTGGCTTGGTGGGCATGGCTTGGTGGGGGTGGCAGGGGAAGGATACTGCAAAATCTCCATTCCCACCCCACTCCAGGGGAAGGATACTGCAAAATCTCCATTCCCACCCCACTCCTGGAAGAAGTATATTGCAAAATCCCCATTCCCTCCCCACTCCTGGGGGAAGGATATTGCAAAATCCCCATTCCCCCCCCACTCCTGGGGGAAGGATATTGCAAAATCTCCATTCCCACCCCACTCTGGGGCCAGTCAGAGGTGGTATTTTCCAGTTCTCCGAACTACTCAAAATTTCCGCTACCGGTTCTCCAGAAACTGTCAGAACCTGCTGGATTTCACCCCTGCTTTGGCATGATAAGGATTGTCGAGAAGGTTAGTAAATGTCATTCTAGATGCTGGCTCAAGGCTAGGTGAATAATATTTTACTTCAACCATGGGGAACTGTTCTTACTTGTAGTGCTTCAAGCCATCAAATAAGTGAACTCTGTAAATGAGAAGGATGCAGAAAAGACTCACAGGAAACATTATTCTCCCTATACACCTGAGTGGGTCTAGGCTTCAGCTACATACCCAATGATGGAACTGAGTGGCTGTCACAGAAGTTGGCTGGTTCCCAACATCCTTTGAGTAAAGTACTGGGTTAATTTGTCAATCAGATTTAATCAGGATGAGCATCTAGGCCAGTATTTGGGAACTAATGGGGCAACAGGTGAAGCAGAATAGGACCTTGTTTCCTTGTCATCTGCATCTGGCCT
Source organism: Thermophis baileyi (assembly GCA_003457575.1). Taxonomy (NCBI): domain Eukaryota; kingdom Metazoa; phylum Chordata; class Lepidosauria; order Squamata; family Dipsadidae; genus Thermophis; species Thermophis baileyi. The sequence continues at coordinate 2,193,650 of QLTV01000965.1, read as the reverse complement.
CTGAGATGAAGGGAAACCTTTTTTCATGAAAGTGTTGCCAGCACTAGTCTGAACAAAACGCTTTGGCTGTCAGCCTGCAGAGCCCGGCTGCGTGCCAGACTCCTGTGTCGTGGGCAGTGAAGGACTGTTGCTCGGAGGCCCAGAGGGCACAAAAGAATAAACGGATTGCTATTGTCATTATTGCTGTTGTAAAAGCAAGGCTGGCAAATATTTTTATTTTCTGCAACACATCTTGGCAGGATTGAAAAACCAGCTGCACACCGAGGCACTTGTGTGAGATGGAGAACCAAGTTCACAAAGAAAGGAAAGGCTGTCATGATAAATATGTTTTCTCCTAACCCTTTGACTTCACTGAAAATGATCAACTGTTTTTTTTCCCCTAACTTTTCCCCCTCCCGAAAAAAATATTTCCAAAAGGCTTTTGTGGTCTGTTTGAGGGGGCTCCAGCAAGCCTTCTTCCTCTCCCCAAAAATTAAGTTTAAAAAAAGTTGGTCTTATGCTTAAATGCCCTTTCCAGTTCCTGACAAAATGCAAAAGGCTAATGCAGAGGCTAAGTATGAGTCTTAAAAACATATCCAGCGGTAAAATCCTGTTTTCTGCAGAGCACATAGCCTAATATTATTAAGAAGGAAAGGAGTTCCTGTGGATTTTATTCCACTAATCGTTGCCAACTACAGGGGGCAGTGCTTATCTTTGTTTCAAGGCTGTGAGCCAGCGCTGTCTGAAGACGCTTCTGCAGTCACAAGGCTAGCATGACATTGCTGAGTGCTGTTTCCTCCCCACCAAAGTGGTACCTATTTATCTCCTCGCATTTACATGCTTTCGAACTGCTACGTGGGCAAGAGATAGGCGAAGATGGGCGCTCACTCCATCGCACCATGCTTGGGTCTCGAACTTGGCTGTCAGCTTTCCAACCAGGGGTGGGTTCTAACTTACCTTGCTGCCGGTTTGCTTCCTCCCATGCCGCGTGGGCGCGCCTCATGGGCGCATGCACAGTGCAAAAAAATAAAATAAATCGCAGTGCAAAAAAATAAAATAAAAAATTCCAAAAAAACCCTGCCGAAAACAAGATGGCGACGTATGCGCAGTGCCGTAAACTCGGCTTCTGCACATGCGCAGAAGAAATAAAAAATCAAAAAAAAAATTCAAAAAAAAATTCAAAAAAAAAAAAGATGGCAAACTGGATCTGTGACATCATTGTGACATCACTAGCGGGTTGCTACCAGTTCGGGCGAACCGGTCCAAACCGGGAGGAACCCACCTGTTTCCAACCAACCAGCCCAGTCTTTTAACTGCTGAGCCCTCACACCACTGTTGTTGTTGTTGTTGTTGTTGTTGTTGTTGTTGTTGTTGTTATTATTATTATTATTATTATTATTATTATTATTATTATTATTATTATTATTATTATTATTATTATTATTATTATTATTATTATTATTATTATTATTATTATTATTATTA
>QLTV01000965.1:2181087-2191220 GCA_003457575.1 Thermophis baileyi | reverse complement strand
AGACAGCCTGGAAACCTCTTTTGTGTAATCGAAGATGGGCAGACTGACGGTGGCTTGCTGATGGTGGGAAAATCAGTCCCATATTCCAGAGCTGTAGCTGTAGTCCCTCCCCTCCCCCTTTTCCTTTCCTTCTTTCCTTTCCTTTCCTTCCCTCCCCTCTCCTCTCCTCCCTTCCCCTTCTGTCCTCCCCTGCCTTCTCTTTTTCCTTTTCCCTTTACCAGATGATGTTTACTTCCACTATTACTTCTCAATGCTTTTGATATGCTGACAAAACTTGCTGTCTTCTAGACTGTGAAAATGTTGGTATGCTGATTCGATCTGCAAGAAATTCAAATCAGAAATAGTGGTTTACTTATCATGTTGGTTTAAATAAAGTCAATAGCTGACATCTTGCAAACTAATGTCTCTTCCTTTTTAAAAATTTCTGAGCTTGGGAAAAAAAGAGAATTTCTTCTCCCCCTATGGAAGCAGAGATTTTGGCTATGTAAGTTTCCCTGATATAAGTATTGAGACTTCAGGCTTTTTTGATAAAATGAACCTTGCCAAAGTCTTCCTGTTAGATGCTGACATACTCCAGCACTAGGAGCCAAAATTAAATAGCTGGCATCTTGCAAGATTTCATAAGTTTATTGTAATTGCATCCTACAACTATACCTGAAATATCTTGTGATCTTTGACAAGACAATAAAACTTCTGTGTTTTCATCTGGTACTACAGGTTTTGTTACATTCTCAGACTGAAGCACATAGGCTTCAGTCAGGTCCTCCATTCTGGAGGGAAAATACTGCCTGCTGATTGGCTGGCCTGTCTGACAGCTCCCTATAAAAGGGCTGGCTGTCAGACAGGGCTTTTGCTGGATTGTTAGCACTTGTCTAATAAAGAGCTGTTGTTTTGGAAGTCACTCTGTCTGCCTCTTCCATTCACCCAACTTAACACTGGCGATGAAGGTGGGATCGGAAGACAGATAAGCCAGAAAGAGCTGACAACCACGCAATCCAGCCTGGGGCAGCAAGTCTTCGACAAACGGCCTTTTTAAAGCACCAACTCAGCCGACATGACGATGCACCGCCCGCCGAGTCACTTCAACCCGGTACGAGAGCACTGTGACACGTACATGACTCGCTTCAACTGCTTTATGGAGGCGAACGACCTCCTTGGGCTGTCTGACAGCCGCAAAAGAGCTCTGTTCCTGAGCTACTGTGGGACGGATGTATTCGACACCGCCCAGGCACTAGCTGAACCAATGCTGGTCCAGACGGTCACCTGGTCCGCACTTTAGAGCATGCTGAAGACTCACTATGCGCCAAAACCCTCCAAATATGTGCAGCGCCATGAATTCAACTTAAGAAATCAAAAGGAGGGAGAGACCATCAATGAATATGTTGCCGTGCTCTGGAAAGCAGCTGCCCACTGCGAGTTCTGAGATCTGGATGAGCTGCTGCTCGACCGAGTGATCTGTGGAATTCGGGACATTACTCTCCAGCGGAGGCTGCTTTCGTGGACAACTCTCACGCTCCAGATTGCGCTGGATGAAGCCCGGGTGTCCAAAGCGTCCACTAGGTCAAGTGAGGTGCTACAACAACCAAGCAGCCCGAGAAATGCGCGAAAAAATGTCAGCATGCATCGCGAGACTTCGGCGCGAGATTTCTCACCTGACAGCGATTGAGGAAGTTTGCCACCTTCGATTTAAATGGCGAGAAGTGGCAAACGCACCTGATGACCGCTGTCAACCCTGTGCAAGCTGTGGAGGGAACCATCACCGCACCGACTGCCAATACCGCAAGGCCATCTGCCAACAATGTGACCGTCGTGGTCACTTAGCCAGGGTCTGCTGTGCCAAGCTACCTTCTCCACAGGCAATGCGGTGAGCACCTAGCAAGCCCAGCTACCCTCGATCTGGCACAAGCCTACCAGCAGCTGCCGGTAGATGGCGCTACTGCAGAGGCACAAACCATCATAACGCACAGGGGTGCGTTCAAATGAAAACAACTTCAATTAAGTGTTAGTGTAGCCCCCAGACTGTTCCAAAGTCTCATGGAACGCCTGTTAGAAGGAATTCCGGGGGTCGTACCATATTTTGATGACATTCTAATTTCGGCCAAGGATAGAAAACAACTATTCCAACGTTTAAAAACAGTGCTGACCCAAATTCGAGACAAGGGTCTGCGGCTCAAAAAAGGGAAATGTCAAATTGGAATGGACAGGGTAGAGTTCCTAGGGTACATGATTGATGGCTCTGGGATCCACCCCACAAATTCAAAAATTAAAGCTATTCAGGACGCCCCTACCCCTTGGAACCAGACTGAACTACAAGCGTTCCTCGGGCTCCTTAACTTCTATAGCATTTTCCTTAAACAGAAGGCTATGGTGGTCGAGCTGCTCCATAGACTGCTCGTGAAAAAGGCAAAATGGACCTGGGGACGATCTGAGGCTGCCACCTTCGCAGCTGTCAAACGCCTACTCTCTGCAGACAGCCTGCTGATCCAATATAATCAGACATTGCCGTTTGTACTGACTTGCGACGTGTCACCCTATGGCGTGGGGGCTGTCCTCAGCCATCGCCTTCCCAACGGCACCAAGGCTCCCATCGCCTTCTATTCCAGGACTCTGTCCACCGCGGAGCGCAATTATAGTCAACTGGACAGAGAAGCGCTGGCTGCGGTGGCCGGAGTCAAACATTTTCATGACTATTTGTATGGGCGGCAATTTGACTTGATCACTGACCACAAGCCATTGTTGGATCTCCTTGCTGGCGACCGCCCCACGCCTGTGTCCCTCTCGCCCAGAATGACTCGATGGGCCATTTTCCTGGCCGCTTATAGCTACCGGCTTCTCCACCGGCCGGGACAGTCTTTGGGGCATGCTGACACCCTCAGCCGCTGCCCCTTGATGACCCTTCTGGAAGACCCCACACCGGAGACCCCGGTTCTCCTGATTGACTGCCTGGACTCTGGGCCGATAACCTCACTTGAGGTTGCGCGCCACTCCACCAAGGACAGAACTATTTCCCAAGTCTTGAACTGGGTGTTGAGGGGGTGGCTGAAGGGGTCTGTTGGGGCTGAGTTTAAAATGTTTGTAACAAAACAAAATGAACTATCGGTTTTGCGGGGTTGCCTTCTCTGGGGAGAGTGAGTGGTTGTACCACAGAAACTGTGTATTGCAGTATTGGAAGCATTGCATATGGGCCATCCGGGAATTGTCCAGATGAAGGCCTTGGCCAGGAGCTATGTTTGGTGGCCTAACATGGACCGGGACATTAAGGAATGGGTGGCCACCTGCTCACCATGTCAGGAATCCAGACCAGCTCCCCCAGGGGCACCCGTGCACGAGTGGGAACAGCCAAAGGCACCCTGGTCCAGGGTGCACATTGACTTCACTGGCCCTACTCACGGGCAAACTTTCCTCATAGTCGTGGACGCATACTCGAAGTGGTTAGAGATAGCCCTCATGACCACCACCATGGCAGAGGCGGTCATCAAGGTGCTACGGAGACTTTTCTCCACAAACGGCCTGCCCGATGTCCTGGTTTCGGACAATGGGCCCCAATTCACAGCCTTACATATTGAAACCTATTTAGCAGAGCAGGGGATCAGGCATGCCTTTTGCTCACCATTCCATCCATCGAGCAATGGCCAGGCGGAGAGAATGGTGAGATCTGCAAAAGAAGCCCTTTCACGCATGGGCCCAGGCGATTGGCAAACACGAATTGATAAATTTTTATTAGTCCAGCATATCACTCCTAGCGCTACCACTGGTAGAAGTCCATCTGAACTTCTAATGGGTTGCCAATTACGGTCCCACCTAGATCGGTTACACCCTAATTACTCTGCCGAGGCCCCAGTAGACTCCCATAGTCAGCTCTGACACTTTAGCATAGGGGATCAAGTATACGCCCATAACTATGCTGGGTGCCCTCTCTGGGTTCCTGCCACGGTTACAGAAATCACCGGCCCTCGCTCTTACCGACTAGAGCTCGAGGACGGTAGAAGCTGGAGGCGGCACATTGACCAACTCCGAAGCCGACTCAGCCATTCCAGTGTTAGGCTACCAGAACTAACTTCTGTGCAAATGCCTAACCAAAAGGAACCACCACTCGCTCCTAACAGAGAAGACTCAATCCGACCAAGTCCGGAAGACCTACCTGGTGACGCTCATGCCGGGGGGCAAGCTCCGAGCGAACCGATCCTCGAAGCTCCAGCCATGCCCCGGCCCGAAATCCAGAAGCTTCCATTGGTCGAGACCGGGAGCAACAGAAGCTCGACCGACCTGACCGCTTACCCAGCTCCGACTGAGCTGCGCAGGTCTGAAAGACCAACTAAACGCCCCGCCTATCTGTGTGACTACGTCACACGTTGGGTTAGCCCAACTAGGAAGGGAGGGGTATTACATTCTCAGACTGAAGCACATAGACTTCAGTCAGGTCCTCCATTCTGGAGAGAAAATACTGCCTGCTGATTGGCTGGCCTGTCTGACAGCTCCCTATAAAAGGGCTGGCTGTCAGACAGGGCTTTTGCTGGATTGTTAGCACTTGTCTAATAAAGAGCTGTTGTTTTGGAAGTCACTCTGTCTGCCTCTTCCATTCACCCAACTTAACAGGTTTTTACTAGGTGCTTGTAGGCATCTTGGTGTTTGTGTATTCTGTGTTGCTGACCACTGCCCTATATGCTCTTGGAATAAAAGCAAAACAATAGCCTCATAAATGGGTATAATTCTTTCTACCTGTCTTTTGCTTTCTTTGCTGTCTGTCCAAATCAGTTGCATGCGGAGAGTTTTCTGCCTTATATTGTTTTGCTCTTCTTCATTAACTTGCTTTGCTCTCTAAAATAATGTTTGGACTTGACTGATAAAGTAGTTTATTCCTCCATTTCATTGATTTCCAGCCTGTGCAACCTGATGTTTCTAAATTAGGCATGTCTGTTATTCAATGTGTCTTCCTGCATGTAAAATTTGTGGTCCATCACTGTACTACCATACCTCTTCTGTTATATGGGTAGAAACTAATCAAGGAGAGAAGCAACTTAGAACTAAGGAGAAATTTCCTGACAGTTAGAACAATTAATCAGTGGAATAGCTTGCCTCCAGAAGTTGTGAATGCTCCAACACTGGAAGTTTTTAAGAAGAGATTGGATAACCGTTTGTTTGAAATGCTATAGGGTTTCCTGCCTAAGCAGGGGGTTGGACTAGAAGACCTCCAAGGTCCCTTCCAACTCTGTTATTCTATTCTATTCTATTCTATTCTATTCTATTCTATTCTATTCTATTCTATTCTATTCTATTCTATTCTATTCTATTCTATTCATTCTAAATATGTGCAGCAGTATGACCCTGGACATACCTGTGCCCTATTCCCCAAATTACAAATCAAATATCTCCACTTGGAGGGGAAAAATTGTATTCTCCCACCCACGTTCAAAAAAAAAATCACAGCATGTTTAAGATGGACAGAAAGAAACATCCACTTTTGTAGTTTGTTAATCCTCTTTCCTTATTAAGTTTTCTACTCTCTGCACCTATTAGCTAACCATTTTTACATTACGTCCCATATTGAGTAATATATGGCAAGCAATAGTACTATTGGACTGTACGCAATTGTAAATCAAAATCCATAGAGCGATAAATGTATAGACTGTAATGGTATAACCATGGAAATAATGGATATAATTATGATGTACGATATTATGTATGTAAAAAGAGACTATATTAAGTCTGTTTTCTTCCAATGTAATTCCAAGGAAATGTATAGATTTGAAAGAGACAGTACCTGGAAAATACACCGTACTTTGTAGAGAAATTGAAATTTATATACAACAAGGAAAAGGAAAAGAAGAAAGGAGAGGGAAGTTGAGAGATGAAGGGAGAGAGGGAAGTGGAGTGGAGTGGAGGAGAGGAGAGGAGGAGAGAAAAGCTGAGGGAAGAGGAGAAGGAAGGAGACGGAAGAAGAGAGAAGTAGAGAAGGGAAAGGAGAGAGAGAAATGGATGGAAGGAGAGGAGTAGGAGAGAGGGAAGGAGAGGGATGTGGAGAAGAGGAGAGAGGAGAGGGGAGAGGGGAGAGGAGGAGAAGAAAAGGGAGGAGAGGAAAGGAGAGGGAAGGAGAGAGGGGAAAGGAGAGAGATAAATATATAGAATGTTATGGTACAGTTATGAAAATAATGGTTATAACTATGACATACAATATTATACATTGAAAAGAGACTATAATGTATGATTAAGAGAATGCTGGTTATGGCTCAGGACTAGTTTATCTGCGTGATCGCCTTATGCCACATTCCTCCCATCGACCAGTGAGGTCACACAGGGTTGGCCTTCTTCAGGTCCCGTCGGCCAGACAGTGCCGGTTGGCGGGACCGCGGGGGAGGGCCTTCTCTGTAGCCGCTCCGACTCTGTGGAACCAACTTCCCCCCCGAGATCCGTACTACCCCCACCTTACTGGCCTTCCGTAAAGCCGTTAAGACCTGGCTTTTCCGGCAGGCCTGGGGCCAATAGTTGTTCTGATTGGCCCATGCATGGCTGTGTGAATGTTTTATTTTAAATATAGTTGGGGTTTTTTTTCCCCTTTCTTTTAATAAATAAATAAATAAATAATCAGGGTGTATAATACTATGTATACTTGAAAAGGACTGGATACAGCCAGTTCAATGTCGTTGCAAAACTGGAAATGTGATGTATTATAAAGAAAAAAATGTATAATAAAAATATTTATTAAAAAAGAAAAGAAACATCCACTTTTGCCCTCGAATTTTATTGCCAGTGGCAAATGTCTTGTTTTAATAGGTGGGAAAAAATGGCATAAAAATTATTTCTTTCCTGTAATAATTTATATCAGGTTTTTTTTTTATAAGGGTCTATCTCAATTTAATCCTATGGCTTTGCTTGTCAACTGAATACTGAAGAATAGGTGGGGGGGGGATGCCATTTCTTCTGAGGTGTCTTTCACCAAGTTACCACTGAAGCATTTCCACCTCTCCTTCTGAGTATTTGGACAGTAATTCAAATAAAGCACTCTAAACCTGGACTTCTTTTAACATTCAGATCCTTTCCCCTCCTTCCTTTTCCCATTACTACTGACAGCCCTATCATCCTCTTGTCATGCCCAGGTCGGCATGTCCTCCTTGAGTATCTGCATTGCTATTAAGTCCTGACACTTCCAGGCTAACTCTGAAGTCAGCTGATAAAATAACATTGCACTGCTAAGTCATTTTTTTACACTTAAGACTCCTACTGTTTCCTGTCTGGTTTGTTCCCCCTCCCCACTTTCTCTCTCTCTCTCTTAAAAAAATCTGGACCACTATTAGTACCACGCTGCCTGTCTTTTTTTTCTTATTATTTGATTATACCATTCCATTTGTGGTTTTGTCTTTTTGTATCAAAATGACTTTTTATTTTATTTTCACACTTACATTTATTTAGATGAGGACATCGCTCTGCACAATTCTACCTGTATATTGAAAACAAGACAGTGTTAATACTTCCATTTATTATTGTTCTTCAATGGACTCATGCTCCTTCCTAGTAAAAAAATTACTCATTCTGGAGCCCTTGGTGTTTTCTGAGCTTGGTTGTTTCTTGCAGATGTTTCATTACCCAAGTAGGTAACTCATTACTATTAGTGAGTATGGGGTTTGCTCTCTGTTTATATACAGTAGCTTCCCTGCCAGTGTTGGATGGGAATATGGTTTTCTTCTTGGTGGTTCCTTGATTAGGGTGTTGTTTTCCGCTTGATTGCTTGTCTGGTGTTAATCCCTGCTTATCTGAGTGTTGTTTGCTGGAAAGGATGTGTTCTGTATTTTTTGTTTCCTTCTTAGTTGTTTTATTGTCTCTTTTGAATGATTGTAAATGTGGTTTATCTATGCATCAATTAATGGCTGATTTGTCTGAATGCCATGCTTCCAGAAAAGGTTTTTAGATTTAGCTTGGTCTAGGATGCTCATAGTTACCCAGTTGAAATTATAGTTGAATCTTCCCATGCATGATGACTTCTTATCAGAGCTGGGCAGAAAGAATGTCTCTTGCACTTTTTTGCATGGCAATACCTCTCTGATATCTTGGGGGGGGGGACATGGAAGAGTATTTAAATGGACTTTTTAAAAGAATCAGTTCATTTTCCTGGGCAGCATGGAACTGAGTTACTCCTTGGATTGCACATGCTGCTGAATTTTTCAATGCGGTTCTTAACACACATAAAAGTTTTTGGAAGTGTGTCTTTCAATAAAAACTATGCACATTCTATAAACCGCTGCTCAGAAAATTCATATTATCTGAATGTGCTCTTTTTTCCTCTTTTCTTTCTCTTTCTTGTAAATTGTTGCATTATTATTATTTACCCCCCAAAAATGAAAAGGGCATTGCTAAACTATTCTTGATTTTTCTCTCATAGAACTTCAGAACTAGTGTGGTGTCATAATGAAGTATTCATTGAGCGCTGCGGAGATCCAGGTTCTGATCTACTTCTACAGTAGCTGTGAAATCTCATTTGATGACACTGGGCCAGATGTTTTCTCTCTTCCCCAACCCACCTTCCCAACGAGGTTGCGGTGAAATAATCAGATGAAGGAATTCTATGCTCATTAAGCTTCTGAGGAAAAGGCTGGATAACAAGCGATAAATAATTGTTTATACTAAAAAACATTGCAGATTGAAGAGTGCTATGGATGTATTCTTTAAATGCTGTCCATTGTCACTAATAATGTCCATATTGAAGTTTTTCCCTTTTGGAACTCTAGTACCACTAACGTAGTCATAACTGAGCTTAATTATAAAGAAAAAATATTCAGAACCTCTGGATTTGTCATTTTTATCTACCTATCGACTCCTTCCCAAGAGTCTAGAATAGGCAGAAGTAGTTCTTTATCATTGCAGAATTTAAGCTGTTCCAAGTAAAACTGCCTTTTGCAATTGGCTGATGGTGATTTTATCAATGCCAATAGTGCACAAGTGATGCTCCAGATTTTTTTAGAATTACACTAAAGGCACCTATTACTATTGATAGATCTCTGCTTTCTTTTGTCACATGTGTTCTATTTCTATTTGCAGATCTTTCTATTTTATGATTTTCTCCAGTTCTTTCTCTTCTATTCTTCTTTCTCCAGGTACTGCAATGTCCTTTGAATTTTGTCATCTTTCTTATCAACAATTGTTACATCTGGGGTGTTGTGTGGCAGATGTGTGTCTGTTTCAATTCTAAAGACCCAGACCACTTTAGCTTCTTTGCTTTTATTACTTTCTTTATTTTATAGTCACATCAGTTCTTGCTTGCAAGCAAATGGTATTGCAGATCTTCCAATGCACCATTGTTGCTATTTTGTCATGCCATTGCTTGTTTTGTACCTTCAAGTCCCTCTTGTAGAATTGGACAACTTGCCATGGCTGACTCCCCCCGGTTGTCGCACTGTGGCCAACTCACCTCGATCAATTCACTGCAGCCAACTCACCATTGGACAATTCACCACAGGACAATTCAACATGTGATAACTCAAGAGAGTGACAAGTAGAATTGCAGCTCACCCTAACTTCTCACTTGAGAAGGTTCAAGCCTGAAACAAGACAAGGCTCATTCAATTCATTTGTCCTTTTCTTCAGTTATTTTTTATTTATTTATTTGTTTGTCAAACATGTACAAGATAGCAGGTATAGGTATAAACATAAACATGAACAAAGTAAATACAGATAAATGAGGACAATAGGACAGTAAGACAGGGATGGTAGGCACGATGGTGCGCTTATGCACGCCCCTTAAAGACCTCTTAGGAATGGGGTGAGGTCAATAGTAGACAGTCTAAGGTTAAAGTATTGGGGGGTTGGGCAAAGTAAATACAGATAAATGAGGACAATAGGACAGTAAGACAGGGATGGTAGGCACGATGGTGCGCTTATGCACGCCCCTTACAGACCTCTTAGGAATGGTGTGAGGTCGACAGTAGACAGCCTAAGGTTAAAGTTTTTGGGTTTGGGGAAGAAACCACAGAGTCAGGTAGTACATTCCAGGCATTGATCACTCTGTTGCTGAAGTCGTATTTTTCTGCAATCGAGATTGGAGTGGTTTAAATTAAGTTTGTATATATTATGTGCTTGTGTATTGTTGTGGTTGAAGCTGAAGTAGTCATTGACAGGTAGGACATTGTAGCAGATAATTTTAT
>QLTV01000965.1:2167723-2179249 GCA_003457575.1 Thermophis baileyi | reverse complement strand
AGTAGTTTGTTTTTTACAAGTTATAATTTGGGGTTCCATTGTTATGATCCTCTTTGTAAGGACGTAAATTGATGCAACAGTCAATCATGCTGTGGTCACTGTTGGAAAATGGTTCTTGTATGTGTAGTCCATAAATTGAGTGTAGACTGTTGCAGAAGATGAGATCGAGTCAATTTTTTAGTCTAGTTTTGTTTGTTACTAGTTGATCTAGCCCTAGATTGGTAATAGCATTGTATAGGGTTGAATGTATGGGTTCAGCTGTACATTCATTTAGTGTCCAGTTAATATGAGGTAGGTTGAGATCACCAAGAAAGATAAAAGAGTGTGGGTAGGAGGCTGCCCACGTTAGTAGTGAGGTTAACTTGTTCGCATGTGTGATGTTGTAATCGGGGGCTCTATAACATAGTAGGAAGCGAAGTGTGGTATTTAAGGACAACTCGCAGATGATGGTTTCTGGAAGAGCGAGTTCATGCATTATCCTGCATTGAATTGTTCCATGATGAGTTGGCCATGGTGAGTTGTCCTGCAGCAAGTTGGCTGGGACAAGTCGACCAGGGCGAGATGGCTGGGGCAAGTTAGCCAGGGTGACTTGGCTGCAGCAAAATGTCCTAGAACCTCCTTCTTGACTCCTTGTGATTTTCTGAACTAAACCCCGCAGTTTTCTTGACAAGATTTTCAGAAGTGTTTGCTATTGCCTGCTTCCTAGGACTGAGAGACAGTGACTGTCCCAAGATCACCTAGTTTGCTTTGTGCCTAAGGCACAACTAAACTGACAGCCTTCTGGTTTCTAGCCTGATTCCTTTGCCTGTGTACCAAATGTATCTATTAAGCCTATGTAAATCTTCCAAAGAATGCTGGGGTGTTTTTTTTTTTTACAAAGTTTCAAAGTGAAACATCTCTTTGAAGTAGCATAGGCAAATGGTGCAATGACTCACTTCAAATCATTAGAGCTAGCAGCCTTGGCACATGGACATGCACAGAAGCCATATCCATCAAAGCAAAATGGCGCATTGACTCAGATCAGCTGACAGTTCAGGGAGTTTGAGAGACTTGACTCAGCTCCACAAGGTGCTTCCCCTAAGCAACAAGACTTAGCAAGAAAAGGTGCCTTAATAAGGTTTATCAGCTACAATCTACCGAAGCCTAGTTTTTCTTGAACTAACATTAATTCATAAAACTTATTATAAACATGGGAATGGTGGGGAACATTTTTTTTTTATTATTATTAAAAGGATGCTAGTTACTCTCTTCATGGTTAGATCAAGATCTATCTCTCTCTTAAACTAGAAGGCTAGTAGTTTTCAAAAAGTGCCACCTGGTTAGAGAAATCTTTCATCTTATTATTTATTTAATTTATAGATCCTGTCATTTACGGATTGATAAGAATTAGGAAGTAAGGTTTTTTTAAAACTTTATTGATTTTCAAAAACAGAAAATTAAAAGATAAACTGAAAGAAATAAAATGTTGATTTCAGGATTTGATCATTAGAGATTATAGTTTATAGAAACAATATAGATATATGTTAACCCCTAGAGCAGGGGTCGGCAACCCGTGGCTCCGGAGCCACATGCAGCTCTTTGGGCCCCCTGCTGTGGCTCCCTGTCCCATCATTGGCTGGCTTCGCCCTCCCCTCCCTCACCTGGCCTGAGACGGTAAGGGCAACGGCGGGAATGGAGAAGCGGGCAAGGCTGATTCTCCGGCGCTGGTTGAGGAACATAGCCACCCCTGGCAGAGACTTTCCTTCGGGCGACCCTCCTCCCCCTCTCGCGACTCCCTGGCTGGCTGTGGCGGGGCCAGGAGGGTGCGCATGCGCAGGGAGTCCCTCAAGCGAGCGCCAAAGCGCAGCAAAGGCACGCGCGGAGGGCGGGTGGCTGCTTGCTTAAGGAGGGTCTTTGGATGCGGCTTCTCTACTGCCCTGAGGATCTAGCCATTGCCTTGCCATGTCCCGTCCCCCCCCCGCAGCTCTTCGGCTGAGCGGGATGGGCGTAAGCTCCAGCCCGAAGCAGCAGGAAGCGAAGGCTGCCTTTGCTCTGGCGACCCTCCTCCCCCTCCTTCTCCTCTCATGCGGGGTGGGGGGGCATGGCAAGGTGATGGCCGGATCCTTAGGACAGGAAAGAAGTGGCCCTGTAGCTGCCTTCACACCACATTTGCACGTAAGGCAGACTTCGCTTCCTGCTGCTTTGGGCTGGAGCTCAAGGCCTCCTCACTCGGCCAAAGAGCTACAGGGAAGGGGGATGGGACGGGACAGAGCAAGGCAATGGCCAGATCCTTAGGGCAGGAGAGAAGCTGCGTCCAAAGACCCTCCTTAAGCAAGCAACCACCCGTCCTCCGCGTGCGCCTTTGCTGCACTTTGGCACTTGGTTGAGGAGGGTCTCCCCATGCATGCCACAGCCAGCCAGGGAGTCGCGAGAGGGGGAGGAGGGTCACCTGAAGAGAAGCCTTTGCTGGGGGTGGCGATCATTCCTCAGCACACAGAGAGAGAAGGGGGAAGAGAGGGAGAAGGGGGGAGAGAGGGAGAAGGGGGGAGAGAGGGAGAAAGAGAGAGAGGGGTGGGGAGGGAGGGAGAGAGAGATAGAGAGAGATGGGGAGAGGGAAAGAGGAAGAGAAAGATGAGAGGGAGGGAGAGAGAAAAGAAAGATGAGAGGGTGGGAGAGAGATTGGAGAGAGAGAAAGAGAGAGGGAAAAGAGAGAGGGATACCTGTTTCTCATAGAAAAGAAAACATAGAGCCACAAAAGCTGGGTAGGCGTAGCTGGGGGGGTGTCATGTGACTCGGTGGGAGTGACATTGAGTTGGCCATGCCCACCCATGTTTTGTGGCTCCGGGTGTTTTGTTTTCTCTGGGAAATGGGTCCAAATGGCTCTTTGAGTTTTTAAGATTGCCGACCCCTGCCCTAGAGTAAGAGTCTGGGGTATTTATATATCTCTTTCAAAGAAAGTCAGAAGTCCTTCTTTTTCTATTTTCTTTGCATTTTCTTTCCTTTTTGCACCTCCATCTTTTCTTTCTTTCTTTCTTTCTTTCTTTCTTTCTTTCTTTCTTTCTTTCTTGATCTTTTTTTTCTTTCTCAAAATCCAGAATTAAGGAAACAGTTTTGTAAATAGCCAGCTGCAGGCTCTTCTGTTATCAGTGAAAAAACACTGCTGTAAATGTGTCATACATAACAAGCCCTTAAATGGTGTTTTTCAATCTTGGCAAATTCGAAATCTGTAGTCTTCAAATCCTAAAATTCCCGAACCAGCGCTAAGTTGATAACTCAGAGTCTCTTGTCTTTTGAACTTCTTGGAAAGTCAGGATATCATTTTTCAAAATTAAGAAAATAAAATAAATCTTACATTCTCTACATGGAAGTGAACACCATGCTCAGTCTCCCAGGTAAATGAATGGATGACTTCAGCGTTTGGCTTGACTGCAAGCAGTGGAGAGGATTATGAGGAAATTTAACCTTTAAAGAAGAGTTTAAGGACAGAAGAAACCTTATTTCTCTGGGTTGTTCATGCTGATTACACAACCAAGCTTTCCATAACTTTCCCATAAGGTTTTTTGGGTGGAGGGGAACTAAAGAAAAAGATGACAAAAAAAAGTAGAATTGACACAAACCTTTTATTTCCCTATTAGCTTTAAAGCTGATTAATTGGCAGCCGGAGTGTGTTTTGAATAGCTTGCTAAGGTTCAAGGTATATCTAACCTGGTGAATGGAAGTAATGATATATGTTTCATTCACCAAAGAAACAACTGTTTTCTTTTCCTCCTCTAATTCTCTTCTGTGCAGGTACCTACAGTGATATAATATACATTACTATTATTGTAAAACAAGACTTTATTACATGGCTAAGTAAGTTGATCTTTGTAAAAGTGAACAAGTGCATTGAAATAAAATAAAAACTACTTAATCCAATCTTCTCTCCTACAATTCCTTTCGAGGGGGAACAGACACAGCCTGTTAAAAATCACAAAGAACGTAGAGTTTCCATTCACAGACAAAGTGTCCTCATTCAAACTCGCATTCTATAGCTACCTTCCCCTCTTCTCCGCTTTCCACCCTTGCAGGGAAATGTGATTCCGTGGAGCCATTAGTGGTTTTTTGTTTTTGTTTTTTATGCTCCCTGGCAGAGCTTTTCGAGCCTCGTAGACCGGGTGACACCTAAACGGCACACACATTTTGGATTGTCTTGTTGTGTGGAAAAAATCAGGTATAGGGAGGAGGAGAAACATGAAACAGGTGGGGAAGGCCGGCACGGGGAGACTGGAGCCAACGATGGGATCATTTCTGTGATGAAACAGTGATTTTATTGAAATAGTTTTGTGTCAGGTGTTACATTACTTAGAAAGCTCTGGGAAGTCTGTGAAATCTGGCCAGCCTGTGCTACAAAGCAGAAAAGGAGAGTGGGAAAGGGGGAGAAAGAGGGAGATCTTCTGAACTTTCAGCTAAAAAAATGAGGAAGAAACAAACATTATCCTATAATAGTAATCATTTTAATAAGTGTTACAGGGAGTAAGGTTGTCAACACAATCATGTAATAGTAAATATTGCCAGAGAGAACATCCCTAACTATGTTTGGGATAATATCCAATCTTCCACCCAGCCACTCATCATGTGACTCAGGTTGTAGATCATGCAATCTAGGTCAGGGGTCCCCAACCCTTGGTCCGTGGACCAACCCTGGTCCACGGCATACCAGAAACCGGTCCGCGCAAACAAGCGAAGCCCCATCTACGGGATGCAGGCAGCACACGAAACCATGGCCCCTCTGGTCCATGGGAAAAATTCTCTCCACGGAACCAGTCCCTGGTGCCCAAAAGATTGGGGGCCTCTGCTCTAGCTCATGGATTTGTCTTCCAGAGCCGAGGTGGCGCAGTGGTTAGAGTGCAGTACTGCAGGCTACTTCAGCTGACTGCTAGCTGCAGTTCGGCAGTTCAAATCTCACCGGCTCAAGGTTGACTCAGCCTTCCATCCTTCCGAGGTGGGTAAAATGAGGACCCAGATTGTTGGGGGCAATATGCTGACTCTGTGAACCGCTTAGAGAGGGATGTAAAGCACTGTAAAGTGGTATATAAGTCTAAGTGCTATTGCTATTGCTATTGCTATTGCTATTGCTATTGCTATTGCTATTGCTATTGCTATTAATATTCGTTTTCCAATCATCAAAACATCAGAGCTATTTGAAGACGCCCAAGCCTTACTGAGCTGTTCTGGGGTTTGCTTGCTTGGCTGATTTTGTCCACCTGAGCTCTTTTTTTAAAAAAAAAAATAACATTTCTTTATTTGTTTGTGAGCATAGTTATTTTTACTGTAACTTTTCATTTTATCCAAGTACACATCACCGGAGATCACTATCAGATCAAAATGATTTTCCAATGGGCATATAGCTTCTATCCTTACAGAACTTTGACATCTATTTTATTGTCTCATTTGATCTTTAAAATCCTCATCGTGGATCAGTGTGATGTGGCTTCAAAGAAAGTAAGTCCTATTTGATGCTGCATCAGCCAAAGCACAATTTCTAAAAACAAGAAGCAATCATTCCCATTTAACCTTCAGGCTTCTTAATTTTAAATAGAATTCAGATAAACTGGAACAGGTTCAGTGGAGAGCTGTATAAATGATCAGGAACTAAAAATTAAGGATGAATGAAGCAACATATTCAATCTGGAGAAGTTAAGGTGGTCTGGGGACAGAATTCTGTACACCCTCGAAAGGACATTACATACTGCAGAAGAAGGCCAACATCTGAAATGTTGTAATCCCAAAGGGCAGTTAGTGGATGTACTGTATGTATATGTATATGTATATGTATATGTATATGTATATGTATATGTATATGTATATGTATATGTATATGTATATGATGTATATGTATATGTATATGTATATGTATATGTATATGTATATGTATATGTATATGTATATGTATATGTATATGTATATGTATATGTATATGTATATGTATATGTATATGCATATGCATATGCATATGCATATGCATATGCATATGCATATGCATATTATTTATATTTATATGTATATTATTTATATGTATATTATTTATATTTATATTTATATTTATTATATTATTTATTCTGAGAGAAAACCACTTGAAGAAACTAGAAGCATTTGAAATGTGGATTTATAGATGGCTGTTACGTATAAACTGGGTTAACAAAATCATAAATGAGGAGGTGATAAGCCGCCTGGGAAAGCGAAGGGAAATCATCAAAGCCATTAAAAAGCGAAAGTTAGAATATTTTGGACATGTGATGCGACACCCAGAAAAATACGGCATCCTTCACTTAATCCTCCAGGGAAAGATTGAAGGCAAACGAGGTCCAGGCAGAAGAAGAACATCATGGCTTAAAAACCCAAGGGACTGGTTTGGACAAAACTCAGCAGCACTTTTTCATGTGGCTGTTGACAAAAATAGGATTGTCAACATGATTGCCAACGTCCGATTACGGATATGGCACAAGAAGAAGAAATTATATTTATATTTATATTATTTATATTTATATTTATATATTTATATTTATATTTATATTTAGTTAGTGCTAATGCCTGATTTATATTTATATTTATATTATTTATATTTATATTTATATTTATATTTATATTATTTACATGTACATGTAAGACCTTGAGCCATTCATTCCTTTCAGCCATAGAAAGCAGACAATGGCAGACCATTTCTGAAAAACCTTACCAAGAAAGCTTCGAGTAGCAAGGACTTGTCCAGGCAGTCACCAGGAGTAAAAACTGACTCAAAGCTACCAAAAGAAAAAAAAGGAAGGCTTCTTTTTTAGAAAAGGAAGACAAGGTTATAATCTGAAGCAATAATCCAGATAGTAATTTAAAGTCATAGCTAGTCTTGTAGTTCTAATATGCAATAGATTTTTAACAACCTTTGGCAGTTCCTTTGCACCTTTCAAAGGTGTCATTTGAGTATCGTATTGTGTTTAAAATAATTTATATGATTATTATAAAACCAAAACTGATGCAGAATTCCTCAGGTTGAAAAGAGAGAGTAAACTTGGTCTGTGTTTTCTCTGGGTTTACAAATTTACAGGCTGGCTGTCAGGCATATTGGTGAGGAGTCACAATCTCCACCTGAAAAATAAAGGGATGGAAAGGTGCAGGAAGGAGAGAGAATATGATTTTTCAATATGTGCTGAGCAATTGGATTTCCCCATCTTTTGGTGCACCACCATCATGTTACAAGCATCAACATGAGGATATCAGGTATATAGAGTCTTGAGTGTGATAAGATTCATGACCAGTTTAGATCCAAGTCTTACCCGACCCTGAGTTTGCATATCTTTCTTTAAAGCAAACCAGGATTAGCTTTCGAAGGGGTGAAAGGACAAATTGAGACACTGATCTTCCATTTTCTGTGGCTGGCATTAAACTGTCAGTCTACAAAGATCAAGAATGTCTGGTTAATTTTTTAGTCACCTCATATGGTATGTATTTTTTGCTTTGTCTGTCTGTGTGTGTGTGTGTGTGTGTGTGTGTGTGTGTGTGTGTGTGTGTGTGTGTAGAGGTGTGTGTGTGAAAGATAGTGGCAAAAAAGAGAAAAAGAAAAAGACAATAAAAGAAAATAAAGAGATCCTGGTATTACTCAAAGCCATTGTTTTTCAAGCTCAAATGTTATAGCACCTGCATTTTCTTCCACTGCCTATCAAGTGTGAGCCACTCAAGCAAGAAGATTTTGATTGCAGCAGTATAGATACCCAGGTAGTAAAAATATATAATAAAATAAAAATAAAAAGTCCCAGCAGTACTTGAAAGGTGAGTTGAAGGAGCGAGAGGCACAGCTCTCAGAGAGGAAAAAAATCTATTTCACAGCTGGAAATCTTTCTGCACAGTAAGGGAAATTATATTAATACTTTTTGTTAGGGTTTCTTTGTTCAGATTGAAATATCTAATAACAAGGAAAAAAAGTTGAGAGCCAGTAGAAATAATTATTTTTGTGGATAGTCAACTTTTTCCATTCAGTGAAAGCTTTTGAAATAATCTCCTTTTCTCCATCCATTTAAACTTGTCCAAAACTGTCGAAGGCTGTTTATATTTGGTTAACTCTATTTTGCTCTGGCTCATACAAACACATACACACATAAGTCTGCCCACTTTAAATATGAGATAATG
Organism: Thermophis baileyi; assembly: GCA_003457575.1. Lineage (NCBI taxonomy): Eukaryota > Metazoa > Chordata > Lepidosauria > Squamata > Dipsadidae > Thermophis > Thermophis baileyi. Next base: position 2,171,113 of record QLTV01000965.1, on the reverse strand, counting down.
GACCCAAATTACTATGGTACGCTTACATTCAATTGGAAACAACCTGCCTAAGATATTTATCAGGGGACTGTTGCAACCACCAAACAAAAAGGTCATGTGAAAACTATCTCAAATCCTGAGCACAAAAAGAACATATCAGGTATCCCAACCTATATGCTCAAAGGCCATATGTTACACAGCAAGAAAAACAGAGATCTACTGTCTGCTTGGACGAAAGAATTGGATTAGGTCTTCATGCAGTTTCTGACAGGATAATTCCATTTGGGGGGACATCTTTATGTAAATTGCTCTATATTAAAATGTGTGATAAATGTGCCAAAACAAAGGCTGATCTCAGAAACTGCAACCTAGGTACATGCATCTTTCTTGTATCTCGTTTAGTATTCACTAAATCAAATGCTAAGATGTCCACAGGAGACACACACACACACACACACACACACACACACACACATTGTGATCTTGTCTAGTGACATGATTATTGAGCGGATAAGCAAAAGGAAACATGACATCTTCCCATGCCTATGCCTTCCTTTGGAAACTGACTTGTCAAAAGACAAAGAGATGAACTAGTTAGTAGAAAGTTTTGGGGACTGCAAGGTAATCCGAAAAGCAGAGGTGGAAAAAGAAAGCTTGCCACCTGAGGTAGCAACACTTCCCACATGTTCCCCTAACTTTATTTATTTTTTCCCCAGAAGCATCAGCAGTAGCACTAGTTCAGGGGTGTCAAACTCACGGCGTCACGTTGTCGTCACGTGACGTATCGTGACTTTTCTCCCTTTTGCTAAACCAGGAATGGGCGTGGCCAGCACGTGACACATCCGGCCCACAGGCTGCGAGTTTGACTCCCCTGCACTAGCTTGTTGTTGGTTGATGGTCAACTGCTTCCCATCATAACTGCCTCAAATGTGTCACTCTTCAATTGTTCTAGTAGTGCTGCTGATGGAGTGGTAAAACAGTGTGAAAGTCCTGTGTCTTTGGTGCAACAGCTGCTCCGGGATTTGGATTGGAATGGCAGAAGTAAGATGGCTGGCCAATTTTTCTTCCATCCGATTGTTATTTGAAAACACCACCTTGTCAGGACTGTCTTGTTCACCATCCAATTTCCCATTCAAGTTCAGAGTTTGCATCCATATTTGCAATTTGAATGGTTATCTGTACACATGCACAGAAGTAGGTTGAATTGATTCAAAGGCACAAAGGATTCAGTCAAGCACTGTTGAACGGATTTGGTGACTTTAATTTAAAGATCTTCCTTAAAGGGGCGGTATGAAAGAATATGGTCCTATTTTTCATTGTAAAAAGCTGATAGGTTTTTTGTTTTTTTGTTTTAATGAAAATGGGCTGAATGCTTCAAATCCACTGTCTTCTATACAGAAAAGTCTCAGGGAAAGAAGAGAGAAGGGGACAGAAAAGGAAGATGGTGGTTGGGAATGCATAATCAAATCATGGCCTTTTTTTTATGTGTGTTGCACATGTGACACACATATAAAGGAATGGAACTGCTGTCACCCTGATGCTTTTTACCCATCCCAGTGAATGTCCCTGCTTCTAACACAAGAGTAGACAAACAGCTGTCAGATGATGGGAATATACTTTTTAAATTTTGTTCCAGCTGCCCACCCTACCAGCTAGTATGGGTTTAGGGGATTTAAAAAAAAAAAATGTTTTATGTATTTAAGGTCAATCTCAAAAATTGCATACTTTTTTGCAGTGGGAAAAATGATGGGAAACTGCTATTTTATAATTTGGTGGCTTGCTACCTATCTTCCATAATGTGATCTTAGAAAGCTTTGGGACCCCCGCCCCCCCCCCCCCAAAAAAAAGAGTTTGGATATTGCAGGTTGCTCATCTCAGGCTTAATGCTAGAGCCATTCAAAAATGTGGGAGATGGTGAATAAGCAGGTGAGGTAATATAGATATAATAATATAATATAGTATAGATAATATAATATAGTAATATAGAGCCAGTTTGGTCGAGCAGTTAAGGCACAAGGCTAGAAAGCAAGAGACCATGGGTTCAAGTCCCTCCTTAGCTATGAAAGCTAGTTGAGTTAATGACTGTCTTTCAGCCCAATCCATCTCACAGGGCTTTTATGGAAAAATAAGGGGAGGAAGGAGTATTGGGTATGTTCACCGCTTTGAGCTGTTTGTAAAAATAATAAAGGTGGGATAGAAATAAGTAAATAATAGAGTTGATTCTTAAATATTTGTAGAATTATGATTTGGTATTTACGTGGGCATTTTTACAATTGTGTACTTAGGTATTTTTTATATAATCTCAAAAACACATCTAACAGCCTTATTGAAGAAGATTCAGGATTCTAGAAGATTGCGGTATTTATTAATACATATATGTATTAAGGTACAGTATTATACGTATCTAAATACACAAACAAAATTACTGGGGGAATTTGGGAAAATAGAAAATAGGAAAAAGTTTCTGCTTCTATCTACCTTTACTAGTCTGAAATAGAGTATTTGATTGACAAACATAGAAGTCAAACTTTATTTACATGATGTAAAACCACACAGAAAATGTTTTCTAGTCTCTCTCCATTTTCGTAACTAAATGGTATTATTTTAACATGCTTTATACTGATGAGAAGACATCTATTCCTTATGATATATATATATAAATGAATGTAAGACAGTAGGATGAAGAATGCTGATTCAATCATCCTCTATTTTAAAATCTATTCCAAATTAGCTTTTGATCACAAGCTTTATGCATTCACAATTGCTTTTCTTATGCCTTGTACAACACTTGAGAGAAACATAAATTAATGTCCATTATACTGACTTATTTCAGAGTTCTAGAAGGAAAAATAATTAAGAAAGAAATACTGCACCCTTGAATAGGCTTGTCTTAAATTTAAACATCCTGGTCAATAGCCATAACATCTGTCAGACATTGAAGTGCCAGATAAAAGGAAAGCTTCTAGTCCACTTGAAATTTAATAGCATGTATTGATAATTCTCACCCATCCTCCACAAGACTGTACAATTCTCAAGATACCATGATAGGTTGTAATTAGTTCAAAGAATGAAATTAAAGGACACACTTTCACGCATAACACATGCTGAAATAGTTCATTTGTTCACAGGAGGAGATGGGTGTCTAAAAGTATCTATAAAAGGAGATGAATCTCTTATTTGTTGGATTTAAATAACATAAATGTAATTCACCAGTAGTTTTTAAACTATGTAAACTGCAGTTAAGATCAATGTTTAAAATATAGTTTGTTATATGTTGTCGGTTTCATGTCCTAAATAGCATTTGAGTGTTGGTGTGAGAATTCCACTGACCTCAGAAAATCAAAATTGGTTAGGCATCTTAATGACAAATGGATTAATTTCTGCTCCAGCTTTGCTTTTTTTTTTTTTTCA
>QLTV01000965.1:2104995-2159596 GCA_003457575.1 Thermophis baileyi | reverse complement strand
GCGGGTGGAAGGGTGGAAGGTGGACATAGCGGCAGAAGGAGGCAGGAAGATGTCTGCCTGGCTGGTTGAAAGTGCTGAAGAAGCTGGTCACAGTTCTCCTGGCCCAAGCCCTCGTCGCCACTGTTAGATAAGATGACAGGNTCCCATTTCTCGCTGGTCGGGTCGAAAGGCGCCGGCGGGTGGAAGGTGGACATAGCGTCGGAAGGAGGCAGGAAGATGTCTGCCTGGCTGGTTGAAAGTGCTGAAGAAGCTGGTCACAGTTCTCCTGGCCCAAGCCCTCGTCGCCACTGTTAGATAGTGGGTAGAGATGACAGGAGACAGACTTCCAAAGCAGCTCTTTATTTCAGCTCTTGTGTAAGCAACCAGCAAAGAGCAGTCTGACAGCTTGCCCTTTTATAGGGAGCTGTCAGACAGACCAGCCAATAGCGTTTGAGCTTTTTCCCGCTCAAACGCTGGACCTGGTTGGAACCATGCAACACAGTTGAAACAGTTAGAACATAACAAAATGATTTACATTGCTGGCGCTTTTTTTCCTCACCAAGTGCTTTAAGTTATATTTTGATTTTCCTTTGGTGTCATGTATAAGCTTAAGGAATTTTGGGGATAGGAAAAGGAAGTGATGCAAATATGCATCTTTTATCCCTCTGCAGCTGTTAACACTTCCTCACCAAAAGAAGAAAGGGGCAGAGTCTCTCATGACTACTACTTTTGAATTGTGGGAAGTTAAGTAGGCTGTAGACTTCCCTTCTTGGGAAGATTATTATTCAGTGAAGGGCAAGACATTCACACATATCAGCAGCTACCACTTAACAAAGTACAAGATATTTGCATTTGAGCCAGTGAAAGTGAAAGTGTTAGTCACTTTCACTTTAGGAGGTGATCAAAAGCATAAATGAATGAAGAAAATGTTGACTCACACCGCTTTAAATTTCTGGAATGCCTGGTCTCTATTGTCAAATTTACTATGTAACAATATAGTATATAAGAAATATATAATATCTATAGAAGATAGAAGGATGGAGGAGGTCAGTTTTTATACCTGTTTGCAGAGTCAGCCAGATGTTTAGACTGAATGTAGCATTTTTGTTCACCTATCAAGTCATTCCCAAGGGCCAGGGATAAATAAATGCTGTTGTTTGATGGTGTTAAAAGTACTATCCAAATAAAACTGCAATTGACTGATGGCGATTTTTTTTAATGCCAATAGTGTTCAGATGGTGCTCCAGATGTTTTGGAATTACACCTAAGCCACCTATTATACTGATACCATCCTTTCTTTCTTTCTTTCTTTCTTTCTTTCTTTCTTTCTTTCTTTCTTTCTTTCTTTCTTTCTTTCTTTCCTTCTTTCTTTCTTTCCTTCTTTCTTTCTTTCTTTCTTTCTTCCCTGTTGCACTGTATGGCACTGAATGCTGGGCAGCAAGAACAGGGACCGAAAGCTATCTCCATGCCATGGAAATGTGAATGGTCAGTTGGATATCGGGCATCTCCCTTCTTGGGACACCATTCGGCAACATTTTGGTGTGGCACCAATTATAGAGAAGATGAGAGAAGGCCAGCTCCGCTGGTATGGACATGTCCTGAGAGCAGCACCTTCCACCGTTGCCAAGACTGCCTACCAACTAGAAGTCAATGGCCGGCGACTTCAAGGGCATCCAAAACAGAGATAGCAAGACACCATCAACAAAGATATACAAGCCACAGGCCTGCGCCCTGGAGATGCAGCTGACCATGCAAATGGCATTCAATGATCCGAAAAGCAGACCCTGCACTTGCGGGAATACGCTAAGGAGGAGGAGGAGGAGGAGGAGGAGGAGGAGAAGGAGAAGGAGAAGGAGAAGGAGAAGGAGAAGGAGAAGGAGAAGGAGAAGATCTTCTCCTTCTTTTCCTGCAGTAATTCTACTTTGTATTTTGTGATTTTTTTCCCCCTAGTTCTTTCTCTTCTCTTCTGCTGCCTCCAGTTACTGCAATGTCAATCATCCAGATGGATGTATGTGTGTGTGTTTTTTACAACTGTTAATTCTTGAGTGGTTGTATTATTATGATCTGTTCATCACAAGGTGAAGTCACAGCTACCAGTCTTTATCTGGTGTTAGCCTTCATATACACTGAGTTTTTCCCTAGAACCTAGGATGTCATAATTATCAATGTACTATATGTGCAATCCAAACAGTGTGGCCTTTTGTAATTGACAGATGGAAGTTTTGTCAATGCACATATCTGCCATCCAAGATGTTTTGGTATGACATCCAGTGTGCCAATAACAACTGGGACCATCACAACTGGTTTATGCTATAATCTTTCAATTTCGATTTTCAGACTTGATATTATCTGATCTTCTCCAATTATTTCTCTTCTGTTTATTATGCCCTGATATTATGATTTTTTGCATAGTCAGCCAAATGTTTAGGTTGTATTTTGCATTTTTATCCAATTACTGAGCCCTTCCCAAGGATCTGGAATAGACAGATGTTGTTTGATAGTGTTAAAGGTACTGTCACAGGATGTAAGCTGTTCCAAATAAAGCTGCCTTTTGCAATTGACTGAAGGTGATTTTCTTAGTGTTGATGGTATTTCAAGTGGTACTCCAGTTGTTTTGGATTGCACCCAAGATTGTTATTGTTATATAGCTTAGCATGCTCTAGGAATGTAGAATGTCTCCCAGCATGCACAAAAATATTGGAATTTCATTAGTTCTACTGGATGGCATAAAAGAGATCTATTGGTTACTCTGGAATGAAATTCATAAATTACACAATAACCTTACCAAATTGTATGCTATCCAGAGTCACTTTTGAGAGATGGGTGGACATAAATTATTTAAAGAAATAAAATGAATACGGTTTGTTGCAGACTGTCTGTTTAATAACACTTGTTCGTTGGAAAAGGTAATAACAATTCCCTGATTTCTTGCCATCATAGACTAATATAACTCTTCTACTCTTCTCCAATACAATAGAAATGTCTCTAAAATCAATCAGGGTCTCATTTATGCTACCACATCATTACTATGAGGTTGACACCTTTGCACATGCCGAGTCATTGAGGAGGCCAACTAATGTTAAACGCCTGGGGTCTTGTGTCTTAAATTTAACAGTATCTTTTAAAAGCCTTTAAAAGCCCAACAGCCTTTTCCAACCAGAATGGCAGGAGAAGCCAATGCTGGCGGGATCACTTCTTAAGGCTGTTAATAGAGCTAGAATGTCTTTAACAGCATTTTTTTTAAAAAAAAAATTTAAAGGGCAATCTTTTTTGACTATGCTTAGAGTGTTAAATCTCTTAGAAAGGAGAAGGTGGCTTTCACTCTTTAACGGGTTTTATATGAGGTGGTGAAGAAAATATCAACACCATATAAAAGACTCATTAAAGCATTCCAAAAAAATAAGATAGGAGAGAGTGAGAGAGACGGCATGCTAAGAACTAAATCAAACCAGTTAAACAGACACCAAAAAAGGAAAAATTGTTTGCCTGTTGTATATATCTCTGATATGCGTGGGCCAAACATATTTGTAATTTAGTGAATCTGGGGTTCAAATGGTATCTCATTCTTCTTTTCTCATTTTATTTTGACAATTGTTAAATCATAGTCTGGAATTTTTAAAAAATCCATATTGTTTGAAAGTTTTCTTCTTTGACCCTTTAATAATTAAAAAAAATGAGTCAAATCCAAATCCTTCACTAGTTTGAAATATCAACCTACTCATGTCAAAAATATCCATAGTTTTTGAGATCAAAATTGTTCTATTTATATTTTTTAAATACTTTTGATTATACCACAACTATTCCTGGTTTTACATTATGTTGTTAATACTACTGTGTACTGTATGTACAGTATATGTGTGTGTGTGTGTGTGTGTGTGTGTGTGTGTATACATACACACATATATACATACACATTGTCCTTTTATTTGTTCAGTTAATTAAAAGTATACTCTTTAATTTATGCTATATATAGGTGTGTGTGTGTGTGTGTGTCTTTGTCTGTGTACACACATACACAGCAGGGGTACCGGTTCGCAAATGTGAGCGCGCACATGCGCATCCGCACATGCGCAATGCCTTCTGCGCATGCGCAGAGTGACAAAAACGCGACATGCTTACATCCGGGCGGGTGGGCGGGGCCAACCTCAGTCAGTGCTACCGGTTTGCCCGATCCGGATAGAACCGGCTGAATACCACCACTGATACACAGGCACATATACAAACATACATACATACATATACATGACAGTGAATGCTTATATTAGTTACTACTACATTAGCCATTTTATTCAAAAGAAATTCTCGGGTACCCCAAAAATAAGGTAGGGAGGCAAAGTAAGAATTTTTTGGAAAAAAAATTACAAGCCAGATTTACATTCTCTTAATTCTGAAATCTAAAATCAGTTCCCCCAAATTTACCATCATTTCTAGTTCTGCTCTTCACAACAACAAAAACACATTTGCTTATCAATTATCTGCAGGTTTTCAAAAACTTGACAAGGGTTGTTTTCTTTTCCCCTGATCCCTTTATTTTTATACTTTGCTGAGTAAAGATAAAGAGAACTATAAAAATGCTATAAATACCCTATAAATATTACAACATATATTTTAATTCAGGGGTGGGTTCCACTTACATTCCCTACCGGTTCGCATCACGACGCCCCCATCACGTCACGCAAAAGACCTGGAAATGACCCTCTGTGCATGCACAGAAGCCTTTGCTCATGCGCAGAGGGTTTTTTTGCAAGCCGTGGTGACTGGAGGACCGGTTCGGGAGCGTGGACCGCCAGTCATCACTGCCGGTTCTGCGAGCAGCGGTAAATTTCCATTACCGGTACTAAAGAACCGGTCCGAACCGGCAGCAACCCACTACTGTTTTAATTGTTCTAGAAGATTGTATTTTATTCCACCAAGTAAAATTGTGCCTTTAAATATTCTGGTTTACAAAGGTTTGTTAGGTACTTCAGAAGACATATAAGTTTGGTTACTCTATTCTTCTGATAGAAGGCAATAGCTAGTCTGTTATTAAAATTTACATCTGAAAGCCAAAATATCCAAGTATGATTTATTACAACTAAGTTAGAAATTCAGGAAAAGGGATACAGCTTTCTGATTTTTCCATTTAGTTCAGATCCGTGTTTCAAATAAGTAATGTAATTTACTTTTACTTTTTTTACATAATTTTTTATTTTATCTCCCCTGACCTTATCAATGACCTTATCAAATATTCTTATTGGATGATAATGATGATGATGATCTGCCTAAGTATGACTTGGCCCTAATTTATTTATTTATTAATTAGAAAATTTATATTGCCGCCTATTCGTACAATGGCGACTCAATGCAGCTTACAGGGGTATAAAAACATCAGATATATAAAAAATAAAACTAATAAAATAAAATAATAAAATAAAATAATAAAATAATATAATAGCCCCCCACCCCTCACCCCGGCGACAACACATCACACCAGCCATTTAATGGGCTCCATCCTGCTCTGGGTTCCCCAGGCCCGCTGGCAGAACCAGGTCTTCAGTGCCTTCTGGAAGAGGGTTAGAGTGGGGGCCATTCTAATCTCTGGGGGAATGATGTTCCAGAGAGAGGGAGCCACCACGGAGAAGGCCCTTCTTCTGGGTCCTACCAGGTGTATCTCCCTAGGGGATGGGACCCGCAACATTCCCTGCTTCCCCACTCTAGTGGTTGGGTAGATGTGACTGGCAAGAGACTGTCCCTCAGATAACCTGGTCCCAAGCCATGGAAGGCTTTAAAGGTGACAACCAGCACCTTGAATTGTACCCAGAAGCAAATCAGCAACCAAGGCAGCTCCCGCAGGACACACTGAGGTCTGCACAAAACCATGCGGGCTGCTCCATTTTGCACTAACTGGAGCTTCCGGATGCTCTTCGGATTGGCAATGTAATAACTCACTAGCTAAATGTGAAGCTCTGAGAATGAAACATTGCGTTTTAGAAAATTCAAATCAAGGAATAAAAATACAGCTCACCTTGGTAAGGCTTTTCTAGGTGATCTTTGGTGACCGTAATATATGTCAACTTTAGTTTGTTATGGGAATAAGAGCGACAAAGCAGTTTGCAGATTAATTAAAGCTTTCTCCCAAAATTAATATGCTGGTATGTTATACATGTAGATACACAATGAAATCCAAACACATATATGTATTTCTTCCATGTGTAAATGTGTCAGTAATGGAGACCTCAAGCCTCTCATCAAGATTATAAAAACATTTCAGCATTACAAAAAGAAATCTCCTTTGATCCATGAAAAGTATTGATTGGGATAGATCAGAGCCAGCATATTCATCCTATTTCTTGCACGATTTATTGATGTCTAAAAACATGAATATTTTAAACTTGATAATTTCATGTCTCATGATTTATTCAGAAAAAAAGACATGTGCCAAAAATTAGGGTGCAGAACACATTTGTATGTGCATATACTGTATACAGCCAGCCAGTTTGGTGCAGTGGTTAAGGCACCAGGGAGACTGTGAGTTCTAGTTCTGCCTTAGGCACAGAACCAGCTTGGTAACCTAGACCAGTAGCAAACCACTTCTGAAAAGTAGGGACTTAGACTCCAGGCAGTCTCTGAGAATCAGAAATGATTGAACAGAAGGCAAACACACACAGAATTTGTATATGTATGTATGAATAAATACAGAAAATACCCAAACTTTAAGAAATATCTTTTTTTTCCTCCCTTAAATTAATTAGAATTATGATTTCTTGATCCGTCAGAAAATTTGTGTCAATATTATAGCACAATACTGTGGCATAACCCATGTGACATAATCTGTTTTTTCTCTGCCTGCTTTCTCAGTCTTTTGAAAAGTATTACTGCACAGGATCATTAGTAATTCTGACAGACTGTATGTCACTGGCCAATCAAACGGTGCAGGAATGGATTATCTCAGAGAAAACACCTCCAACTGCAGGATTCAGTGGCCTTTTTTTGTTGTTTTTTACAAGATTGTTAAAGGAAGTCTCCAGCCACTTACAAATAGAATGTTAATAGTTTATGTCACTTTAACACTGACAGCTCAGCAGTGAAAGGGCACTAATCTCTGCTGGTAATATGCACAATTTGAAGAAAAAGAGGCGCTTCCCCACACACACACACACTCACATACCCCTTGCTTGCTTACTTAAGCAAAAGCGAGGTATTAACTGATTGTCTGAAAATGTAGGGAATGCTTCTTGGACTAGAAAAGCAGGAAGGATGAACGAATGAACAAACAAACAAACAGCCAATATACATACATACATACATACATACATACATACATACATACATACATATATATACATACAGTATATATATATGCCTACTACCACCTTAGTATACAGATGAGAAGGCGATTTTAATGTCACTGGGAGATTGATTATACTATTCTGGCATGCACAATGGGAGGATGAAGAAGAAAAGGAGGAAAGAAATTGTAGAGGCAGAACAACCTTTTCTAAGTGGCCATTGTGGTTAGGAATTTGGAAAGGGGGTGTTACAAAATTCTGTACAGTTTGGGGTCAGTTGAGGTAGAAACTGTGGTTGGTCTCTGCAAGTAATCAGAGGGTTGGATGTTGCATCATCAGTGTCCAGTACATTATTTGAAGAAAGCTAATGAAGACAATGTTGTTTCTCAGGGCTTCTTGCCAGGCATGGCTATAAATCTCTCTCCCAACTCCATATTCCCAAACAAATACAAGAAGTTTAAATAAGTAGCTTCCCTGTAGAGGAAAAAAATCATTCAGATGACAGACACTTGTGGAAGATACTGTATGTGCATGTGTAAATCTCAAGATTCAAGTCATGAGCCAGTTTGGCCTAGTGGTTAAGACAGCAGGCTAGAAACTAGGAGATTGTGAGTTCTGGTCCTGCTTTAGCCATGAAAAACTGGCTAGGTAACTTTGGACCAGTCACTCTTTCTCAACTGGGAATGGCACAACTTACCATGGCCAACTCACCATGGCCAACTCGCCATGGCCAACTTGCCATGGCCAACTCGCTACATCATGGCCAACTTGCTGCAGGACAACTTGCCATGGCCAACTTGCCACAGGACAACTCACTGCGGGACAATTTAACAATTCTATTCAATTATTTAAAATAAATAAAAATTATTTTAATTTTTGCCATTCACATTTCATTCTGTCCCTCCTTTTGCATCCTTTCTNNNNGCATTGTGGGACAATTTAACAATTCTATTTAATTATTTAAAATAAATAAAAATGATTTTAAGTTTTGCCATTCACATTTCATTCTGTCCCTCCTCTTGCATCCTTTCTTTAATGATTCTATTCCACCATTTCTTTGGTATTAGTGTAACTCTTGCCCAGCAGTGGGTTGTCCTGTGGTGAGATGGCCATGGCAAATTGTCCTGCAGTGAGTTAGCCATGGCAAGTTGGCCATGGCAAGTTGGCTGTGGTGAATTATCATAGACCCCTCTCAACCCAATTCACCTCACAGGGATATTGTTTTGGGGAAAATAGGAGAAAAGAATATTAGGTATATTTGCACTTTTCACTTATTTATAAAAAAATAAAAGCAGGATAGTAAACAAATCAAAAAGCAAACAAACAAACAAATAAACTTTCTCCTATATTTTTGGGCAAGCGCTCTTTCTCACCCTTTCTTTGTTTACCAAACAACTTTTTCTGGTGTACAAATCAAGAGCTTTTGCCTTGACAGCTTCAAGCATTACCCCACCTCTATTTCCATGTAGCTTGAAATAGTTTGGGCCAAGATTACTTTCAGTGCCACATATGTTCCTATAATCTGCTTTCTTAGATCTTTAATGGGATTCCACCATTAAATCTTAGAGCTTTTACAGGTCCCACCACAGATGCTAATTCTGTCTTCAGATTATGGCATAACCTGCACTGGAAATGGGCTGCTTTCCCTCTCCCCTCCACACTTAACTGAAGAGGGGTCTTAAAACATGTCTTTTTATCCAGGCTTCTTAGAGTATTATAGATTTTTTAAAGACATTTTTAGTTATCTGTTAATCATTTTTATTGGAGAAGAATATTATTAAGCCACCTAAGACTACTAATGGAAGAGGAGAACATATGCATTTTTTTTTAAAAAAAACACATCAATTGAAATTTCGGAGGGCTTTGAAACTCATCATAAAAGTGGCTAAGGAATGCATAATTTTTTTTAAAAAATGTCTATGGGATTAGGAGAGTTTCGTTATTTTCTAAAACAACAATGATAACCGTATGTTCAGAGCCACGGTAACTGCATTGCTTCATCTGTCTCAAAATGGTGGAAAACTACACCAACCAGTTTTTAATAAGTGATCTCTGAAACTGTGGCTGAAATGGAGAAAAAAGTATATGCCACAGATTGTCTAATCAGCATAGATAGGTAAACCATTTAAGAGCCACAAAATTGTCATCTGGTGACACACACATAGTAACATACCCATAAACACACAACAACGGACTCACACACATACACCCACTAACACAAGCCACACTTTCAAACACTCAGCAAACAGCTCCCTTTCTTGTTTTGTCTCCTTTCTCTTGTATACATGAACACATTTACACACTCTGTAAAAGTCTGACTAAATATTGCTATATGTTGATAATCAAATGCTGAAAGATATCAACTGGGAATGATTAGACACTGGTAGTAAGTTTCATTCTATGTCAAATGCTGTTCTTCATAGTTGCAGAGGAGAAAGGAACATGAAGATCTGCCCTTGTCAATGAGGCATCACGGATATTATGGAATAGATAAAACTTTTGCTATCACTTTGGACACCTCAAACATGGTGTTTTCCAATGGAGTCAATACAACTTTGATTGGCAAATCACAAAAGGGGCTGTACAGTTAAGAAGAAATCAGATGTACAGTACATAACCCATTCAGTCCTTACCACTGAGGGGTTTTTTTCCTTCCATGAAGTGCATTAAGTACAGGTAGTCTTTGAGTTATGGCCATAATTGAGCAAAAATTTATGTTGCTAAGTGAAACATTTGATAAATGAGTTTGCCCCATTTTATCACTTTTCTTGCCATAGTTGTTAGGTAAATCATTGCAGTTGTTAAATTAATCTGGATTCCCCATTGATTTTGCTTGTCAAAAGGTCGCCAAAGGGGATCACATGACCCCAGGACACTGCAACCGTCATAAACATGAATCATTTGCCAAGCATCTGAATTTTGATCATGTGACCATGGGAATGCTCCAATGGTCTTAAGTGTGAAAAACGGTCATAAGTCACTTTTTTCAGTGTCGTTGTAACTTTGTACAGTCACTAAATGAACTGTTGTAAGTCGAGGACTACCTGTATACCCTTTTAAAAAGATAATAGCAATAGCAATAGCACTTAGACTTATATACCGCTTCATAGTGCTTTACAGCCCTCTCTAAGCGGTTTACAGAGTTAGCATATTGCCCCCAACAATCTGGGTCCTCATTTCACCGACCTCGGAAGGATGGAAGGCTGAGTCAACCTTGAGCCGGTGAGATTTGAACTGCCGAACTGCAGCTAGCAGTCAGCTGAAGTAGCCTGTAGTACTGCACTCTAACCACTGCGCCACCTCGGCTCTTTAGATAACATCTAAACCATTGCTTCTCAGCCTTAGCTGAGATGTGTGGGCTTATAACCCACAGTATTTTTTCTTAAAGTTAGATTAAAATTTCTCTTGCATTTTTTTAAAAAACCCTTCCTCCCATGAAATAGAGCTTTCTCTTTTACTTCTTTTCTCTGGACGTGCTTGAGAATAGGTTTCACATTTCTCTTAGAATATTTGAGGGTCTCACTGGAGTTTATGGAGACATGTACTACTAGTGTGGTGTTTGATGATATACAGTAATTCACCATCCCAGCCCTCATTTACCAAACTTAAAATAAAAATAAAAATGGTGGCCACTCTGTCATCATGACTACCCTTGGAGTTCAGGGGAGCCAGAGAGGCAACACATTACAAAAGCAGGACATTCACTCCAGAAGTGGGTTCTAACTTACCTCGCTGCCGGTTCGCTTCCTCCCGTGCTGCGTGGGCATGCCTCATGGGCGCGCATGCGTTCCGCACACACGTGCATGCGCAGTGGGGAAAAAATTATTTTTTAAAAAAAAAGCCAAAAACAAGATGGCGATGCATGTGCAGTGCCGGAAACTTGGCTTCTGTGCATGCGCAGAAGGAAAAAAATAAAAGAAAAATTCAAAAAAAATATTCAAAAAAAAAGATGGCGGCGCCCACGGACCAGCATCGACTGAACCGGATCCGTGACATCATCGTGACATCACCAGCGGGTCGCTACCAGTTCAGGCAAACTGGTCCGAACCGGGAGGAATCCACCTCTGATTCACTCTCACCTTACAACTAAAGAAAAGTTGTTATTTTCCTCCACACCATTAGTTTTTTGTCTTTTGATATGTAGGAATGGATTATGGGATACTTATATTTCCATGATAGGTTTGATGCCAACAATAGTTTCTCCTGCTTTACATACAGAGCAAACAGCTTAACATATAAAGTTTAGCTTATGGGATATCTGTGAAGACTCCTAGCAAATCAGTTGATTTTATTCTATTTAGCTTGGCATAGGATTATTTTTTAGAAATGTTTTAAATGATTTGATTTGTTCATGCTTTACTTATTGCTCCTTTTTCAATGCCACCATCCATTTTTTCTTTATCTTGGGTTTATTAGATGCTGTAATATCTCCCATGTCTGTGACAATTTCCATTAATATCTTGAAGGCAGCTATTAAGTATCATTAGAAGCAAAGACTATAGATGGAGGCTGCAGATGCTAACCGTGCAGGGAAAGATAATCGTCACTTTTTCATTTGAATCTTTGTTCTCAACATGCAAATGAAATGCTCTGCTTTTTTTTTTGTCTCCCTTTTTTCTGTAGTAATACTTTCCATCATGTGTTGAAGAAAAAGCCCAATGTTTGTAGCTCAGAAAATATCTATATTTAGGTTATTATCACCTGTTGGTATTTTCCTTTGGTGAAAAGATGTAGCTCAAATCATGTTCTTTGTACATCAAAGATCCAAAATTATCCTCAGCATCCTCAGCTGCCACTAGCCATAGTAGCAAATTAGATTAATCAAAGTCCATTCTGATAGAATAAGGTTAACCATTTTACCCAGTTAATTAATTCACAAATGGTAAGGCAATTTAAAAGATTTTTTTAAAATGCTAAACAATAATATTTGTCATTTATTTTAGTTGCAACTCTTTCATAAAGGCTACTTAAAAGGTCCAGGGTGGCATACACAATGCGAAAAATTTAAACCATTAATTCAATCATCATAAAACCAATTCAAAATTATAGATACGATGGGTACAAGATTGCTCAAGATCATTGCTAGGTGCCAAATGTCCGTTATAAAATGATGGTTTTCACAGCTTTCCAAAAATGCCTTAAGTGTCAAGTTTCAAGGGCATCTATAAAGTGGAAGACACCAGGGACATAACCATGGTGTCTTTGCATGATCGCAAGTCCACATAACCATATCTCTTCTTGGAGTAGGACCTTTAACAGGTCTCTGGGTGGGCAGAATCATCCCAATATAAACCAGCATTGCACCATGTTAGCTTTAGTGATGAGAACTAGTGAAACAGTATTTACTTCTTGCTAGATTTTAATATGAGCTTGAGTTATGTTCAATGCTTTCACAGCATCTCCAGTCATTCAAGTCAATAAGTCAAACAAACAATTGTTGTATTTGTTTTCTACACGGAGATATACATACAATAGCAATAGTATTTAGAGTAATAATTCCCTCCATACAATATACATACAATAGCAATAGTATTTAGATTAATAATTACCTCCATAGTGATTTACAGCACTCTCTGAGCGGTTGACAAATGTCAACATATTGTCCCAGCAATCTGGTTCCTCATTTTACCAATATCGATGAAAGGCTGAGTCAACCTTGAGCCAGTCAGGATTGAACTCCAAGCTATGGGCAGAGTCAGCCTGCAATACTGCATTCTAACCACTGCACCACCATGACTCATGACATGCAGGTACCTTTCAACTTACAACCACTCACTTAGTGATCATTTGTAATTACATTAACATTGAAAAGGTGACTTACAACTGGTCCTCACACTTTCAATTGTCACAGCAGCATCCCCATAGTCATGTGATCGAAATTCAGGCACTTGGCAACTGGCATGTATTTATGATGGCTGCAGCATCTCAAGGTCCTATGATCACCACTTGCAACCTTCCCAGCCAACGTTCGATGAGCAAAATCAATGGGGGAAGCTGGATTCACTTGACGACTGCATGATCCACTTAACAAGTGCAGTGATGCGCTAGACAACCCTAGGAAAAAGGTGAAATTCAGGTGTGGCTTATTCAATAGCCACCTTGTTTAGCAATGGAAATTGTGATCATAAATTGAGGAATACCTCTGACTTCCCTATAAGGATGGAAAATGTTATCTTAGCCTATGTAATTGTCAACAGCTGTCCCATTAGTATATCAGTTTCAGTATACAGATAGTCCTCGACTTACAACAGTTCATTTAGTGACCGTTTAAAATTACAACGGCACTAAAAAGTGACTTATGACCATTTTTCACACTTACAACCTTTGCAGCCACATGATCAAAATTCAGATGCTTGGCAACTGGTTCCTATTTATGATGGCTGCATTGTCCGGGGGTCATGTGAACAGCTTTTGCAACCTTCTGACAAGCAAAGTTGGCAGAGCCGAGGTGGCGCAGTGGTTAGAGTGCAGTACTGCAGGCTACTTCAGCTGACTGCTAGCTGCAGTTCGGCAGTTCAAATCTCACCAGGCTCAAGGTTGACTCAGCCTTCCATCCTTCCGAGGTGGGTAAAATGAGGACCCAGATTGTTGGGGGCAATATGCTGACTCTGTGAACCGCTTAGAGAGGGCTGTAAAGCCCTGTAAAGCGGTATATAAGTGCTATTGCTATTGCTAAAGTCAATGTGGAAGCCAGATTCACTTAACAATGGTGTTACTCACTTAACTACTGCAATGATTCACTTAACAGCGCAGGCAAGAAAAGTCATAAAATTTAACCGTTTCACTTAGCCACCTAAATTTTGGGCTCAATTGTGGTGGTAACTCGAGGATTTCCTGTCCTTCAAACAAAACTGAAGCTCTGAATTGTACAGAGGATATCCGCATTCTGCGTTACTTCTGAAAAGTGCTAATGCGTTTGGTAGGCTTGGTACACGTTTCAAAGAAATCAGCATCAGATTGACCATGTAATTGTAAAGAACAAAAAAAAGGAAAAAAAGAAAGGAAAAGAAAACCCGGCAAGCTCATGAGAGTCAATGAACTGTTTCCTGAGCAGTGTTACTAATAAAACATGACCATCAGTTCATTTGTCAATCATGCTCGATGGTCTTACTGTGGAGCCTGATGAAATACCTGCCTTCTTTTATTTCTCAGTATTCTCTGAAGTATTAGTTACCCACTTGTATAAAGCATTTGGCATTTGTTTGTTCTTTTCATGATATATCATTTCAAGTCATGAATATATTTGGGATGCCTGAGTGAATACCGATAATGTCTGGGTGACCATTTGCCCACCTTTGTATCAAAAAAAAAAAAAAGAAGAAGAAGAACTCTCCTCTTCACATGAATAAAAAAACAACTTAAAAAGAAATTGAAGTGTTCCCAGCTTCTACTATTTTGTCCTGGATACACTGCTACAGTGAACAGAATATTTCCAAGCAGGACCTGAATATGAAATTACAGGTCAGTTTCTTCTCTATCTTGCTTATGTGTGGATGCAGTCAAATATAGGTACAACACATTCAACTTACTTTTCAAAGGATGGGAATATTTGGATAACCAGGAAGGTCAGTCTTCTTGTTCTCGTCGCCTTCGGCATTTCCATAGGCTCTTTGTTCTTCCCATTGTTAATCTAGAGGGTTGCAGTGGCTCAGATTTAACCAGCTGCTTAGATATCTTCAGGTAACAATAATGACAAAGAAATGGCAACTTGTGCACAACAATGTCAATGGCACAAATCCCACCTTTTTGTACCTGCATCCCAACATTGGATATAAAGATGTGATGTCTTTATACATACATTGCCATATTCCTTGCCCCCCCCCCCCGATGTCCATGTGCTTGAAAGACATGTCCAGAGGCAATAGATCTAATTGTATTATCCTATCCATTGCTTGCTCCCTTTTTTTCTCCAAATAATGCTTGCTCTAATACTGGTACTGGAGCAGTGGTGAAATCCAATTTTTTTTACTACCGGTTCTGTGGGCGTGGCTTGGTGGGTGTGGTGTGACTTGGTGGGCATGGCTTGGTGGGCGTGGCAGGGGAAGGATACTGCAAAATCTCCATTCCCTCCCCACTCCTGGGGGAAGAATATTGCAAAATCTCCATTCCCACCCCACTCTGGGGCCAGCCAGAGGTGGTATTTGCCGGTTCTCCGAACTACTCAAAATTTCTGCTACCAGTTCTCCAAACTACTCATAATTTCCACTACCAGTTCTCCAAACTACTCAAAATTTCTGCTACCAGTTCTCCAGAACCTGTCAGAACCTGCTGGATTTCACCCCTGTACTGGAGTACCTGTGTTGCCTGCAAATTTCTCCTTCTTGGGCCACACTGTTCATTTTAAGAATATTTCTTCTTCCCTTCAAAGTCTTTTACACCAAAACAATGGCTCTATTCATCAAGCTAAATCCTAAAAAGAAGCCATTTGTAAGTGGAAGAGGTTAAACAAATCACGGGAACTTCTGCAATTTGTTTAGTTTGCTTTTTCCTCCTATGAATTCATTCTGTTTTGTTTTTTTAACTTTGGCTGGTAATAAGTCACAATTTCCCAGGCCACACGCTATTTTATTTTTAGATTTTTATCATACCCTGTTTTATCATGTACAACTTAAGGTGACAAACATACCTAATACATCTTCCTTTTACATAGACCAGAGCTGTGTAGACCAGGTGCTAAGCCTAACAGGCTATACCGAAGCAGGATTCCCACAAGGCCTCAAAACCCAAGGCTGTGTTCATAGACTTAACTGTGGCATATGGCACAATTTGGAAGAATGGGTTGTTATACAAACTGTACCATATTATAGCAATAGCAATAGCACTTAGACTTATATACCGCTTTACAGTGCTTTACAGCCCTCTCTAAGCGGTTCACAGAGTCAGCATATTGCCCCCAACAATCTGGGTCCTCATTTTACCCACCTTGGAAGGATGGAAGGCTGAGTCAACCTTGAGCCGGTGAGATTTGAACCGCTGAACTGCAGCTACAGTAGCAGTCAGCTGAAGTAGCCTGCAGTGCTGCACTCTAACCACTGCGCCACCTCAGCTCTATTATCCCCTGCAAAAGTCTCTGTCGACTAATTAATAGCATATTGAGTGATAGGTTCTTTCAGATAATAATGTGGGACAACATAAATAACGTAACAAGATTAAACTACAGTCTCTAACACGGAGATTTATACATATCAGATATGTACGGGGATGCAAATTTGGATTTGCTGATAATTTGGTGATCGCAGTACAAGCAAAACACACTGAGGTGGCAGACAGCTTCCTGTGCAAAGATCTTAAGATCTTGAGAAAATTCTTCACTGACTGGAGGCTTACTCCTAGCACCAGCAAAATGGTAACTATATGCTTCCACTTTAACAACAAACTAGCATATAAAGCCCCAAAGATCTACTTAAACAATAATTTAGTCCCTTATAACTCCCATCCAATGTACCTTGGAGTAACACTGGACTGGACTCTCTCCTATAAGATACATCTAAAGAATATGAGGACAAAAATCAATACTAGGAACAACATACTCCAGAAATTATGCAGAACTAAATGATGCTGAGCTTCAATTGTTAGGTGGCCTAGACATTAGTATTTGAACACAGATCTTTTTAACATTTGCATTTTATAATATAATGATAAATAATGAAAATATAATTATATTTTATAATATAGTATTGTTTTGCTAACTTTGGTGAAATGTTAACAGTAATGGGTTTACTTACCTTTGCTACCGGTTCAGAGATGTGCGTGCGCATGTGCAGAAACTCCATGATGACATCCGGGCGGGTGGGTGGAGCCTCCCATTGCTACCACTACCGGTTCGCCCGAAGCGGGGCGAACCGGTAGCAACCCACCACTGAATGTTAATATATATTGCTAGTCCATGTGTGACATGCTATATGCTAAATAAATAAACTCCTTTCTTATCCTTTCTTCACGACAATAACCCTATGAGAGAGATTGGGCTGACTGGCCCAAAGTCACCCCACTGGTTTTTCATGCTTGAAGCAGGACTAGAACTCACAGTCTCCTGGTTTCTAGGCCAGCACTTTAACTACTACACTAAACTGACTCTATCATGGAAAAAAGTTTTTTTTTTTTAGTGTCTCCCACTGGCACAAGAGATAAACAAAAATTATCATAGTCTGACAAATTGATGGCGTTAAATGCAGACAATGTTGAGCCCAGCACAGGAGAACAAATCTGCCTGACTGCATGAATGAATCACCCATAACTTCAGTAACATATGGCAGGAGGAGTTAGAAGGTCATATGGTACTTGGAATTTAATTCACAAGTGATATAAGATCTTTATCCCTCCAAATGTGATGTGCACATGACATAAATATACACAAAAAGTGTTTTTGTTTGTGTGTTGAGAAAAATGGCAGCCACCAGTTTTGATTCAGTCTCACTGTGATATGATCAACGCAATATGGACATAAAAAGATCCAACATCCCATATTTTGTACATCTTGTTCTTTGCAAATGCTCCTCAAGGGCAACCATATGTAGCACATTTCAGCGCCTAATTTAAAATTTATGAAAGAGTAAACCTGTGACACAGTGGCCAAAGTTAATGGAAAGGTTTAATGTAACAAGACTAAATATTAGAGTATACCTGAGCTATACATTTGCTTTTATTAGTTCTGTAGCAGAAAATTTGGTATTCAGGTCATTTAATTTTTCCTGTTAAGTTACTAAGAACAAGCACTGGTCCAATTCTTCCCCCATCCTTGAATTGGATAAGGAGTATGCTATCATCCACATATTGGTGACATGTCGCTCCAAATGTCTATATACCTTCATTCTTAACCTTCCTACAGATCCTGAATTCAATTAAGAATTGGCAAACTTCTTCTATTATCCATCTCATAAGTACCGGTACATAAAAACAGATTCGTAGTCTGTAAGTGCTACAAGTCTTCAAAGGGTATTTAAAACATACTTTCAGCTGATAAGCCCAGAACATAATTGTATACCTCTAAAGAAAATAGTTGCAACAATATTTTGTTTGCCACACAATCATCCCACTTTGGCAGCACAGAACTGAAGGCATTTGGTTAGAACTAAGAAGATGCTTTGTAGAGACTATTTGCTGATCTAGTATGGTACTCTTGGGCTGACTGCCATTGGCCCCATCACCAAAGCGGGAAACATTTTGTGGTGGAAGAAACTGTATTTTAGGAATAACAGAAGGTAGGCTGAGAGAGCAATGATGAGGCACATAAAACATGTACTATTGCTGCCAATTCTGGACTGCACAAATCTGGAAGATCACCAGACAGAAACCAAGAAATACAAATATCTCTTTGCTCTCTTCTAGTGTATATGTGTCTCTCTGTGTGTTAAGTCTGGTACTCATAGATTATCTGCAAGATATCAGAGAGAAGTCCAGGGGTGCAAATTATGCATGTGAGGTCCATGCAGGTTTTTACTATTTCTGCTATATAATGTAGAAAGTTAGCACACACCCCTCTCCTAGAAGAATGAAATATTTTGAGAAATATTAAAAAGGCAGAATATTATATTTCCCTGGATGAGAAATGGAGAAATATGCTCTTGGAAAGCAGCCCCTACCTTCCTTAATAGCCCACAGCAGATGTCAGCACTTAAGAGATAGAGATAGCTAGCTCTATTCATAAGCAAATTCCCTGCAGCAAGGTCTGAAAAAAAGGTAGGATTAGCCCTCAGCCACAATAGGAATTGCCCAACAAGCCCCTTCATTGCATCCCCCAAACGTCAACCAAACCTGGGAGCTCAGACAACCTCAGCTATGACCGCTACATAACCCCTACATGGCCCCATGGGAGTCTGACAACAGCCAATAGAATGCATGTTCTTGCACAGGAACAAGAAGCTCAAGCGCAAAGCCTAAGAGAAGGTATAAGTACCCCCCACTCTCAACTCCATGTGGTCAGCTGCCCAGGACCTCAAACCCATGTGGTTCTGCTTCATCATTAAACCATCTTTCCAATCAGCCTCCATGTTTCCAGTGTCTTTCTCCTGGCTTGGAGCTTAACCAGATGGATATTTCTCCCAACAGTAGCATCTCAGAGAAGGGTTTTTCATGCCACCTCCATGCATTTCTTCTGAAAAATGGGTTCTCCTGCTGAAGCTCAGAATCTTTTTATTGCTAAGTAATTTGCTCAAGAAGTGAGCAGAGCCTTTGAGATGACCTGGAAAAACTATGCAATAGTTATTATAAAAAATATGCTTTAGGAAAGTATTTAAAAAACACACACACAAACTGATTCAACCTTACCTCCCTGGGCTATTAGACAGAAGGAAGGGAAAACAGTCTGACTTTCAAGATTCTGTTGTAATAGCACATTCAATAAAGTATAGCTGCAGTCAAATTGGTAAAATCTGTTTCCTGAACTGGGCTGGAGGGCTGACAGAAATGATCTTGATCAGCTTAGATATACTAAGTCATAATTATAAAACTTCACTGTCTATGCTGTCTTCTACAGATAGTCCTCAATTTATATGCAACTTGAAGTGATGCAGGGGTAAAATTCAGCAGGTTCTGACAGGGTCTGGAGAACCGGTAGCGGAAATTTTGAGTAGTTCGGAGAACCGGCAAATACCACCTCTAGCTGGCCCCAGAGTGGGGAGGGAGTGGGGATTTTGCAATATCCTTCCCCCAGGAGTGGGGAGGGAATGGAGATTTTGCAATATTCTTCCCCCTGGAGTGGAGTGGGAATGGGGATTTTGCAATATTCTTCCCCCTGGAGTGGGGTGGGAATGGAGACTTTGCAATATTCTTCCCCCTGGAGTGGGATGGGAATGGGGATTTTGCAATATTCTTCCCCCTGGGGTGGAGTGGGAATGGGGATTTTGCAATATTCTTCCCCCTGGAGTGGGGTGGGAATGGGGATTTTGCAATATCCTTCCCCTGCCACGCCCACCAAGCCACACCCACAGAACCGGTAGGGAAAAAATTTGAATTTCACCCCTGAGTTGAAGTCCATTACATTATCCCCGTAATCATGGCTTGCAACCAGCTTGCTTTTATGATGATTGCCGCATCTTGCAGTCAAGTCATTGTGATCTGCGACCTTTTCAGCCAGTACCCAATAAGCAAAGTCTATTCGGGAAGGCAGAATCACTTAACAACTACAGTGTATATAATCATAAAAATTGGGTCCAGTCCAGAGGTGGGTTCCTCCCAGTTCGGACCGGTTTGCCTGAACCAGTAGCAACCCGCTGGTGACGTCACGGAGCTGGTTCGGTCGGTGCCGGTCTGTGGATGCCGCCATCTTTATATATATATATATATTTTCTTCTGCGCATGCGCAGAAGCCGAGTTTCCAGCACTGCGCATGCGTCACCATCTTGTTTTCGGCTTTTTTTGGGGAGAGATTTAAAAAAAAATTTTGCACTGCGCATGCGGCGCAGGAGGAAATGAACCGGCAGCGAGGTAAGTTAGGGCCCACACCTGTAAGCCTATATTTCATTAAATTACCACATTTCTTGTTGCTTTTTCCCTGAGTTTATACCTAATAAAAAGTTATGGTTTTGTTGTGGTCCGCCAGCGGCCTGTTCAGCTGGCGGCAGAGCCGGACATACACATTTGTTTTTTGAGGTTTTCGCGGGTATTTGTATGTAGGTCTGTGGTTATTCGGGTTTTCTCCCGCGTGAAGTTGGAGATGTCATTGCAACGTTTCGACGAAGTCTCATTCGTCATCTTCAGGCTGATTATCAGGCTTGTGTCTTCAGCCTCCTGCTTCTAGGAGCAATGTGTATATATAAATGTGTATATATGTAAATATATATATATTTTTTTTGAAGAAAAAAAATGGGGGGGGGATTTTTTTTCCTTCTATGCATGCGCAGAAGCCGAGTTTCTGGCACTGCGCATGTGTCGCCATCTTGTTTTCGGCTTTTTGGGGAGGGGAATTTTTTGGGATTTTTCGGCACGGGAGGAAGCGAACCGGCAGCGAGGTAAGTTAGAACCCACCCCTGGTCCAGTCACCCCTGGTCCAGTCACCCACCCCTGGTCCAGTTCTTAACTCACTTAAGAACCATTTTGTGATCAAAATGCTACTCCTAATTGGGGTTATAAATCCGGAACTATTGAAATGATTGAACTGTAGAACCGGGGGTGGGGGAGGGGATTTTATTGTTCACCTTATTCTTTTCTGGTTCAACATTTTTCCCCATTTGGTTTTAAATGAATTGCTATTCCAAACCAGTTGTTTAGATGGGCTAATTATGATAAATAATGTTTTATGCCTGCATGGATGTAGGGAAGTCATATTCACAAAGGTTTCATGTATCCACCACGGCTTCCACTGTTATTGCTCTAACCTGAGTTAAATGCAGTATCTAATTGCTAGTTCCAGTGTGTTATGTTTATACAATACGATCCTTATTTTTTTCCACTTGAGTAGATAAAGGAGGTATCTATTTATGTTATCGTCACCAGAATTTGATTAGTTACATTGAAAACCAACAGAAGCAGATGTATTCTCTGAAAGAAATGGGAGTTTGAGCAGCATGAAAAGCACAAAAGGAAAAAAGGAAAGGGAGGGACATTACCGTTGGCACATAGAGCATTATTTAATGTGCATAATCTAAGCTCCAATCCAGATTTCGAGCTAGGGTAATACAAATTCTGCAATGTGAAAAGCTTATTTTTATTTGAAAAGCTTATATATATATATATTTATATATTTTTGTCTGTAAGAGCAAACTGCTCAATCTTATGAGTCACTTATGAAAATTCTGCTTGCCCTCCATAGTTATTATGAAAAGGAGATGCGTGTGAGCACTCAGTAGATGCATCAATAGAAAACCAATCTATTTGCTATCGGTTCTGGTCGGATGGTATTCTGATTGGTCATATCTTTAATAGCTTTTAAAGAGTTACCTTCTTAAATCCTAACATGCAAAGCTTTTGGGAGGGAAGATGGGTGCAGAAGAAAGACATCATCTGTTGGGGTCATTGATGAACAACAGGCACAAATGGAATAGTATTAGATTAGGAGTGAATGAATGAGTTTCTATGGTAGATGGTGGATGGATAGAAGCAGAATATTATATTTCCCTAAAGGAAAAATAGAGAAACATGCTCTTGGAGACAGAAAGCAGCCCCTAAGTCTTTCTTAATAGCCCCCAGCAGATATTTTGTGCCCATTAAGAAAGATTGGGCCAGCCTATGTACAAAACAAAAGACCTCTAGCTCCAGGATGATGGGATTAAGATATGACCCCTCAGGACATGATAGGATTAACCCTCTACCATCTAGCAGCAGAGCTCACCACATTGCACAATCTCCTGTGGACATTGCATCACCCTCCAAGCTTCAACCAAACTTAGCTCAGACAATCTACAGAGCCAGCTATGACCCCTACAACAGCCAATAGAATACATGTTCTTGCACAGGAACAGGAAGTTCAAGTGCAAAGCCCAAGAGAAGGTATAAAAGCCACTCACTCTCAACTCCATGTGTTCAGCTACCCAGAATCACACGTGCTTCGTGGTTCTGCTTCTTCATTAAACCATCTTTCCAATCAGCCTCCATGTTTCCAGTGCCTTTCTCCCGGCTTGGAACTGAACCAGATGGATATTTCTTCCAACAAAGAGTTAAGGTTTTGATGAGCATTTTTCAACAAGAACTAGCAGATTTCATTCAGTAGAGTCATCTCTGCTGTAGATAATCTCCCACTTCCCCCATTACAGCTCACAAATCTGTTCCCATGGGACTCAATGACAAATTTCTTGTTTTTCATAAAATGGAAAGGACTCAGGAGGTGACAAACTTGGCTTACTTTGTGCTAAAGAGCTCAGCAGGGCTATGCCTGGTTACTTAATTGGATGGGATTCTTCCAGGAAATATCATAGCTGTAGGCTAGTCTGGGAAGTTCAAAAAGAATTCCTGCACGAAGGCAGTGATCAGCTATTTGTCCTGGAGGTGATTAAAATAAGCAGAACAATAAAAAGAATCTACAATGTAGTCCTCAACTTACAACCATTCATTTAGTGACCATTTGAAGTTACAACAGCACTGAAAAAGTGGCTTATGACCATTTTTCACACTTACGACTGTTGTAGCATACCTGTGGTTGCACAATCAAAATTCGGATACTTGACAACTGGCATGTATTTATGACAGCCAGGGTCATGTGATCACCTTTTGCGACCTTCTGACAAGCAAAGTACCACAAATGGGGAACTAGATTCACATAACAATTGTATTACTAAATTAACAACTGCAGTGATTCACTTAACAACCGTGACAAGAAAGGTCATAAAGTGGGGCAAAATTCACACAACTATTTTGCTTAGCAACAGAAATGTTGGGCTCAATTATAGTCATAAGTATTCTTATTAATATATTTTATTGTTTTCCTGTTATTCTTTCCCCCTAGCTAAGTGTTGGTGAACCTTTTCGGCACCGAGTGCCGAAATGGGGCCACGCGCGAGGATGTGCGCGCGTGCCGGAAACTGGAAGAGCAGCCGCCCGGTACACATGCGTGCGCCGGGAAGATTATCTCCCAGTTTCCAGCACGCACATGGCCACCGCCACCTGGTCTTCCAGTTTCTGGTTCGCATGCGCACGTAAAGACCAGCTGGCTGGTGCGCATGCATGTGCCGGAAACTGGAAGATCATCTTCCCAGCACGCACATGCGCACCGGTAGCTTCTCTTCCGGTTTCCAGCACTCCCACATGCATGAAGACCAGCTGGACGGCGCGTCAGAACCCGGAAGAGCAACAGGCGACAGCTCGCATACCCGGGGAAATGGCTCTGCCTGCCACTTCCGGCACACGTGCCATAGGTTCGTCATCACGGCCCTAGCTGAATACAGCACTGATTTGGGAAAGCTAAGCTGAGTGGTTTCATTCTTGGATTGAGACTACAGACTAGACTGGAAAGTCAACTAGAAACAAAATGACAACAGCATCTATAATTATAACAATAATCCTAGAAAAAAGAAGAGTTAAATTACTTCCATATTGTTTCCAAGTATTTATTTGTTTGTTTGTTTGTTTGTTTGTTTGTTTGTTTGTCAAACATGTACAAGATAGCAGGTATAGGTATAAACATAAACATAATCAAAGTGAATACAGATAGATGAGGACAATAGGACAGTAGGACAGGGACGGTAGGCACGCTGGTGCACTTATGCACGCCCCTTACAGACCTCTTAGGAATGGGGTGAGGTCGACAGTAGACAGTCTAAGGTTAAAGTTTTTGGGGTTTGGGGAAGAAACCACAGAGTCAGGTAGTGAATTCCAGGCATTGATCACTCTGTTGCTGAAGTCGTATTTTCTGCAGTCGAGTTTGGAGCGGTTTACATTAAGTTTGTATCTATTGTGTGCTCGTGTATCGTTGTGGTTGAAGCTGAAGTAGTCATTGACAGGTAGGACATTGTGGCAGATAATTTTATGAACTACATTTAGATCGGTTCTAAGGCGATGTAGTTCTAAGTTGTCTAAGTAAACTAAATGGACTAAGTAAATTACTAAGTAAATTACTAAGTAAACTAAATGGACCTGTCCTTGCAGCTGAACTCAGGTTGTTTCTCTTATATACCATTTGGGAAAACATCTTGGGGGGAGAAAAACATAATGTGATGCAAAGGATTTCCGCTAGGCTGGCTAGAATTGTCCACACTTAATCCAACGTTAACATTGTATTCCTGTCGAAATACTTTTTGGTTGTTCCTTGGTATAGAAAATCGATGGAAATTTCTAGCACTATAAGGCAAAATAAAACAAAAAACTAAAACCCTTTGAAAAGATTTTGATTGCATAAGCAAAGGGAGAAAAATGTGGTGGAGGGCTAAGATCCTTCAAAAGCCTGCAAGCCCCGGAATAAATCGGAACATCATTGCTCAATCCGACAAGTGGGCTGTGAACAGTTGCAGAGTTGTGCTACTACTGCATGTAAGGGTATAGAAGTATAGAAAGGCTACTTTAATAGATCCTGGTCACTCTGCTAGGGAGTGTATAGCATTTGTTCAGATTCAGGAGCCTTGAAATAATTTGTTTTGACACAGGTCCCCAAGAAATACTCTGCTTAAGTTTACTAGACAAGAGATGTCCCAGGTACACACAAGAGCTTTATGTATGTGTGTGGAGGCTAATCATATTCCGTATTCATCTCCCAGTTTCTGGCAGCTCTGCCATAGCATGTTCCATTCAATTAATAATGCTGTTGCAAATTGGCAAATAGCATTTGGATTAAAACACCCAGAAGAGCCTTTTCCCCCCCCCTTCCCAGAAGAATAAAAAATGTTCTGCCTTTTCTCTGGTGTAGAACAATTTGTCAAGCAATTAGCCAATCTAATTAAATTTTTGTACTGCTAATCAAACAAATATGCTAATATTTTTTTTTTTTTTGGCTCAGGCGGTTCGCTGTCTCCTCGCATTTAACTTGATGGTTTGAAAGAGGGACAGTGCTGGCTGCCACTCCACATAATCACCTCATTTGCATTTTATATTGGTAAATCAAATTAAGCACCAGTGCCTTTTAGTATGATTGACTATGGTCACGGCTGTTCAGACCAGACCTTTTTTTTTTTTTCCATAGAAAATTAGGCACATTTTAATATGAGAGAGAAGGTTGGGCTTTCAGTGGTTGGCAAACGACATTCACTCAGCTAATTAAAAGTGCTTGTTGCTTTTTTTCTTTTTTTCCTGCCAGGATATGATAGATTTTCCCAGCTGGTGTGTCCATTTTGCCTTTTGCATAATTTCTTGATGGACGTTTTTTATTTTGCCCTCTAATAAGATTTGTCCAAACAACACCTCAAACGGAGTGGGGAGCGAGCAGTGTATAAATAATATTTTGTAGGTGTGATTTAATTTCAGGAAAACACTTATTTAGTAGAAGCTTGTAGGAATGGAATTGTTTAGTTAATGCCTGGGGAGGAGTGGGTATAGAGAGGCAGTATCTTTTAAAATCCTTTCCAGGGGAGGGAAGGAAGGAAGGAAGGAAGGAAGGAAGGAAGGAAGGAAGGAAGGAAGGAAGGAAGGAAGGAAGGAAGGAAGGAAGGAAGGAAGGAAGGAAGGAAGGAAAACCAACTCATCAGTTTTATGTTTAAAAAACGTAAGAATCACTGGGCTAAATACTGGAACTGAATTGTGGCTGATCCACATATCCCAAAAATTCATACTTGTTGAATCATTACTGGATTCAGTTCTAACTCCCATTTAGTCCAGAGAAATACTATTTTTCTAGATGTTAAGGAAGGGGGGGGCATGGGGGGCTGGAGATGCTGACACCTAACATGACTGGACAGATAGTGAGGCTGACACCAAAACTTTATCTTCCCCCCCCCTTTCTGGAAAAGGAAGGGGAAGGGAAATAAACATATTCTTGTTACTGGCAAGATTATTCTAGGAGGGGGAACAAATGTGGAGCACAGGGAGATTTTCCTTTGAATTTTGTCTTGTTTGAATTCTGGAAAGCTGCTAGGGTGAATGGATGTTTTCTTCATTTGATAGAAATTGTCGATTAAATGTTAATAAGATACATTTCAATTTGATTTCTAATCTGTTAAATTAACTTTCATGCCTCTCCTGCTTAGCAAGTTAATTATTATACATTATTTTCCAATCTCTTAATGTATATGGAAATTTATTTTAAAATCTTTATATACAACTGTCATTAGAAGCAAGTCCTAAAAATGGGCTCTATATATATTACATGGAATGCTTCAATGTCCCCTCACCCTCATGAATTTACCCTAAAACTATTGTTCTCTTGAAATACTCAGGCTTTAAAGGTAGAATCAATGTCTGTTTCTCTAGTTTCAAACCAATGACCACTGTCCTGATATACCTTTGTTACTTATCAGTCATTGTTATGGCTACTAAAAAGGTCACAGAGGACGTATGGCACCATAAAGGTTATTTTTGTTATTCTAAGGAGGAAGTTTAGACATCTGATATACTACCAAGATAATACAGACACTCGCTTTAATTTTGACAACCAAGCTGGGATGTGGTTTGAAAAGAGAAAAGAGAAAGCTCTTTTTTATTTTGTCTAGAATTATACAGGATTTAGGGCCTTTTCCATGGATTGTCAGATCAAAGGCAGCCAGATGAGAATGCTTTGCCCCCGTCATATAATGACTGCAAAACCTGAAATGGAAATACATGATTTGTAATGGCTAGATAATGTAATGGCTAACCCAACATATAGATTATGGTCAGTAATTACTTCTTAGTTGAAATAACTAATGCAGAATTTCTTAAAGACTTCAATTATCTCAGACCTTTTCAGTCCAGGTTCAGGTCTGGTTTGAGAAGAAAATCAGCCTTGGTGATAGATGATTTCCTGCAGAAGAAAGAGGAGCGTGACTTTGTTGATCCTACTTGATCTCTTGGCAGCTTTTGATACCATCAGCTATAACAGTGTTTCTCAACCTTGGCCTCTTAAAGATGTGTGGACTTCAATTCCCAGAACTCCCCAGCCACCAAAGGGGAGCTGGCTGGGGAATTCTGGGAGTTGAAGTCCACACATCTTCAAGCAGCCAAGGTTGAGAAACACTGAGCTACAGTATGCTCTTGGATTATCTCTGTTACGGATGGACGGACGTGGTTGAAATTTGCATGGACATTCCTGATTGGTTTAACTGGTGGCGGGGAAAATAACCTGCTGTCAGTGGCCGGCTGGCCTGCTGGAGCTTGTTAAATAGAGCAGTTCGTATTGCTAGCGGCTTAGGAATAAAAGGTGCTGAAATACTCCCGTGTCCTGCCTCTTCTTCCCGCGCTCCCTATCTAACAATCTCCATGAGGAGTAGCCAGAGATATGACCCCACAGTAGTACCCATCCTTCTAACAGACTAGGGTTCTGAAATCTGCTTCACAGTTGTTCTCATAAATAAAATACATTTAGCCAAGCCTCTGCAATATAGTGTATATTAATAACTCTCTATATCTTTTTTTTTTTGCTGTCTTTGATTTTCCCATCACTTTTAAATATTTCCTTCACTTTAAAAAAATGGCATTCTAAAATTTTGAACTCTTCTGTCAATATTTCTGTTGACAACTTTATTTCCAAGCAGGGCCTTGGTACTGTTGTTATTAAATCAGAAATTCCTTCCATATTGTTTGCTACATGAGTATTCAAAGGCGTATTCATTTCCCATATCTAGAAATATAGTTCCTTCTGGGGATGTGATTCTTATGAAAACTTCATTGTTTTCATACTTCATGTCACTTCCCTTTTCTACTTCCCTTTTTTCTTAAAAAAAAAAAACCTTTTAAATTTAAAGGGAACCAGAGATATTTTAAAAAATCGGTACAACGGGAAGCCAACCATTACAGCATATACTTGAATTATGACTGTAATTTTCATCCTAAAATTTCTATTGTACTGTCCTCAGTATCATAGAAAGGAATAGTCCTGCCAGATAAACTTTATCTTTTCTTTTTTATGTACAGGCGGTCCTCAACTTACTAGTACAATTGAGACGAGAATTTTCATTGCTAAGCAGAAATTGTGGCTGTGGAACATCTTGTGTCTCCCCCCCCCCAGTGTGAGGTTGGCCCTGACCTTCCTCACCTTCCAGAAGAGCCTAAAGACCTGGCTCTGCCAGTTAGCCAATGGGGGAGTATCACAGTGGAGGTGGTTGATCGATTAACAATGGATCCCACCTCCCTACCATCCTGCTCCCAACCCCCCATCTTTTAATTTGGCCTTAAATTCTAGATTGTATACTAGCTTATTTATGCTCTTAGTTTATGGTAGTTTTTACTTGTATGATTTTAAGCTGCCCAGACTTAACTTGAGGTAAAATAGGCAGCCTATACATTTTATAAATACATACATACAAACATACATGCATACTATAAGCAAGCAAGCAAGCAAGCAAGCAAGCAAGCAAGCAAGCAAGCAAGCAAGCAAGCAAGCAAGCAAGCAAAGTGGTTGTTAAGGGAGTTGCACCTGATCTTTGCCACAGTTGTTAAGCAAATCACTGCAGTTGTTAAGTGAATCACTTTGTCATTAAGTGACTATGGCTTTCCCCTTTGACTTTGCTTGTGAGAAGCTGCCTGGAAATGTGACATATGGCAATCACATGATCCCAGGACACTGCAACCATCACAAATACATGCCATTTGCCAAGCACCAAAATTTCAATAGCAATAGCACTTAGACTTGTAGTGTATACTCCTTCAGAGTACTTTACAGCATTCTCTAAGCGGTTTACAGTCAGAATATTGTCCCCAACAATCTGGGTCCTCATTTTACCAACCTCAGAAGGATGGAAGGCTGAGTCAACCTTGAGCCGGTCAGAATCGAACTGCTGGCAGTCGGCAGAATTAGCCTGCAATACGGCATTCTAACCACTGCGCCACCACGTGAATGTGGAGATGCTGCAATGATTTTAAATGCAAGGACCAGTCGTGAGTCACTTTTTTCAATGACATTGTAACTTGAATCAGAGGTGGGCGTCACATAATGTAACAACCGGTTCGCCCAGCACTGAAAATGTGAGCGTGTGCATGAGTGGCCTTCCTCGCATGTGCGTGGCTTCAAAAACACAGCGATATAGAATGGGATAGCGCCAGGGTGGGTGGGGGGCCCACCGGGCCCACCCGCTGATCGGAACTACCGGTTCGCCTGAGCCGGTCCGAACCGGCAGCAGCCCACTTCTGACTTGAACGGTTGTAAACCGAATACTATCTGTATAATCCATACACAAAAATAAGCTCTTGAGCCTCACTGAACAGGTTTTTAGTGTTTCTGTTCTATGAGACGCTATTCTACCGAGTCTAGATTGCAATGAAGTCTTAGATTGGCGTACCTTCTAACATCAGTAATGAAAATTTGACATTGTATTCTTCCTTCTGCCATCTCAGTAGCTTCCAACCTTGTAAAGCCTCAAAAATAGACATTTCAAGACTAGCCAAGGATCTGATAGCACCTAATCCCTTCTCTGTCTCTGCCTCCTTCCCAAATGCTACTACAATTTAGATTCTTCAAAGTTAATCTAAAATGTAATCCTTCCCATTGTGGCAATAGAAACAAATTCAAAATGAACAAAAAAGGCAGAAACTTTGCTTCTTGCTACTTCAGCTGCTAATAGTTTATCTGGAATAGATGGTGCTTTCTGTTACCAGAGCACATGGAGCGAAGCAAAGAATTGTTCTGTATCTGTATTATTTTGTTTACTAATCTTTTAGCATTCTTTGACAAGCAATTTTAACAAGCTATTTTTTTTCCAATTTGTGTCATTGTTAAAATAATTTGCTTGGCAAGTAAACTGTCCAGAGGAAGGCAAAGTCCAGAAACCAATCTGTGGTGAAAGATTGAAAGATTAGATATCTTGGTAAGACAATTAAGAGAAGCAGAATGATAACTATCTTGAAGGGCTGTCAAAGAGATGATTAAGTACATTTGTTTTCTGTTATTCCAGAGAATAAGATTCAGACCAACAGTTTCAAATTACAAGAAAGAGGATTCAAGTAGACAAGAGCAAGAATTTCCCAATGGACTAAACTATTTTACATTGCACAGATTGCTAAGGGAGATGCTGGAGTGGAGGCAATGAGTCTGAATAGCAATGTATTAAGTTGGTTAGGAAGTACAGAATTTCCCACACTGGATGTCCTTTAAAGAATCCTTTAAAATCTCTTCGAACTTTGGTTAACAAAAGAAAAAGAAGCTTCTATATAATGTTTTAAAAGATTTCGCAAACTTTGTCAAAAACCAACCAACTTGCAAAGTATATCCATAAGATATTATACAGTAGATAGAGCAAGTGAAGTTGAAGGAGGAAATGTGTCATTTTAAAGCCACTTAATGGGTTTGTGGAAAAGGTGAATTTTGAACTACACATTTCCTGGGTTACAGTTCAGTCTCTTAATCATCCCACTGTACCATATACGTTCTTATAAGTTTTGCTAAAACAGTAGACGCAAGTCCATAGATTCAAATCATGTGAACAGGTCCTGCATCCAAACAGATCAGCTGATTTAGAACAAAGAAGAGTTCTCAGAAGCTCTTCCTATCATCCTGAAATAACAGCCTTTGATTGAGAAGATCCTATAAAGACAACAGGTTTCTCCCTTATTCGGTTTATTATTAGCTTAGTGATCAAGTACTATGCCGACCAATCCATTCAGTAGGGGGTTTGTTTGGTCTCTTTGTGTGGTATTTATAGCCTGGTCTGGTTAATGTCAATCTTCACTTTATTGGGAGTCTCTTAAATCCTGAAATTTTACTCAGACTTTTACTAATAAACCAAATCTTCACAGAGGAAAGCTATGTATGTTTCCTGCAGGCCCTGTGAAATCGTTCAGGAAAAAACTTAAAACATATGCCTTTTCAACATGTATATGGTTACATTTTATCGCTCTCTTGTTCAATAAGGAGAAGACTTCACTTCTTGATTTTAATTCCTTTGGGAAACTTAGACTTTTTCATGTAATGCATCAAAATTCTGTTGATGCACACATTATTTTTGAAAAATTATTATAATCATCACCATCAGCCAACCTATTATCAGTGATGTAACAATAAGATATACCGTGTTTCCCCCAAAATAAGACATCCCCGATAATAAGCCCAATCGGGCTTTTGAGTGCATGGCAATAAGGCCAAGCGCTTATTTCAGGGTTCAAAAAAATATAAGACAGGGTCTTATTTTCGGGGAAACACAGTAGTACTTGGAATTCAGTATTATACCTATAGTTCCGTAGTATGCTAGGTTTTACTTCGACAACAAATTTTTGTGATTACAAACCCTGAATCCTAGATTAATACAGACTGCATTAGAATCAACATTCAAATTCCATGCTGTGTAACTTCCTGTTATCGTTGTTACTATGTCCATATCGAATTGCTAAATTACAAATAGAAATGTCAATATTTCTCTTTTCTTCTTTTTACACTTCCAGTAACAAATATACATCTTTAGTCAAAAAAGAAATAACCTTTTAAATTAGGGGTCTTATCTCACTGAAATGAGTATAAAATACTCTATGTGGGCTAGCCCTTGAAAAATATTAGGGAACTCTAGCCCAGGGGTCTCCAACCTTGGCAACTTTAAGTCTGGAGGACTTCAACTCCCAGAGTTGAAGTCCGCCAGGCTTAAAGGTGCCAAGGTTGGAGACCCCTACTCTAGCCAATTCATCCTGCTCCAGGGCAGTTAATGGATTGAAGACAATTATACACAAATGCGTATTTTAAAATAAAATGCTTATTTATTTATTTATTAAATTTGTATGTTGCTCATTTCCCCAATAAGGTGATTTTGGGTGGCTTACAGATCATTATAAAGTACCAGGAGTCAGGAATTCAAATAAATAAATGAATGAATGAATGAATGAATGAATGAATGAATGAATGAATGAATGAATGAATGAATGAATTGTAAACCATCCATAGTCATTGACTGAGGTGGGTGGCCATAGCAATTGAACAAATAAATAAATGGCAGCATTTTGTATGTTCTGTTTAGAAAATATATCTGGTACAAAAGATAAAAATATAAGAGCAAAATTAATTTATCTGAGAGATGTGATTTTCAGATAGCATTTTAGAAATACCTTTATTGAGCTAGCAATATCATGGCCAACTTAAAGAAGTACAGTGTGAAAAATGGGCATGTCACTTGCATGTCACAAATAACATGGTTATTTGTCCTTCTCTTAATACATCCAGTGACCCTGGCATAAAAACATACAGACACTGAGAATATGTTTAAGAATAGTTTTTTCTCCCTATCCTTAAATTTAACATTAGGGCATTAATGTTGATTTCGGAGTTTATACATGTATAGATGTATTAATTTATTTGATTTAAATGCTATGCAGTTACATACCAATTGGGTGTTCCTAAATGTCCTTTAAACTCGGAAAAAGTATTCTCAAATGGCTTGTAAAATTCTAGCATCTTTCATAATTGGGACCTAACACTGAAAAAAAGCATGGTACAACATCTGGCAAATCAGCACACTCCTAGAATTTATCTTTCCCATTCTCCTTGAAGGCCCTGAAAGCATATTTAAAGCTATTTATTATTAAATATTAGGCATATTTAAGAAGCCACTCTGCTTGCCAATGCAGTATCATATTAGCACATCTAGGTGAATTCTATCCAGTCATGAAATCCAATTTTTTTTACTACCGGTTCTGTGGGCGTGGCTTGGTGGGCGTGGCTTGATGGGCATGGCAGGGGAAGGATACTGCAAAATCTCCATTCCCACCCCACTCCAGGGGAAGGATACTGCAAAATCTCCATTCCCACCCCACTCTGGGGCCAGCCAGTAGTGGTATTTACCGGTTCTCCGAACTACTCAAAATTTCCGCTACCGGTTCTCCAGAACCTGTCAGAACCTGCTGGATTTCACCCCTGATTCTATCTCTGTATTGAAATTATTGTTATCTTTTAAGTAAAATGGTATGTTGATAAATAAGAGAGAGAGAGAGAGAGAGAGAGAGAGAGAGATACTCATCTGGATTAAAAATTAGGATTAACATTAGATCACTCCACGGAACATAATTTAACATGTATCAATGTAACATGTCCTTTCTTAGTGTAAACTACCACTCCTCCATGCCTCCAGTATGCATATAAATTAATTTTGAATCAGCATTTTTTTTCCCCATTCGAATCATTCTTCCATCCTTTTCCTCACATTGGTCAGAACAGCAACTGTAGAAAGATAGTCTTGAACTAGGTCCTGTCCCCTCTGGTCTGGAGGCCATGAAAATGGAGGGTTGCTCTTATCTCCCTAAGTAATGAATTCCAAAGCTTTGCTCCTGTTAGAGAGAAATCCTCATGTCTCGTTTTCACAAGCTTTTACCCTTGAGCTTGACAGCTTCATTGTTTCCAAGAAGCAGACCTGTAAAGGGAGGCCATCTCAACAAACAGAATGGCCTCTTTGAGGTACCTCACCCAATCTCTCAGAGAGTCTTAAAGATTAACATTCTGTCCTTGAATGTGACCTGCTATTGACAACTAAGCAGAAGAAGGCTGGGCCGGTATACTGCCAGGGAGCTGGTGCTGCAGAAGTGTAAATCTGTTGAATTTTATACTAATTGAAGCTTTTAGTGGCCAACCCTCATATTTGTACATGCAGAGCGTGCTCAACCATTGTAGAGATTATTTTAAAAAAACCTTTGGGTCTTATCTTTTAAATGCCCTTTGATTCTCACTTGATTTAATATTTTAAAATGGAGAAAGTGGTTATCTGGAACATACAAAATGCACTAAAGATGAACCTTTAGTGATCTGTGACAAACATTTCTGCTCTTCCTTGAGGCATCATTTCAGTCTAGGCTACTACAATAATCCAATTTGAGGGGGTGCCTTGACTCAAAATGAGTCACAGTGCCTCAAAGCAAAGGCTTGAAGCATGTCAATCCCGTGCAATCACTCAGTTTGGTGAAAAGGAGGCTCCATGCAGAAGCCTTTTTTGGCATCTGGATCAAAGTGGGGCTCAGCCTCAGCACTTCAAAAGGCGATGTTGTTTCAATTGGTACATTGCTTTGATGTGATGCTCTTATTGAAGCTTCATAAGATTGAAGCATCCTTTCAATGCTCCATATAGCCTTTTCTTTTACCTTTCATAAGTCAAAAATTATTTTGATGGCTGAAAAAATTATCTACATGAAACAATCATTTGCATGAATATTATGCCATAATCTGAAGTTCACAAACCTTACACATTTCATCCAAATACCTAATTATCTACAACTTAAGTCAAGTGCACCAGGAAGCTACCCAACACAGAAGAGGAACGTACTAAAATTTCTACTAAAAAGAAGCAAATGATCTGTCATTTTATTATTCATCTATATTTCTCCACAAATAGCCTGTCAATGCCTTGAAATCAGGGGTGAAATCCAGCAGGTTCTGACAGGTTCTGGAGAACCGGTGGCGGAAATTTTGAGTAGTTCGGAGAACCGGTAGCGGAAATTTTGAGTAGTTCGGAGAACCGGCATATACCACCTCTGGCTGGCCCCAGAGTGGGGTGGGAATGGAGATTTTGCAATATCCTTCCCCCTGGAGTGGGGTGGGAATGGGGATTTTGCAGTATGCTTCCCCTGGAGTGGGGTGGGAATGGAGATTTTGCAATATTCTTCCCCCTGGAGTGGGGTGGGAATGGGGATTTTGCAGTATCCTTCCCCTGCCACACCCACCAAGCCACGCCCACCAAGCCACACCACGCCCACCAAGCCATGCCCACAGAACCAGTAGTAAAAATAATTGGATTTCACCACTGCTTGAAATATTTCTAGACTGGTCTTCACTAAAGATCAATGAAACAAAGGAAATCATAGTCGTAAAAATAAAAATGAAGAGCAAACAAACAGCAGTAAAAATCTTTTTACATCTCTCTATTTACCCAAATCATATTTATAGCTCAGAGCAAATAGATACCTAACTATGAAAAGTGTGTCCTAAAGACAAAGAATAAAACTGTTGGTAAGAAATAGTGGGGGAAAGTGACTCCAATAGACAGACACCAGGAACAACATAAGAACCTTCTGTCCAGAAACATGCAGTGCTAGGAACAGCTAAGATGCTGTGCAGAATGCTCAAACTCCCAAGCCTCTGGTAGAGGACTCAAATTGAGGAAGACACATAAGGTGAAAAGGGAATTTTTATATAAAAACACAAGAAATTAGAAGAGCAAATAGAAGGTCTTCTTTAAAAAAAAAATCTTCATCAACTCCTGGAAAGAACATTTGTGATCAAGTAAGAGAAGCCTAGATTTGGAAGCAATGTCCAGATTTTAAGTGCAGCCATCAAAAAGGCCCCTTCCCTATTCCAAAATGTATCTTAGAAGTTGTTGAGATATGTAACAGAACCTCTGAAAATAATCACAACAGTGTCTGCTTTCTTTCTATGGAAGGTGACATTCCATTCATGCTGTTCCCAAATCACTTGGTATTTAAAATGTGTTGAACTGTGTTCAGAAACAAGTAGAAATCAAATATTATATAAAAATATTATCATAATTATCATAAATTGTATTAAATAATTAAAATATATGCCACAAAATTATTTCAAATTCTGATGCAAGATGATGAAATAAAATGTAACAAAAATTTACCAATTAAAAAATAAAAACAAAACAAAAAATAAGAAAAAAAAATCCACATTCATAACACCAGACCATTAAACAATGCAAAAAACAAATTAATGATAATAATTAAAAAATGAAAAAGCAACAAAGAACAAACGGTAAAGATAATCAATCACATTCCAAATGCTCTCCAGAAGAGTTATGAACATTTTCAGTTCATGTACAAATGATTTTTCAAACATGAGCCTATTTGCATACAATCTGTGGAACAGACCTAGATGATATAATTGTTTAAATCCATTTTCATACTTATCCTGTTTCTGTTATGGTTGTTGCTGTTTTCCCATTTGTAATGGTTAAGAATATGGACAAGATTTTTTGGAGATGTATGATTTAATATTTATTTGCAGCACTTTTCTATTTCCTGATTTATAAATAAGTCAAGGGAATTGATCAAGTTAATAATTTAGTAATGAATGTCTCTAAACATGGTCCAATTTCATTGTGTCTAAAAGGCATTGAAAACCCTTTTCCTGAAACCTAAATTGAATAACCTTCCTTTATTTCCCAATACTTCACTCTTAGTGAAGATACTTGAGCATTGTTGACATCTCATTTTGGATACCTCGTCAATTCAGTGAAGCGGTGGACGTAATAGACCGGTGCCTGGACGATGTAAGGGTCTGGATGGGAGTTAACAGACTCAAGCTAAACCCAGATAAGAC
Source organism: Thermophis baileyi (assembly GCA_003457575.1). Classification (NCBI taxonomy): domain Eukaryota; kingdom Metazoa; phylum Chordata; class Lepidosauria; order Squamata; family Dipsadidae; genus Thermophis; species Thermophis baileyi. The sequence goes on along the minus strand of QLTV01000965.1, from coordinate 2,122,621 downwards.
CGAGTGGATGTGGATATTACCTCCGAAGGACCAGATTGATCGTCCTTCCGTCGTTCTGGGGGGAGAAAACTTAATCCCCTCAGAACGGGCTCGCAATTTGGGTGTCCTCCTGGACTCACAGCTGAGATTAGATCAACACCTGACAGCAGTGGCCAGGGGGACCTTTGCACAGGTACGTCTTGTGCACCAACCGCGGCCCTATTTAGATCAGGAGGCTCTGCTCACGGTCACTCATGCCCTTATCACCTCACGGCTTGACTATTGCAATGCGCTCTACATGGGGCTACCCTTGAAGAGTGACCGGAGACTACAACTGGTCCAGAATGCCGCTGCGCAAGCAGTCATGGGTGTGCCAAGGTACACCCACACAAGTGCCATCCTTCGCGAGCTGCACTTGTTGCCGATTGCGCTCCGGTCACAATTCAAGGTGTTGGTTGTTACCTTTAAAGCCCTACATGGCTCAGGACCAGTTTATCTTCGTGACCGCCTTATGCCACATTCCTCCCATCGACCAGTGAGGTCCCACAGGGTTGGCCTTCTTCAGGTCCCGTCGGCCAGACAGTGCCGGCTGGCGGGCCCGCGGGGGAGGGCCTTCTCTGTAGCCGCTCCGACTCTGTGGAACCAACTTCCCCCTGAGATCCGTACTACCCCCACCTTACTGGCCTTCCGTAAAGCCGTTAAGACCTGGCTTTTCCGGCAGGCCTGGGGCCAATAGTTGCCCTGATTGGCCCATGCATGGTTGTGTGAGTGTTTTATTTTAAATATAGATGTTTTTTTTAATTGCTTTTATATGTTTTATTTTTTATGATGTAAGCCGCCCAGAGTCCTTCAGGAGTTGGGCGGCATATAAATTTTATAAAATAAATAAATAAATAAATACTTCTTGATGGAATGAAAAATCTAGAACAATTTGGGCCTAAGTTTGGGCCTAATTACATCTGGTAACAACAATCTATGCTAGAAAGACAGATATGATTCTTCTGGACTGCTCAGCTGCTTTCAGTATCATTGTTCATGCTATCTTTTCAGATGACCTAGCTGAAAGGGGAATGGGTATCATTACTTACAATGACTTCAGTTCTGAAGCGTCAGAAGTGATACCGGGAGAGTGCTTATCATATCCTTCAAAGATTCTAGTTTCATTGAGTGATGCCATGTGGTTCCTGGGAAATTTTCCAAGAGAAAATCCAGTGTATAACCATATATAGATGGTTATACACTGAAGTACTGTCTAATCCAAATCCAGTTTTTTAAAAAAAAAACAAAACCTGTAAGACAATTCCCTTCTCATTCTCGGCCTTCACACATGCACAAAGAGAATCCATCGTTTTCTGTTTGGTACTGAAAATATACTAGTTTACTAAGATACTAAAAAGTAAATTGTTTCCACCTAACTGATAGTTTAACCAAGAAAACTACATATATTTTATTATATTCACATAAAACTTTGGTGTTAAATTAAACATTTCTAGGTTCTTGTGATAAACTGAACCTCAATTTAACTCAAAAGCACATTTTAAGCCATAAAAAAACTAACCAGAGTGAAAACTAAATAAACTTAGTATGCTGAGTAAACGTAACATATTTCTAAAGCATTAGTTATATGCATGTATGCATACAGTATGTTGTTAATAAAGAAAAGGAGACAATACTTGTTCTACATGCAAATGGTATACAACTACAAGTTTTCCTTTACAACGATGATTTTCTAAAATTTGTATATGTTTCAAAACTATTTTGGATTACATCCTATCAATAATATTAAAAGTTAAAGTACTAGAATTGAGCCACAAAACTCCAATAATCACTAGATGAGAATTAAGAATATTCTGTATCTCTTTACTGACAACTACATCTTGTCTAGTATCAGGCTAGAAACCGGAAGATCATAAATTCTAGTACTGATTTGGAAATGAAGCTATTTGAGTGATCTTGGGCCAATCACTTTTTCATCTCTATGAAAAAGTCAGTGGCAATATTGCCAAGAGAACTACAGGGACTTGTCCAGACAATCATCAGGAGTCAACACTGATTTGAAGGCATACCCACACAGAGAGAGAGAGCTTGTCTAGATGCTTGTAGCCTAGATCTTATATCTCTGTTAGAAGTGTTTTGTTTGGTGGAAGACAGCACAAATAAAATCAAATACAGTACAGTCATTTTAATGAACCCAATTTGAATAATAAAAGCCATAACCCTAAACAGAGCTGGAAATCATATGCACCACTGAATGTACTGACTTTCAAATAAGCACATTAAGAGTTAAGCTGCTAAAGGTAAATTCTAAACCTGCTTAGTCAAAAAAACTTGTCCCACAGTTTTTGCAAAGTATAAGCCAATTGCAGACCGTTTTATCTATCCGTTTACTAAAAAAATAAAGCTCAGTGATATCAGTATCACCTTTTTTCACCCTTAATAAATTGGTGTATAAATTCAGCTTTAATTTTACTTAGATGCCTTGGAAATATGGCTGTATATGTATTTTGGATTACGTCCTATCAACCTGTCACACACATATCAGCCTAGAACTTTTGCACTGTGCATCTTTTTCCAGATTTTTTTGCATAAGACTGCCAAAAATTGCTTTCTTGAACTAAATCATTAAACCGTGTTTTTTTAAAAAAAAATAAAACTTTAATCGAATTGAATAATTAAACCAATTTAAAAAAGTTAATATCCTTTTTAGGTTACAAGCCTGAAAAAAGATGTCTGCATTTCAATAAATAGCAGATAGTTGCTGTGCTAATGGAAGATTCAAAGCACTTCATCTTCTGAATCCTTTTTGAAGTGTGCCCAGCCTTTACTGGAAATAAAGTTTATGGCTACAGCCTGTAGCTATACTGTATGAACATTAGCCTGAATGTACATTCTGTTAAGTCATTGTTACATGCTTGAATGTAAACATCCATGGAACCAACCTCTTTGTTTTCAGTATTGTGGTTTTATGGTTGTTGAGATCTACAACCCCCACTATAATGGTGTAAAACCTAAATTGTTCAAGTAGAAAATGTCAACTATTTGAAGCAGTTGCAGTCTCCATAAAAAGGCACATACTCTTCATGTTGACATTTTGCAGACTTTATCCATTAAAGAGCAACTGCCACTACCTGAAGTTTTCTCCAAGATAGCTCTTCTAATAAGAGAAATACTTGGTTTGTTTCTTCATATAAACTCATTGGAGAAGGCATATTTAAAAGAAACACACGCATTTGCACACATACATTTCTAAAAATAGAAGTTTTCAAAGGTTTGCACATGTGATAAAGTTAGCCAAGTAAGCAGACTTTAATGTAAGAGTAATGTAATAATGGGTACTGGTATATGAAATAGGTCATTCTTTTAATATAAAGGACATGTTTTAACTGAAATGAATGGAGCACATAGAACTCTTTCAAACAATGAATGAGATACATCAATGCAGTGAGAAGTTTTTTTCTGTGGTTTAGGCAAATGAAAGTTTCCTTTTTACCCCAAATTATGCAATTAAAAAGTAAAAGTGCTGCTAAATTGTAGGATCATGTGGGAACATTGTTGCATGGGAACATTGCAAGTAGAGGCAATCTGCTCACTCCATTTACATCCCTACTTGGAAAAATCCATTGTTTGTTCTGATGGATCATATTGGAATAGTTCCAGAAGAATCTTAATAGCATTATATAAAGTAGCAACATTTCTCCATGCCACTCTGGGGCAGTCTCACACACTTCAAGTCAGGGCAATGGTCTCCTCTAGGAATGCATACAAAAATGATGGCCTTTTTTGTTTGTGGCCAATTTGCACAGGTCTACCAAGTCCTGATTCTCCTCCTTCTCCAGCTAGAGAACATTCTCTAGGCCATCCAGGTAGTTTCCACATTCATCATTCACAAGCCTTCTGATATCCTACACTCCCACACTCATTTGTTTGAGAATTTTGACAACTTTTCGGTAGTATCTTTGGGATTTCTCATTCAGCATCATGGCTAGGTGGCACAGGGTTGCATCATCACAGTCAAAGTGGCAGATCACAGACAGAGCTAGCATGAAGCTCCAAGAACACCAAAAAGATTATAGAAACCTTACACACTGTGTGAAGATTCTGGCACACTTTAGAAGACATCACTACATTAAGAGAAACGAGAGTTTTCAAGGATTCGTGCCTTATGTAGCTTATATCTATACTAAATGTACAGATTACTAAATGTACAGCAGGAAACTATACATATTTTTGTTTAATTTAGAAAAGATGCCTAATTAATATTTTATACCATGTTTTATTATAGAATAGAATAGAATAGAATAGAATAGAATAGAATAGAATAGAATAGAATAGAATAGAATAGAATAGAATAGAATAGAATAGAATAGAATAGAATAGAATAGAATAGAATAGAATAGAATAGAATAGAATAGAATAGCTTTATTGTCACTTTGAATGTACACTAATTGGCATACATTAAAATGAAATTTTGTTGCATACAGTTCTTAAAGGGTCACCACCTCCAATTTTATACTATATAATTATGCTTTTAATTGAATTTAATTAATTGAATTATATTTTTAAAATATTGGTTTATAAAAATATGCTGCCAATTTTTGACATCATTTTAAAGAATTTGGCCATTCAACTCTGATTAGATCCAATTGTGAATTCACTAATGTGTGTCTTGTAGAAATTATTGAAATGCTTGTCTCTATCTGGCTTACTTATTTTTTTCCCCAGTTAATTTTAAACATGCTGGTATTAAGCAACCGAATCTCAGTTTTAAGCATGTTTTGAATATTTTATTTTGTATCTGATATTTGAGTGAATAGAAAAAGACACTGTACTGTCATGAACCCATTTCTCTACTGAGTGGAATTACAGGAAAAAAACCAAATGACCATGCTGAAAAGCAACATGCAGGCAGACTAGCAAATGGCCATCATCTCAGGTACCTGTCCTGCAGATTAGAAAAGACTGTAGCTTTGAGACGAGAAGAGCAATTGGGATATTTTCAGAAATATTTACATACTGAACAAGTAGTGAACAAACAGGCACAAAGGCAGATCACCTTAATTTGGATGCAGAGAAAGTTCAATGAAGCTGCAGTTTCTATGTCAGATGCTTTAAGCTATGCCAGGTAATATCACAGAAGCATAGAACATAATGGTTGAAGGGATCTAGGAGATCATTTTGTTTACCCCCTTGCCCACACTTGTGAGATTTGTAGGATCCAAGTTCAAACTGAAAATCACACATGGAGATTTCTGAAAGACCTTGAGTGCTTGTGCCTTTGAGTCAGTGTTGACTCCTGGCAACTGCCTCCGCTAGTTCCAGCAGTTTTCTTGGGAAGATTTCAGAAGTGGTTTGTCACTGCCTCCTTCCTAGGGCTGAGAGGGAATGACTGGCCCAAGGTCTGGGAGAAGAGGCATAGCTATTTCAATTGCACGGAACGGACCAGCCATGTGAGTTCCTGACCTCCTCAACTGCATTGTCTCCATTCTGGCTTTTCATCTTGTAAACAGCAATTAAATAATTAGTTCTTCAGTCTGCTTGCTTTTCTTTTCTTTTCTTTTTCTTTTCTACCATATCTTTTAGATGGAAACGGGCAAGGATTGTGTCCTTTAACTGCAAGTTTGCTTCTCTCGTAGCTATTTTGGCTGAAGAACAGGATTTTTTAAAAGTTCCAAATAATTAGGAAAGAAAGAAACAGCCGTTTTATGAAAAAGTCTACCATTCTAGCATCTTGCAAATCCACGTTGAACAGGAAAGGAAAAGAAAGGTGAGGGATGTGAGTTTTTACACTTTAATTTAATTTAATTTAGTGCTTTACAATTTAAAAACAAAAATAAATAAATAATCTTAAACACAGTTAGCAGTGACTTTGTATCTTGCTGGGTCATATTCTTTAGAATTATGAAACTATTCAAACAACGACATAATCCCATTTTACAAGGGGAATTTAATTGATGTTGCTACAAAAACTGCCCCTCACCCCACCCCACCCGGTTGCTACTGGAATGAAAGACTGGCAGGGAAAGAGGTTAAGAAGTTAAACCTGAGGAACAATGGAGCAGCAGCCAGAGGGCCATGTTCTTTTTCATGTGCATTGTCTAAGCTGGAAAGTCTGTCAGTCAATAAGGCAGATGGACTCTGACTCTGGGGTGGCATAACAGGGAGTCTAAGCTTCTCCTGAGCCTTTTGCCTGAAGGCTGCTCCTGCAACCAGATCCCTACAACTATCCAACAGCACTGTGCATGTTCCCCTAATACATGCCAATGGGATTAGCATCAGGCAGCAATTACAGACTCTCCTTTGTGTGGCCTGCAAAGCTTTGATTTCCAAAGTCAATCACACTGTATTTCAACTGGGATGGCTTTCTGGGTCTCGGGATGGCATTCACAATGATTTTTAACCTTCAGTTCCTATTTTCCAGCTACCTTGGAGATGCTGCATCAAAGGGTAGAATTAACATTCCAACCACGAATTCAGAATTGATGTTCTGAAACTGAAATAGACATTTTTATAAATGAGAGTGACTTGAGTTTCATGACAAGAACGGATCAGTCATAAAGAAATGGGTGCATAAATCAGAAATCTTTATCAATTGTTTGGGGTTTGACATACAAAGATTCAAAATATCCTATAAGTCTGATATCTAATTGGACTCCCTATATATCATCTAAGTGTGTATACTATTACCGTAGAAACAGTTGGCAACTCGGGAGCAGGTCAGGAAAGGTGTTGTTTTTGTTGTTGTTGTTTTAAATGTCTTTCTGAACATTGATTTGAGGAATGAGTTATGTATTTATTTTTTCAGAATTTTAAAACTGCCCAATAGCTAAAAGTCTTTGAGCAGTTTTGCAATAAAATAATAAACATTAAAATGATGATAACTAAAACATGAATATATTTTGAATGTCTCTCCTCATTTTTACATTTTGAATTAAGAGGAACAAGAAGGATATTTTGATTATGTGGCTGTTGTCCTGCACTTTTTAAACCTTCCTATGTCCAGGATTCTGAAAAGCAAACTGAGCATCAACAAAATGCCAAAAGTAGGATAATAAAAAAGAAACAGTTTAAAAGTTAACATGGGAAAAAATCAACAAATTCAAAATGTAATCTTAAGAAATATATATCTATAAAAGATTGCATCCATTTGCATTATTTCTATTCAGAAAAAAAAAATTATATAGATGACACTCATTTATTAGTATTATTTGTTTGATAGAAATATAAGATGGAGACCAAATGTGAATTTAAAAGTCCTTAAAAACAATTATTTAAGACAACCATTACATTTTTAAATATTAGCAATCTAAGAAAGTTGCATATTGATTTCTAATACCAGTATTTGGCAGTATATTTTTAATTTTTACATTGCATTTTGATTCACGCGCCTGTAAAAAGTATATAAAAATAGTGCAAAAAAATTTAACAGTATAGACAAAAATGAACTCTGAGGAGAAATTCCGAATTATATACTTTAGTTGAGAATCTGATGGACTTTGATGTTTGCTACTTTAGGAAAACCAATGACCCTACAGCAATTTTTAGATTTTTGTCACCCAAAGCCGTTATGGGGTTAGTGCTGATGACAGTAATTCAAGGAGCACAACAGATTCTCTAGATCTCTTAATGTATTTTTTTTACAAACACAACTACAGAGATTTTTTTGTATTTCTTTTCACCTATTTATGATTGCTCAGACTTCTGCAACACAGTTATGGTAATCCTACATATAATCATGACCATCTCCAAATGTGTGCACATGTAAATTCTGCACATATCTTGAATTTTTTACTCTTTGTTCTCATATTATGATGTATAATTTTGTTCTTAAATGTATTCTTTATTGGTTTTCTTGAATTTCTGTTTGGGGATAATTTAGTAAAGGAGCAATAGAACCTAACCATCTTCTAAAATTATGAAAAAAGGCTATTTTTTTCAAAGATTTAAACTACATGTTATATGCATCATCATAAAACAAGAGAAGGCAAAACTAAGACCCAACTTCAGACTAAGTTGGACTATTGATATTTGAAGGATTTAGTTATTCATAACTAACTTAGATTAGTTATTACTCATAACAAACTAACTTTATTTCAGTAGCACGAAATCCAGTTGCAATCTTGTAACAAACAAACAAAAAATAACGTAATTATATAATAATATAATTAAAATATTCTGGTTTGAGATTTAGTTTGGCTTCTCCCCTCCCACCCACCCCCANNNNAATTAGCAGTGCAAATAGCTTTGAAATACTCTGAAATCTGAAAAAATGGGTAAGGGTTTAATAGTGTCCCACAGAAAAATTATTCTGCTTTTTTTTTTTTGCCAGTTCTTACTCTTTTTAATAAAAGAGAAAGAAGAGGACAATTTTGACAAAATTCTCAGGGTGCAGCTGGGTGTCCTTGAAATTATCTAGTGACCAGTTAGCCAACAACATGTCTGATGTTTTTCAATCACCTCTCCAGTGGTTCTGCAGCCTCTCTGAGTTTTCATCCTTCCCACCTTAAATCTTGAGGGAAGACACCAGGAGGGAACTGCTCCATTAAGCTTTTGTGATTGTCAGATGAAGATAGGCAAGAAGGCTTCAGATTATGGACAGATGTATATATTTTAAAAAGTAACAGCAAAAACAGTATGGGAACTCAAAATGGCGTCACAAGAAATTTGAAAGAATTTTCAAGGACACCGTTCACAGGAGAAATAAAAATATCTGAGAAACTCAAAGGAAGATTTTATCACTAATGTTGAATCCTCTTCTCCTTAATATAAATCCTCTTCTCCTTAATATAAATACCTAAAGATATTCTTTTTTTCACAAGGGAGGTAAAAATGTCCAGATGCTGCTTCAGTCTCCCACTTCTTCACACATATGAATACCCTTCAGATCTAACAACTGGGTAAATAATTTATGTTACCAAATCTAAGGTAAAAAAAATTATTAAACACTGTTTCTCAAAGCCTCAGTTACCTGTTCTCGCAAGTAGTGGAGAAGGAGCAATCTGTTTGTTTTTACTGTGAGAAATCCTGACAACAATTCTTTATCCATTTCAGTTTTTATCCATTTCTTTGGATCATAGTCACACACTTCAATTTCCCTTATTTCAGGCAGGCTTTGCTAAGTCTGTGCTTTATTCTTCCAGAGACTTGAAATATTGTGTGTATTTAGCCAGATCATACTCTTAATTTATTTTGGTATCTAAAATTCTGTTTCAATCCTGTTTTAATGTACAGATTTTGAGGGTTTACAATCAAGGGATATAACTACAGCTCTATTTATCCCACCGTATTTTCCTTCCCCTTTTAAAACTTTTTATGTAGTGGGAATATACCAAACCTACCTTAAATCTGTAATTTAATCTGGGTTCCATGAAGTAGAAGCATTTCTGGGACAAACAAGTTGTTCTTCACAGTTTGGATGTATATGAAAGCTGTCACCAATTAACTATTTCAAAAGATAATGTAAACAAGATCTTATTGCAGCTCCAGAAAAGGAACAATGCCATACTTCATGGTTTGGGAATGGGATCTGAGCCAATGTTTTAGTGCCTTAATTCAGTGCCTTAAGAAGAAAGTTTTGTTTCCCTAGCAAGCCATTAATATCCAGGCTTAAGCTACCTAGATCCACAAACATGTTCAACTGGAAATAAGTAATTGTGCTTTATTTTAATATCCATTGCAAAGAATATCACCATAAACAAAGGCTGTCATTTCTGCTGGCTGTTTTCTTTTCTGATATATTGTTCTTTCAAAGCTTTTAAATGAATTGTTCTGATCTAGGTACTCCAAAGACTGTGAATTCAAATATGTACCCGCTAGTTACAGTCTGAACTTCACAATATGGTTTAGACACAATTTTCTGTCCCTCATTCTTCATGGCTATAGTTCAGTCCTTTCATAGGAATCCTATGTTACAAAATGTATATGGGTGCAAGGAATGAAGTATCTGTTAGAGATCATTTTTGCTCATCAATGCATCACTGAACACAATAATTAATGATAATAATAAATAATAAATGATTTGTTTCAGGTGCTGCCTAAATCCAGAGCAATAAATAAATAAGGCTGCAATCCTAAAGCCATTTATCTGAGAAGTAGCCTCATACAACAAAATGGATTTTTCTTCAATGCAGATATGTATACCATTGCATTCTAACTAATCTGAAACCTAAGTTTTGGTTAATTAATCCAATTAATAAAGCTGGCACGAAAGGAAAAAGTGTGCTTTCTTGATTTTTAGATAACGTAAACATGCATAAATGCATCATCTTAAAAAGGATAGGGTTTTATGTTTTTGCTCAGTTCATGTTACATTACAATAATTTATTAAATATTAAAAATGTTTTTAGTTTGTATACGGTAGGTGTTGGGGTTTGGGGGGGATATCATATGAAGAGAACTTTTCCTGATACTTTTTCAACTGCATAATTTTTAAAAGTAAAATCTTTTTGTGGAATTGACATTTTAAAAATAATTGTTGGTGTTCAGTTGTTCTGTATCTTTCTTTGTGTAACCTTTGTGTAAATGTGTATGGCTGCACATGTAATAAATCTGTTGTATGTTATCTTACCAACTTTATCCTTCGCTTTATATGTGACTTTGCACCATATAATTAATATGTTTATTTATTGCTGTTCATAGCCTCTCAAAGTTTTTTGTCACTAACAGCATGAAAAAGTTACTAATTCACAGATGTGTGCCTTATATACTGAGGTCTGTAATTAGTTGGTTGAAGACAAAAGTTTTATAACTCTTGTGTCCACTAGGGTTTTTTGTTTTGTTTTGTTTTGTTTTGTTTTGTTTTGTTTTGTTTTGTTTTGTTTTGTTTTTGTCCAGATGGATTTTAGCTTTGAAAATGAGACTGGAAAATAAATAAAATTAAACATTGACTCTTTTCTAAGTGAAAAGATAAACAACCAAAAACTCTCTTCCAATTATTTCCTCTTAGACACAAATCTCACCAACCAACATATTAGCCTACAACAGAAACAATGGGCTGAGTAACTTGGACTATCTTTGCCCCCAGTAAAGACATAAGTAAAGTCCATAAGATGTAGTCAGAGCAATCACAGCAAAGATATCAGAGGGAAAGATCAATCTTAGCTGAAGATCTGTTGAAATAACTAGAGAGCTAGAGCAGGGGTATCCAACCTTGGCAATTTGAAAATTTATGGACTTCAACTCCCAGCATGGCTGGCTGGGGAATTCCTGGAGTTGAAGTCCATAGGTCTTGACATTGCCAAGTTTGGCCATCTCTGCTCTAGTTCTTTCAAAAGATCTTCACCTAAGGTTGATCTTTCTCTCATTCTAATATTTTTGCTACAAGAGAGTACCTTCCTCCCACCCACCCTCTCCAGTTACTTTAACTATTTTATTCTTCTCAATTCTAGTAGAAACTAGAACCTACAGATACAAGCAAAACAAAAATGGGTACATGAAGTCTTTGATGGCTTGATACATCTTGTCAAGTGAAACTGGAGGCGGTAAACCCTTCCTACTGTAGCTGTCTATGACTAGGCTTCCTTTGTAATTCAGTAAAATGTTGAAATGTTGATGTCGCTATGTTGTATTAAATTACATGAATGAGATTTGAAAAATACAAATCATAAATGCAAGGAGTTAAACTGATTAGTTCGTTTTTCTATCAGCTATTTTTTCCTCAGCTTATTATTAACTTGTTTATAATTGTCCCTCCAAATCTTTAGGACAAGGAATTATGAATTGGGTGGATGGGTGTTTTACTTGGGAACCAGATCAATTTTTTTTTACAAAAGATTCTTACCAGAATTGACCCCAAAAACATTCATTACAATGCTGTGGGAGAAGCCAAAGGTATCCCAGATTTTGGAACTCCAGTGGCTACATTGTATCAACCTGCAAAGCCTTGCTATAATCTTTACCAGATATTTAAAAATAAAAAATAAAATAAATAATAAAATATAAAATATAAGAAAATAAGAAAATAAAATAAGAAACAGAATACTTCCAATACTTTCGTGTCCAATCTTAACTCAAATAAAATCATTGGTTTTATTCAAGCAATGGATTATTCAAATTCATTCATCATTTTAGAGAGTTTCTAATCCAGCCAAACAAATAATACTATACAGTTTATTCCATCTGGAAAGAAAAATAAATAAATGGAAGATGTAATGAGGAAACATAAGAGCTACAAATGGAAGCTGACACATTTTGAGGGCCCATTATATTGTGTGATTATTGTATAACTCATGGCAAAGTTAAAAACCTTCTCTAGAAAAAGAAAAAAAGATTCTCTATGAAATTGTAATCTGTAGGCATACAATCATCATTGTTTTCCTGTAAAACACAGAATGACAGAAAATAAAATGCAATATGACTGACTCCATCTACTGTGGTATTCCTTGCAAAAGCAACATTGCACAATGCAATATGCTATTTAGATATTTCCTAGTAGCTAAAATGTTAAAAACAATTAGGTTTGAGCACAGCTGTGCCCTTTTTCTTATCCCGTCATAAACTTGTATGCATGTATGATGTATCATTTGAAAAAGATTCTTTCTGTAGCTTTTGTATCAACGGAAGGCTTTTCTTTCAAATTTCCCTCATCCTTTTTTTATGGTGTGTTTGATGGTATCTCTGTTGTCCTGGTTAACTCCCAACAGAGGAATTAAAGTCCATCATTTAAGGGCACTTCTCTTTCTAGTACCATGGATTTCAAATTTCAAAGTCATAAAATCCTGGCATCGACCTTCTCACACAACTGTGGGAGAAAAGGTTATGCATATTTTAATGTTATAGACAAGAACAGCTACGGATAAGCATTTCTTCAAGATATATAATTTCTGATCCTCTTAGTTTGAATTCTAACAAAATGATATGTATATATGTATTAATCCAGAATGGATATAAATGATTAAACAGCTACTGTAAATAAATTTTGTTGCTTCTGCTGCTATTGATACCTTTGTAAGGATGATAGTATTATGATTTAAGTGAATTTAAAATAAGAAATTCAATATGCTCAGATATTATTTTTAATCTGCCAGATATGCTACATAGCATGGGAGAATCTAATGATGAAAATGCTGGTCTTAAAACCAGTAGGCAAGGGGAACAGAAAGTATATGTATCACATAACTGATTAAAGAAGATTTCCAGAATATCTCAAAGCCATGGCTTAAACTTTCCTATTGGCCATGTTAGCTTGAGTGGTGGGAACTGAAATTTTAAAAATCTAGGAAAAAAATACCCTATTATTAAAGGATTATTTATATTCCCCATCCAGAAGCCACATTTCTTCTTCAGAAGTAAAGATATAATAATGAAAGAAGCATAAAATGCAAATGAAATAAGTTGAACTAGCAATCAAATCAATCACACAACATAGCATCAACAGCAAGAGCAACAAAAATACATTGAAATCGTAAGCCAAATTGCCTGATGAAATGCAATAGCAGTGTCTTATTCTGGCATCGAACTGCTCTGTATACCTTCCAGGTGAGTCTTTCAGGGTTCTGCTCTACAACCAGGATTTCACTCTAAATAATTCTGTCTCTTTCTCTCTCTTGCTCTCTCATTCTATCTCTATTTGCCTTGTCTCTTCTGGAGAAGGACCTCCAAAGATGATCATTCACTTAATTTGGCTTTAATTACTGTAGAATAATTGCATTTGTTATTTGGTGGAAGTCAGTGTTTAAAAGCCAAACTTGTTCTCTCTCTTCCCCCACCCCCCACTTGCTAGGCGATTACCCTGATTTCATTTAACTAGATAAAAAGTACCGGAAGAGGCTGGCTATCTTGAACTATTCCCTTGTCCTGTTACCCTTTCTGTGCCATGAGCAATACGGTAAATCCCGGTCTTTAGCTATGCAGCATGAAAAGTCTGTTTGAAGTTGGAATCAGTGGCTGCCTTTTTCACAGTAAATTGACCTTGTGCGGCACTGCCAATGTCATAATGCTCAGCTTTATCTTGGCTGAGAAAGAGAGAGAATCACAAACTGCTTCTGCATGATTAGTTCTGCCACTTCAAACGTGTTTCTTCCAAGTCAGCTTCCACACTTGGTGCTAGAGATACTTGCCCCTGGGAAACTTTAATCTTCTTTGAAACATCTGGGGTTTCAGTAACTCTTCACTCACTGGATTGAAATGTAGCTCTGCATGACAACTAGGAAAGTATACTTGTTCAGTGTCAATTAAATCAACAATCCATTGAAATGTTTAAAATGTCCTAGGAATAGCAGTCGTCTGTTTCTCTGATATGAAACAATAAGATGCAGCCTTCTAGGGGATTCCAGATTGAGGAGAGATTGAAATTAAAACTCTTCAGTTATCTGGATGTTCTATAGATGGTAGCAACTATGCAATCTATTCATGAAGCTGTTGAACTCCTGGGAGATTGCTGGCCCTGTCAGGGAAAAAAAATACATACCGGTAGCAAATAATAATTAATGCAAATTGAGGTTTGAACCACTAGTCCCACATCACCACAAGTTCAGGAGAACAATTTAAAGCAATTTAAGAATCTTAAAAATAAGAGATTACGGGGCATAAAATAGAAATGAAACTGGAGTTATTCCTCCTAGGTATCTTAGAGGTGAAAATGGACAGGAAAATTCAATACATAATATTGCATATATTGACAGCAACCAGAATTACACTAGTGCAAAATTGGAAACAGGCCGATTGTCCGCCGGATGCAATGATCATTAGGAAAATATTGGAATGCGCCGAGATGGATAAGTTGACAATGGAATTGAATGAGAGAGATGAATCAGAGTATTATCAGGTCTGGAGTAGATGGTATATCTGGTTAGAGAATAGAAAGATGATTACGAAGTAAGAATTGGATGATTATATATGAGTATTTTGGAATATTTATACAAGAAGTAATATAATTTATATTTGTAATGAAATTATAAGGAGTTAATAACATAGTAGAATGTATTAAAAAATTAGAATTTAGATAAGTTATGGATAGTAGTGATACCGATACGAATTCGCTGCAATGAGGAAAATTGTTTGTTTTATGTGTTTTTGTGTTTTGTGTCTTTTTTAATGTTGAAAATTTTCAATAAAACTATTTTTTTAAAAAAGAATCTTAAAAAGAAAGGTTTATTAGAACAAGAAACAACAGAATAATAAAATAATAAGTACCAGCAGTAAGTACGGTATATATATTCAAGGGAAAATATGCAATATCCTATATACATTTCAGAGATTAATATCGTATGTCTAGAAATTTTTATTTTTTCATGTATTATAATTAATATGCACGGGTGATTCTATCTGCAGTGTCACACACATATTCTCCCATGTCTGCATTTTATGTTCCATGGTATCCAGTTAACAGGTCATATTAGACTTAATTGTGCAATCTGAGGAAAATATGTGAATGCATTTATTCAACAAAAAAAAAGCTCAAGAGTCTTTAAACATATTGAGAACTTACTCAAAATCTGAACATATTTGCAGTCATCTATTTTTTTATCATCCACTCATCCTCTCTATCAGAAACATATTATGCTATGCAGTTTTATGAATCCATTGATTTTTTTCCCCTCACTTTTGGTGATGTAGAGCAGCAATAATAAGTTGAAGATGACAATATTTAAAAATAAATTGCACTGATTTTATGGGAAAGGGAAAATATATTGAAGACCAGAAGAAGCCAACTATTAAAGAAATGTGTCAATAATGCTTTTTAAAAAAGAAAAGAAAGAAAAGATTAAAACTGCGAAGTTACACAGTTACTGTACAATTCACAAACTTTGCTGGAATAAATGAAGGTTCCACTTTATGATGGACAAATATGATCCAGAGGAATTAAAAGCTTGAAATAAAGCATAGAGTAACTTGGAACCTAACAAATAAGTCAAAAGATTTTGCTAATTGTCTTGGCAAATAAATGGTGTGTGTTCTGATATTTTTTTTTAAAGGTAACAATAAGGTTGACAACTGCTCCCCACGTCATTGTTCTTTTCCCAGAACTAAACCTCTTTTCAATTTTATCGGACATTGCAAAAAGTTCTAAACATACATCATCAAAAAACCAGCCATGAAGAAACAGGTCTGTAAAAGAACTGAAGTGCATTTTTTAAAAAAGGGGTCCTGTTCAATTTCCTGCTAAAACATATTTTCCAGATACCTTATTTTTCCTGAAGAGTTCAGTAAACAGCAAAGTCTGCTCGCAACAGAATACCTTATGCCACCAGACTTGAAATTTTGGACTTAGACAATTTAGAACTCCACCGTCTTCGATCCGACCTAAGCATAGCACATAAAATTATCTGCTACAATGTCCTACCTTTCAATGAATACTTCAGCTTCAACCACAACAATACACGAGCACACAATAGATACAAACTTATGGTAAACCGCTCCAAACTTGATTGCAGAAAATACGACTTCAGTAACATAGTTGTCAATGCCTGGAATGCACTACCTGACTCTCTGGTTTCTTCCACAAACCCCCAAAACTTTAACCTTAGACTGTCTACTGTCGACCTCACCCCATTCCTAAGAGGTCCTTAAGGGGCGGGCATAAGCGCACCAGCGTGCCTACCGTCCCTGTCCTAATATTCCCTTTTTTTGTATCCATTTCATGTATTCATAATCATGTTTATACTTATATCTGTTATCTAATACATGCTTGACGAAATAAATAAATAAATAAAATAAAATTAAAATAAAATAAAACTTTGCATTACAAAGTAAAATATAAAAGATAGTTGTGCAACTCACCACCCAGGAGTTAAATACAGCCCATTAAAGCCTCAAATGAGGCTCCAAGTTCTCCCAGATTCTGTTGACCTCTATTAGCTCCAATGCTGTACCTAAATCTCTTTCATTATTGTGTTTCTCTCTCTGTGGATACATGTATGTGTGCATGTGTATCATGAACAATATTAATATGACAGAATGTTTTGCTCAGTTTTTGTAGGAGAAAACAAGATACTAGTTGGGATAAGTGAAATGAAGAAAGAAAGAAAAACCTCTTTCTCGTTATCTTCTCAGGGACTTCAGAAACAATAAACCCTGTCAGTTCAGCCATAAAACATTTAGAAAGGAAAAGAGTGTTGATAAAACAGGAGCAGGTAAGTAAGCTTGAGAACCTAGAAACAATTTAACATATCTCTCTAGAAAATGTTATTCATGAAATCCTGCCTCGACTCGAGATCCATCCCACCCCTTAAAGGACCTAATGGTAAAGACTATAACGATGAAACCATTAAAGCAAACCTCTTTAACACATTCTTCGGCTCAGTCTTTGTAAACAGCAATGGCTCATGCCCAATATTTCCTAGTCGTACCACAAATAATTACAACGATCTAACACAAATTGATTTTACAGAAGATAACGTTGAAAAGGCATTACGCAACCTAAAACCATCTCTATCTATTGGACCTGATGGACTATGTGCATATTTCTTAAAAAAACTTTCCACAGCCTTAGCTGAACCTCTTAGCATAATCTTCGATAAATCTTTCAGGACTAGCTCCTTACCCAACTTATGGTCACTAGCCACAGTCATCCCTATCTTCAAAAAAGGCGATCCCAGCAACGTCGAAAATTACAGACCAATCTCATTATGTTGCGTCACCTGCAAAGTCATGGAATCAATCATAAACCAATCCATTACCCTCCACCTAGAAACTAACAACCTACTTTCTA
>QLTV01000965.1:2030242-2078700 GCA_003457575.1 Thermophis baileyi | reverse complement strand
GCAGGGCTGTCGTCCCAGAAGGAAGCCTCTACTAAAGATGATGCACAAGAAAGCCTGCAAACAGTTTGCTGCAGACAAGCAGACTAAGGACATGGATTTCTGGAACCATGTCCTGTGGTCCGATGAGACCAAGATAAACCTATTTGGTTCAGATGGTGTCAAGCGTGTGTGGCGGCAACCAGGTGAGGAGTACAAAGACAAGTGTGTCTTGCTTACAGTCAAGCATGGTGGCGGGAATGTCATGGTCTGGGGCTGCATGAGTGCTGCCGGCACTGTGGAGCTACAGTTCATTGAGGCAACCATGAATGCCAACATGTACTGTGACATACTGAAGCAGAGCATGATCCCCTCCCTTCAGAGACTGGGCCGCAGGGCAGTATTCAAACATGATAACTACCCCAAACACACCTCCAAAATGACCACTGTCTTGCTAAAGAAGCTGAGGGTAAAGGTGATGGACTGGCCAAGCATGTCTCCAGACCTAAACCCTATTGAGCATCTGTGGGGCATCCTGAAACAGAAGGTGGAGGTGCGCAAGGTTTCTAACATCCACCAGCCCCATGACGTCGTCATGGAGGAGTGGAAGAGAACTCCAGTAGCAACCTGTGAAGCTCTGGTGAACTCTATGCCCAAGAGGGTTAAGGCAGTGCTGGAAAATAATGGTGGCCACACAAAATATTGATACTTTGGGCCCCATTTGGACATTATCATGTAGGGGTGTATTCACTTTTGTTGCCACCAGTTTAGGCATTAATGGCTGTGTGTTGCGTTATTTTGAGGGGACAGCACAGTTACCTTGTTATACAAGATGTATACTCACTACTTTACATTGTAGCCAAGTGTCATTTCTTCAGTGTTGTCACATGAAAAGATATACTTAAATATTTACAAAATGTGAGGGGGTGTACACAGGAGTCCAGTATGTACTTCTGTGACATACTGTAGCCTTCTTCCTCAACATGACTGATCATAAAGCAACGCAAGATAGACACCATGGAAAGGTAAGTAGGTCTAAGCATGAGCAGGAATATAAGATATACATGCTTGTTGGTCTCACGTTACTCTACAGTGCACGAATCTAGAGACAAACAGAAACTGAAGGAATGGCCCCATCTGGTTCAGTTTTTCATGTTCATATGTAGGCTTTTAGAACTCTTTTAATTTTATAAGGAAAACCAGGGTGCGTGCATATTAAAAATTACGATCAGCTGGAATTAGGTAACTGTTCTGACCCAGCCTTAGCAGAAGCAAGAAACAGACTCCTTGTCACGAAAAAACCCTCTTTATTTTTTGTGAATTAATTGCATTCACCCCACTGAAAAGTCCAGGCAATAGTCCTTCAAGGAGTTAACTGCAGTAACAGACCTTATCAGTTCCTTGCGATAATTGCAAGGCCGTGAGCTCCCAGCCAAAAGGCTGCAAATTAAGTTCTGGCAAGCAGTCTTTGAGCCACGAAACACAATGAGCAAAATCTTCAGAAATACAAACTGTTGTCTCCTACGACAACCACTCCCCTTTCCTTCTATTTATTCCCCAGCCAGGAAGGGGCCATTCAGCGTCCACGTTTGCTTTGCTTCCCGAATCGACTCCTTGTCCTCCGTTGTTCACCTCTCCTAACTGCTCTGCGCATATATGCATCTGGAACAGGCCCCAGCTGTTCTTCCTCCTCACTCATATGAGCCTCTAAAGACAGCTTCCTCTCTGGTGGCTGGGAAATGTCAGATGGCCCTGGCTCTATCTCTGAGTCTGACGCTGAGCATCCATCAGAGCTTTCCCCAGGTTCCAGAACTGGCCCAAGTTCTTCCCCAACCTCCTCATTGTCCGAGTTTGCTGCCAGCTCTGCTAGCAGCTAGCGGGCCACAACAGTAACTAGGAAACAAGGCAAGGGTTTAGACATGCAGAAATGGTTCAATAAAAATAGCAAGTTGGAAGGCCATCTCTGACAGGTAGTAGCTGTCATGGTAGTAGCTTCATTTGAACCTTTCTAGCAATCAAAAAGCCAATTCCTCCCAAGGCTCCTGAATAGACAAGTGTTAGATGTTAGTATACTATCAAACTGTTCTTACTCTTAGGATGCATTTCTAAATATTCAACCATAATCTGGTTTACTATCATTTTAGACTATTATTCCATGTCTTGCAGTCTGCAATACTAAAGATCAACTCTTGGCATCCTTTTCTATGATATCTGTTAAGGAACTTGAAAAATACAGTTATGTCCCCCATCCTTCATCGTTTTTCAAGGCTAGATATACCCAGTTCCTTCTCTCCCTGTGGGTCTTAGTTTTCAGTGTCCTTATAATAATTCTTATTTGTAACAATTCTTATTCAACTGAATTCTCTTAACGTGCCCAAGAACATACTACTTAGCATTATCAGCACAGAATAGAACTGTTGTTTTCTATTATTAAAAAAACTATAATTTTACCAATATGGTCTAAATTTGTCTCTCTCTCTCCAATATTGCTGAATCATGTTCGGCCAAAGACTGAAAACTGTTCCCAATTCTTTTGTAACATATAATTCCTAAAACAATTCCATCCTATCCTACACCAAGCATTTTTTTCTTTTCCTCAGTGAAGAAATCTGCATTTTTCCCTGGTTCATTCCCCCACCCCCACCCCGGTATCATCAGTGCCTCCCAAGGTTGTATATCTGATTTTTTTTTATAGGCCAAACAAAAATTACAAACTCCAACAAGCAAAATAAAAAAATTAAAATGTAATAGGGACAATAGGCCCGTTAGAGCACTTATGCATGCCCCCTTAGGGACCTCTTAAATACAGAGTGAGGTCCACAGAAGTTAAGTTAGAATTAAAATGGTGAGACTTAATGGCTGATACAACTGAATCGGGTAACATATTCCAGACTTTGACAATTTTGTTACAGAAATTGATTATTTTACAATCGAGTTTAGAGTGGTTTACATTTGATAAGCATTCCCTCCATCTCATTGTCCAAATGATCAATATAAAACATTGAAGAGTCCCGAAGCCAAGATCATTTTCCAATTTCTTAATGCTTTCTGCCCCTGCGTTTCCTGCAAATGGAAAATGAGCATATCAGGGAACAAGTCGAACAAGTCGAAATGAAGGCAAGACTGTGCCTTTGTTTGTGTCATTGTTTCTTGATTAAATTAGCTCCAAGAAAATTTAGATGAAAATGTATTCCACAGTTTTCTCTTCTCTTTCAGGGGCAATTTGATAGCAATTTTGGAAGGTTTTAGACCCTGCACCAAAGGATTTCAAGTGCAATCATTGGCCACAAAGCATCAGCATCTAGACATTATAGGCTATTTATTTATGATACACAGCTTCCTGTAAACTACTTTGAAAGTTTTAATTGCTTAAAAGCTATAGTTTTAATTGAACTAAAAAACAATAATAAATCATTAAAACAAAAAACACAAATCTGGAAGATAAATCAGAACAGTACTGTACTAGCAATCCTGCCATATCCTTCATGCATTTAACCTACAAACCTTTAAATATTTGAAACCATAGCATGGCTGACAAATATATCCAAAATGAAGGGTGCTGCCTACTGCCAGTTTCTTTGACATTTAGATACTCATTCATTGTTCTGGAAATAAAACAGTATCCATGTCTGTAGAAAGTGCATGATTGCCATGGCTTTGTTGGATCCTGGTTTGGAGGAGGAGAAGTTGGAACCAGGACCATCCAATGGGGAGGACACGGTCCTTTCCAAATGAGTGGAGAGTTCCGAGTCTGAGGATAAGGCAGTCCCAGGGCCATCTGGCAGTGGGGCAGGTGGGCTGATTAGATGGAGAACCACCTGCAGGAGCAGAGCAGCTGCAGAGAGCCAGCAGAGATGATAGTTCCAGACCACCTCTGACGAGGAACAGCTCCCTCCCCCACCCGATCCAAGGGCAAGGAGAGCAGAGTAGAGAGAGGCACACAGGAGGTCGGTGAGGCTGCTTGCAAGAAAGCAGCCCAGCTCCTCTCCCAAGGAACAGCTGGGGAAGGGAGATTGAACTAGATGCTGGGGGAAGATGTGTTTGTTGGGAACACCTGCTTGTTTTGATGGGCATCTTCCTGGCTTTCCTGGATCCCCTTTCTTGAACTTTGAACAGTGTTTTTGGACTCTGAACCTTAGACTCTTGTGGAGTTTGGATTTGGCTCTCGGAGTTCATACTCTTGGATTGTACTTTGGTTGTTGGAACTCTGGATTTGTGGGTATTGTTACTTCCCTTTTGCCTTATGGGTCGGCTAGGATTTAGTTTGTGAATCCAGACCGAGGGAAAACTGAGGGCTGGGTCAGAGCTTTACCGCCATTGGTGGGTTATTTGTTACTGTGATAAGTGAGCAATAAACATACCCTCTTTAACCTCTGCCTTGCCAGCATGACTTGGGTCAGAACAATGGCATTGAAGAAAAAGGCTGTGTCTGTTTTGGTCACAAAGTAGAGAAATGAAGGCAAGATAGAAATACTCATATTGATACAGCCCACCTCTATTACAGACCTTCTGTAAACTCGAGGAAGCACATAAAAAGGAGGGAAGTTTGACTGAACCATCATATAGACTTTTTGACCATATCTTGCAGACCCCTCTTCAGGCCTGGACTAAGAAAAGATGAAGAGGAATTGCTATGGGGCTCATTTCCAGCCCTCCCTAGAATCGGGAATCTTGACTGTGCAGGAACTTTGCTTGTTTAGGATTTCTGTCCCAAGAATAACTGTAATTGCCAAAAAAACCAAAAACCTCTGACTTGCCAAAAAAAAAAAAAGCCATTGCAGTCCTAGGCTGCATTAATAGCGGGATAGAATCAAGATCACATGAAGTATTAATACCATTTTGGCAGCCACAATATAAAAAAGATGTTAAGAAAGAGTGCAGAGAAGAGCAACAAAGATGATTTAGGGGGCGAGAGAATAAAACATACAAAAAGAATGGTTGCATTCCAACTCTGTTATTCTCTTATTCTGCATTTGATTGCATACCACTTTCATTCCGAACGTCCCCTGTAACACCACAGAGATGCCATAGCAGACAGGGCGGAACACACAAATTTTGATGTTTGAAGCAGGGTTAAACAACTCATATTATCATGTCCTCAAATTGCTGCTGCTGTTTCTTTAATTTTTGTGTGATTACATGATTGTGATCAGTTTTTATTCTTCAAGGAGTCCTACAGGGCAAGAAGAAACCAAATGAATCATATCTCTGACTGGCTTCTTTGGAAATTCGAGTCCCAGCCAGGAATCCAGGAATTATCCAAGTAATGTCAGGAGATGGTGATGATCATGATGGTAATGTTGATGATTTTGCAGTTATCAGTTTCCTTTCGAATCGACACACGGAATTTTGCCTGCAGATAATTGAAAATTGGTGGGAAGCAAAAGAGTTAAAGCATCCCAAACTTTCATGTATTGAAATCCCCCCCAACTCAAACGAGACCCATATGCCTCCCTTTTTTTCTTTTTTCTTTTGAAAAAGTGACCCCAGTTTATAAAGTTTGTTCCTATGTGGTTTAACCCAGAGGTGGGTTCCTCCCGGTTTGCACTGGTTCTATAGAACCAGTAGCAAACCGCTGGTGATGTCACGGAGCCAGTTCTGTTGGTGCCAGTCTGTGGACACCGCCATCTCTTTTTTTTTTTTTTTGGAATTTTTTGGGATTTTTTTTTCTTCTGCTCGTGCGCAGAAGCCAAGTCCCCGGGACTGCGCATGCACCGCCATCTTGTTTTTGGCTCTTTTTTGGAATTTTTTGTGAATTTTCATCACTGCGCATGCACGCGCGCGTGGCCACGCGGCGCAGGAGGAAGCGAACTGGCGGCGAGGTAAGTTAGAACCCACCCCTGGTTTAACCCACTATAAACATTCAACATAGGCTGAGTGTAAGTTAGTATACTGCCTGTGCTTCTGAGCTGTTGAGTTGTAGGCACCATATGTTGATTTGGAAGGCAGTCTCCGGATTAAAAATCCTAACTTGCATAGGATACTGTAAACAAGATTGGAAAAACTGGGCTGTGGAGAACTGAATCATGGAATGGTGCATCTGGCTTAGGTGCAGTGAGAGCTCTATGCCTTCCCTATCTTACTAAAAAGTGTTAGATGAAAACCTTAATTGATCATAGTCACATCTAGAAGGAAATGTCAATGTTTCCATCTCCTTATGACCATTGGAATATTGAAGATGGTGATTTGGAATATTGGAAGATGAAATGGTAAATAGTAGGAATTAGCAAAGTAAATGAAAAAAATAAAAATAGAGGCATTCATGCAAGTGTGCATGCTTGAGAGAAAGAGAGAGAGAGAGAGAGACAGAGAGAGACAGAGAGAGAGACAGACAGACAGAGAGAGAGAGAGAGAGACAGAGACAGAGAGAGACAGAGAGATGGAGAGAGAGAGAAATGGAAAGGTCAAAAGCCTAATGAAATGAGGATTACAACATGCACCTTTGCTCTATGGCCATTGTTACCAGTGTGAATCTTCACATGCAACATTAAATCTGCAGATTCAGTCTAAGTAAGTTCCATCAAACATGCTGATAAGTTTCCCAGTGATTAGAAACTCTGTGGTAAACTGATGGGAAATGTGTAAATATGATCAAGTAGGTATTGTACAGATGTAGCCAAGTCACTGTTTGATCTGTATCAAACTGTTTTTAACAAGAGGTCTGTTCATCCCCTACCCCAATTTAACAAGGGGTTCCTGTGAGTCCTTCCAACCTACCTATGTGGCCAGTGCAGGTAGTCCTTAACTTACAACTTCATTTAGTGATCATTCAAAGTTACAATGGCACTGAAAAAAAGTGAGTTATGACTATTTTTCACACTTACAACCATTGAGGCACCCCCACGGTCACATGATCAACTGTAATTTTTTTTTCATATATTGAGTTATTATAACTGTTTTAAAATTTTGGTTTTCTTTTTTTAGGGGGTATGGTGGCTCAGTGGTTAAAGACGCTGAGCTCGTCAGCTGGAAAGCTGACAGCCTGGGTTCATGACCCGTGTGCTGCATGACTGGGTGAGCTCCCATTACTTGCTCCAGCTCCTGTCACCTAGCAGTTTAAAAGAATGCAAATGTGAGTAGATCAATAGGTACCACTTCGGTTGGAAGGTAAACAGCATTCCATATGCCTCGATGTATAATCATGCTGGCCACATGACCACAGGAATACAGTTTAGGGGTGAGAAAAATAAGGTCCTGTACTTAGGCAGGAAAAACCAAATGCACGGTACAGAATAAGCAGAACCTGACTCAGCAGTAGTGCCAGTGAGAAAGAACTAGACTAACCCTAACCCTAACCCTTCCAGCGCTATGATTCTATGAGTCTACCTTGGTTTTAAATTAAAATTCTACCCTCGAGCTCCACCAACTAGATCTAAGTGCCAACAGTCTAATCACAGTTTTAATAATGGAATATTTTTCATCAGAAAATATGTATGAATGTTCTCTTTATCTGGCATCTAAGATTAATAAGAGTTCCACTCTGTTAAGTTGATTATAATACAGTCATCCCAAATATAAAACATGCTGTTATATGCTGAAGAGGTTTTATTCTCCCCGGGAGTTAAAGAGACCATTCTAAGATCATCTCAATTTCATAACTCATAACAGGGGGGAAATATTGCAAAGTATAACTTACTGCTTCAATCATTTCTAGTGCTAATGTTAGAAACAAAATTACAAAACCTAATATCTCTTGCCTAATCTTTGCTGGCCATTTCTGAAATGATAAGGAAATAAATTTAGAGACTAAGAATATCTAAATGGATGATTTTTTAAGCACAAGTGTGCAATTGAAATGAGCAGATTTCCTATTTTTTGTAACACACATGGACAGGCATCAAACTAAGAACAAAGTACTGATGACTTTCCTATGCAGCAAAGACATCAAAAGTTTGTGAGTTATTTCTGTGCTTGTTTATTTTAAAAGGGAACTTTTTAAAAATTATTATTACTGGAAAATTAGAATGGCTCTATGAAAGAAATACATGCTAGCTCTTTAGTATTCTTTAATATTACATTTTATAGGACCTTCTAAATTTATAATTTAAACCCCATGGGTACTACTACACTTACTCCTCAAAACGTGGGATGCAAATTGATAGCTGCAGTTCCAGTAAATGTACGTTCTATTATATAATTTCTGGCAGTCTTTTTCATATCTCATATTTCAATGAATATGTTGCCTGTTCATCTTGGATTAAAATGTATTCATAGACAATATTCTGCAATCAGTGGAAATTACAGGGAGCCCTCAACTTATGATTACAACTGGGACCAGAATTTTCATTGCTGTGCAAGTCACACCCACTTTTTGTTGCTTTTTGCCATGGTTATTAAGTGAATCACAGCAGTTGTTAAGTGAATTATGCAGTCTTTAAGCAAATACGTCTTCCCCCATTGACTTTGCTTGTCAGAATCCAGCTGGGAAAGTGTCAAATGGTGACTACATGATCCCTGGAATGTTGCAGCTGTCAAAAAAATTTTTGCTAGTTGCAATTGCTTGAATTTTGATCATGTGACTGTGGACACGCAGTGCTACTCCTAGGTGCGTGGACCAGTTGTAAGTCATTTTTCTCAGTGCCATTGTAACTTTTAAGGGTCACTAACTGAATGGGCTATAAGTTGACGACTATCTATATGCATTCATTCAACATGGTGTAATTCATTTCAATTAGGTCCAGACATTCCCTATGACATTCCCAAATCACGCATTATCAAACTTTCACCTAAAAGTCAAATATTCATGGCAAAAGAATGAAATAATCATTGCACAATTTACATCCCATGGTACATTGTGACAAAACACATACAGATGTCCCTAGATCAGTGGTGTCAAACTGGATTTCTTCGAGAGCCAGATCAGCTTCTCCTCTGCGGGCCGGCTGGAGGAGGGGGGAGATGGGATGGACACCTCCTGCAGTACCCTGCTGGCAAAAACGGGGTGTGGGGGGGGCGCATGCAGCAACCCCTGCCCCGTTTTGGGCGGCAAAATGTTGCAGGCCGTCCAGTCTGAAAATGGGCCGTGGGGGGGGCGTGCGTGCCCCCCCCATGCCCTGTTTTGGCTGGCAGGGTGCTGCAGGAGGCTGTCCCTGTGGGCCAGATTTAAGCATCCTGCGGGCCAGATCCGGCCCACAGGACTTAAGTTTGACACCCCCGCCCTAGATTATATAGGTTTTAAACTACAAGGATCACATAACAATGAAATTTCAATGCCATAATTTGATTTCTTTGAAAAAAAATTAAAATCTCATGAATCAGTCCTGCCACTGACATTTCCAAGCAACTTTACTTAAAGCCATAATATACAGGTAGTCCTTGACTAATAACCATTCATTTAGTGGCCGTTCAAAGTTACAACAGCACTGAAAAAAGTAACTTATGACAATTTTTCACTCTTATGACCATTCCAGCATCCCCATGGTCATGTGATCAAAATTCAGACACTTGGAAACTGACTCATATTTATGACGGTTGCAGTGTCTCGGGGTCATTTGATCCCCTTTTGCGACCTTCTGTAAGCAAAGTCAATGGGGAAGCCAGATTCACTTAACAGCCATGTTACTAACTTAACAATTGTGGTGATTCACTTAACAATTGTGCAAGAAAGGTCTTAAATGGGGCAAAACTCACTTAGCAAATGTTTCACTTAGCAACAGAAATGTTGGCTTTAAAAGTGGTCATAAATTGAGGACTACCTGAATATACCTATCTTATTTTACTTATTAATTAGCAATTAGTTAGTAGAACAAGAAGTTATAAGAATATTTGCTGCCTTTTTGGCTAATCAGACAAATGAAGGGATGAGTCAAATATTATGTACATTGATAATTAGAATGCATATTATACTCTTCAGTATATCCAAACTCCTTCTTGCTTGAATTTAACAAAACAAGAATTGTATAAAATAGTTGACATCTCCTGAGTGAAACCCACAATTAATTTTGATATAAATGCATCAAGATTAAGTTGCTTGTCTCAAATAACAGGGATTTTTTTTTAATTGTAATTTGTTAGAATTCAAAAAGCAAGGAGGTTTTGCAAAGCAAAGGTTGAGGTACTTTGGTTTTCTATCTGGAAAACAATTATAGAAACTAAATATATATATTTTTAAAAAATATATGTCAATTTTCCAAAAGAACTTGGCAGGCTCTAGCAGAAAACAGGAAGCTTGGTCTACCCAAACTAGTTTCTGAAAATTAAATTGTCAGAAAAATACTTGATTGTGTGAAAATTACATGTGAAAACTGATAGGAACAGGATCTGTTTGTGTGTGTGTGTGTGCACATGCATTTGTGTGTGGTGAAAATACTACAAAATCAGTCCACTGCAATGCAACATCCTTTCCGAGGTGGCGCAGTGGTTAGAGTGCAGTACTGCAGGCTACTTCAGCTGACTGTTCAGCAGTTCAGCGGTTCAAATCTCACCGGCTCAAGGTTGACTCAGCCTTCCATCCTTCCGAGGTGGGTAAAATGAGGACCCAGATTGTTGGGGGCAATATGCTGACTCTGTGAACCGCTTAGAGAGTGCTGTAAAGCACTGTAAAGCGGTATATAAGTCTAAGTGCTATTGCTATTGCTATTTCCTCAACTTGAGCTCCATCCAGGTGTAGAAATTTCAGCTGCAGCCAATATGTTCATTGTTGAAAATGCTGGGAGGTGAAGTTAACACATTCTGAACATGCCCAGGTTGGAAAGATTTCCAACAGCATGATCACATGAAAAGTGTGATGTTGCTGCACATGTGGATAAGAACAGGTGAGGTTCTTGGGCTGTTGACATCCATAAACCCTTCCTGCTAAATTCAGCAAATGAAAGACAAAACAACAGAAAGAACTGTCTTTGTACTCTAGCGTCATCTCATTATTTGGATTTAATTCTTAATAAACAAGAATGGTTGCTATGTAAGCTTCTGGTTGCTATTATTCCTTCACTCCACAGAAAGATTACTTTTGCTTCATTCCTTGTCTATAGAGTGTGGGACATCAAGACAGGTCAGATTTCACTGAAGAAATTTGACACTTTCATTCTCAACAGGATATTATTTTCCATTGTCTCTGTCAGTAGACTCTGTTTACAGTCAGAGGGTGTGTTTGTAGTTTTAAAGGAATGCCAGAGATTCACAAAATCGTTGTGATAGTGGGACAGCGAAAGCAACCATTAGCCCAAAGGCAAGAAGGTGAGAATTCTGTTCACCACCACTTCTTTGGGTTCTTTCCAGACACTCTTAGGAAAAACAGATTGAATTATAACAATCCACTTGGTTTTTAAAAAAAAAATGTTCAAAGAATGACCTATATGTAAATAAATATAATGTTAGGCTTCTGTTTTGCTTTGAGGTATGCTTTGTTTGTTTGTTTATAAAGCAAAATGTTAAAACAGAATTGAGTCAAATCAAGAAACCTTGCTGCCACCATTGGAGCATCTATTACAATGGTTCCCAAAGTGAGTGGTACCTCCCCCTGGGGGTGGTGGGATGACTTAGGGGGATGCTAAGAGGCAAGGGGGGTGGCAGGGTGGTGCTAAGAGGCAAGGGGGTGGCAGGGGGCGCTAAGAGGCCATGTGGAAGGCAGGAAAGCATGTCGGGGCAGCGGGGAAGGGACGTAGCAGCCTACTCTCTTCCCCGCAGCCCTGCCATGCTTGGTGGCCTTCCACGTGACCTTCCCGCTGGTCCCCCACACTCGCTTGCCTTCCGAGGTCGGCGTCCAGCCCGACCGGCCAGTGGGTGGGCGGGCGGCCCTTGGTGGAAATGCAGATGCTGAGAGGGGTGGCAGAAGAGCAAGCGGATGTCCCGGGGCTGCTGCACAAGCGCTCGCCCCGTTTCTGCAAAGGCAGACCCCCCCCCCCTTTGCAGGGCAATCCAGAGGGGAGGGGGATGCTGCAGAAAAGGCCGCCTTCCACCCGTGCCGGCTCTGTGGCGCTTGGGGCTCTGAAGCAGCCCACTGGCTTCTCACCCGGCCATCTGCCTTCTCTCTTTGCGGATCGGCCCGGCCGACTGCCGGCACCACTCTGGGAACTCGGCCCGCGGCGTGAGAAAGAAAGAAGATTGGAAAAGGCATGGATGTTTCTCATGTGCATTCACACATTCAGGGACGCCCTCACTTTCTCTCATCCAGATATACCTGCAAACATGGAACCATTTTATAAGCCATCAACTCTATGTCAGGAATCCCGTCTTGGGAGTTGGTGAGTAATTTGGAATTTTAGGAGCATCTCATAGCTGCTGTTTCAGTACTGCAGAAGAAAGAGAGAGAGACAAGAAAGAAAGAAAGAAAGAAAGAAAGAAAGAAAGAAAGAAAGAAAGAAAGAAAGAAAGAAAGAAAGAAAGAAAGAAAGAAAGAAAGAAAGAAAGAAAGAAAGAAAGAAAGAAAGAAAGAAAGAAAGAAAGAAAGAAAGGAAGAAAGAAAGGAAGGGAAAGAAAGAAATGAAAAGAAATGAAAAGAAGAAAAAAGAAGAAAAAAGAAAAGAAAAGAAAAGAAAAGACAGAAAGAAAAGACAGAAAGACAGAAAGACAGAAAGACAGATGGAAGGAAGGAAGGAAGGAGGAAGGAAGAAAGAAAGAAAAAAAGAAAGAAAGAAAGATGGTAGGAAGGAAGGAAGGAAGGAAGGAAGGAAGGAAGGAAGGAAGGAAGGAGGGAAGGAAGACTTATGACCATAATTGAGCCGAAAATTTTGGTTGTTAAGCAAGAGCATTGTTAAGTGAGTTTCACGACATTTTACAAGTTGGCCATGCGCACCCGGTCACCTGACCACCAAGCCACACCCACCTGAAGGGGATGGGGGTGGGGGGCACTGAGGATGAGTTTGTAGCACCAAGGGGGCGGTGGACTGAAAAAGTTTGGGAACCACTGATCTATTACAACTCACCATGGCCAACTCGCCATGGGACAACATTCTACAATCACCTCACCGTGAGAAACTTGCTGTAGG
This sequence comes from Thermophis baileyi, assembly GCA_003457575.1. NCBI lineage: Eukaryota > Metazoa > Chordata > Lepidosauria > Squamata > Dipsadidae > Thermophis > Thermophis baileyi. The sequence goes on along the minus strand of QLTV01000965.1, from coordinate 2,065,798 downwards.
AAAGAGTTATGCTAATATCAAAGAAACGGTGGAATAAATCATTAAAGAAAGGATGCAAAAGGAGGGACAAAGTAAAATGTGAATGTCCCCAAGGTGCTTTTTCAAGAGGCAACTGGACTTTCTTGTTTTTTCTTTGAAGACATTTCTCTTCTCATCCAAGAAGCTTCTTCAGCTCTGACTGGATGGTGGGGAATGGAAGGATTTATATTCCTTGCAGACAGCTGGTCATTTGTATCCTTTTTGAAGTGCTTCAATGACCCTCTAAAAGGATGCAGATTGCCAGCTGTCTGCAAGGAATATAAATCCTTCCATTCCCCACTTTCCAGTGAGAGCTGAAGAAGTTTCTTGGATGAGAAGCAAAACGTCTTCAAAGAAAAAACAAGAAAGTCCAGTTGCCTCCTGAAAAAGCACCTTTGGGACAACCATGACCTGGATGACTGAGAATCTCTACAGACTTTTAAAATGTGAATGACAAAAATTAAAATATTTTTTAGATTATTTTAAATAATTAAATTCAATTGTTGAATTGTCCCACAGAGAGTTGACCATGGTGAGTTGGCCGTGGTTAGTTGCCCCATTCTGCCATAGCAGGCATCTTTGGGTAGACTCATTTCCAGACTTCAGGTTGCTTAAGTCTAACTTTGGACTTTGCTGTTAAAATGATAAAGAAATAGAAAGAGGACAGAGGGATTTTGTGATGCCTTATAGCATGCCTATGCCAAGATTCAATTTGAAGCGACTATTTGAAAATAATTTCACAAATCATTCCTTTATGTCAAATCTCCTACCGTAATTCTAATCAAAAGGGTGCATCAATTTGAAATGTTAAATTAGACAGCCTAGGTCTAATTCAATTTTCATTTAACAATGTACAAACGGCACCTTTTTCCAAATTGATAATTTAAATCTGATTGATTTGATTTCAGGTTTCAAATCAACCATTCAGATTGAATGGATTCAGTAATCTGAATCGAATTAATGATGCAAATAGCATTTGGGGTGATTTGCATATATTTATTATATCTGCAGGTAGACCAGTTACACAGGTTTTGACTGCAACATCTACAGGGATATCAAAGTCAACAGGGCAGATTCAACTATTTGATTGAAGTCCCCCAGACCTTTTTTTCTATGTACCTCAACATCCCACTTATGCACAAAGCTGTGGAGTTTGGATTTCATGGCCCTGATTGCCTTCTTGACTTTTTCCAGCCTTTCTGTAGACACCCCTGGCTTCAGATTCTTAATTTATGAACTGCTCGGGTTTGAATGTGTGGTAAGCAAAATTCTGCACTGGAGAAACCTATTAAATCTGTGAGGTCAAGCTGACAGGAACGGAGGCAGACTCAGAAGTAACAGCAAAACAGCAAACCTTTATTTCAGCACCACAGAACAGAACAGAGAACAGGAGGCGTGACAGCTCCTTTTATACTGGAGCTGTAAAACTCTAAACCAATGACAGGGCTCCAATTTCCCGCTTGCCGGCTGCTCGCGTCAGAGCCAATCAGGCTCGACTAGCAGCCGGCGCGGTCGTAACTATGAGGACTTAACAAAACCCTTTTGTATGTTTTCACTGTTTGTGTCTCAAATTTTCTATTGTAGAAATCACCTGCTCATTGGCAGAGACAGAGGAAAAAAATCTACTATTTTACATAAGCATTTATTTTGGACTAGCTGATACCCGTGCTTCGCTACAAAAGTATGTGATGGGGCTTGATAAATTGACACTTAAAGTTTGAAAATTAATGAGTAGTTAAAAAAGGGACTGTATTATTTCATTAGAGACGGTAAAGTAAGTTTCTGTTACAGATGAAGACATTATTTGCATAGCATTTGCATTCGTCCCTCAGATGAATTGCTCAGGACCTCCCTGTAAACAACATTCCTGGTTTTGCTCTCTGGCTGGAGGATGACCAGGCTGTCAGGTGAACTGACTCTGGAGCATGCCACATTGAACTGGCCTTTGTGGGAAGGGTGGTGGAAAAGGGGGGGGTGGGATCTGTCTCTGCCAACAGCATCCATCAGTATTCATCTGGCTAGTGTGGCTTAACTCAACTGTTCTGTAGTAAAGCTGCTTGTTGCTGTGAAAGCAAAAGCGAAACTGAAACTCCTCTGCTTGTGTTTTGCATTTGGATCAGATTTCTTTTCAGGTGGGGAGGGGGGGAGTAGAACTCCTTAGCATCAGAGCTTGTTAATATTAATATAAGAAATACTCATGCTGCGATGGTCATTTTGAAAAATCCTTTCTTAGTGAGCACCTAGAAGCCAAGAGGAACATACGTGGCAAATTTCAAGTTTGTAGGCTTTACGGTTCTGGAGATTTCGTGATTAATGTGTGAGTGGTTTTCGCTTTTATATATATAGATTCAAGCATAATTAATTCATTATGCAGGTCAGCATCATCCAAGTTTCTTCCTTATTCTTCTCTTGAACAAGCAGATTAGGGCTGCAAGCCTGTATTTGGAGCCCTAAGTATTATGCTGTATAAAACCCTTTTTTTTAAAAAAAAAAATATGTTTGATAAGACTCATCCCCATGCATTGGAAAACTATGTAAGAGGGCCATGCAGCCTCACTTTGTCTCTCCTGCCTCCTTTTTCTGAATGTCTAGTGACCTGTCCAATCACCTCTGGAAATTCAGAGTGTGTTTCCAAGGTAATCCCTCTATGGATTATGCTTCTAAAAACCTACTTCAAACAAGAGCGATGTGACATGCTTCATATTAACAGTAATGGTGGGAATACAAAACTACCTTTATGCAGTCTCTCGTCACTTTGAGAGCAGACAATTAAGCCCTCTTATTCTGAATGAGCATGCAGCGTCTTATGGCCTGAATGTCATTCAAGAACTATAGTAGTAAAACCTTCAGTCTCCAACTCCTCATTACAGATGAGAAGAAGGATCACAACACACAAGGCTGCCAGGCTGCCTACTTGTTTCCACAGTTAACTGTCCACCAGAGTTTGGATACATATGGCTTTTCAAAATTGTCCCTCAAATGTGTGGACAGAGAAATTTAATGGTACACTTCTCAAACTTCTTTGAAGGAACGTGAAATTCTCCAATCATTTCTGAAGATAAGGATGCCCTTTTAATGACAACAAGAATACTCCTATTGGAAAAACTCAATGAAAGGAGATGTTTCCTTGAAATATAATAGGGAAGCCAGGAAGTGGCAGGATACTGGGGAGATGATTGTGAAGAGAAAGACAGGACACCGATCCAAACACATAGACTGGCCCAATTCAACACCTCCAACAAAATAAGGGAAAGAAGATCATAGTCCATCCATCAAAATTCTTATGAAATTCTCTTCTCTTTCTAGAAATAGAATAGTTTCTAAAGCAAACTTCTTTTGCCCAAAGGATGAAAAATCAGTTTTAAAAGTACTGCCAGATGAAATTTGCCAGTGTGTATGATTAGTATTGAGCAAAAAAAAAAACAAATCCGCTCATATGTTTTTTTTTTCAAAACTAGTTTTCAATATATTTTCCTTGCAAATCTATCTGGCTTGGAGTTGAAACAATATTAGGGAAACTGGTCACCCTACATAGATAAGATATTAACAAAAACAATTTATCATCAGAAGACAATACCAAGATGGACTCATTTGTGATGTTTATATCCTGCCTTTTATTCAAAGCTTGTTGGGGCACATATTCCTCCTTCCTCTCCCCCCCCCCCAAACATTGTGATATAAGACAGAGGTGAAGAGAGAGTGACTGGTCCAAAATTATCTCTCTGGATAGCTTCCATGATTCAAGATGGACTAGAACCGTGATGGCAAACCTATGACACGCGTGCCCAAAGTGGCACGCAGAGCCATGTCACCTGGCACACGTGGTGTCGCCCGTTCCTCTTCCGGGTTTCTGGTGCGCATGCGCATGCAACGATCAGTTGGCCGTTGTGCATGCAGCAGTGCCAAAAACCAGAAGAGCTGGTCTTCTGCTTTCCGGCATGAGCATGAGTGCCGGCCAGCTGATCGGCACATACGCATGCACGGCAGTAACCGGAAGACTTGCCAGCCGGCGTGCATGTGCGCGCCAGATACCGGAAGTACATTTTCCGGCACGCACATGCCCCCTCTTCCTGGTCGCAGCCCAGACAAGTGCATGCGCAAAGTGCTCCCTTTTCGGCACTCGGTTCCAACCACGTGCACACATGCTCCCTTTTCGGCACTCGGTGCCAAAAAGGTTCACCATCACTGGACTAGAATATCGATCTTTCCAGGCCATGTCTTCTTTCCTTACCACTGCACTATATTGGCTCTCATTAAGGATGGATTCCCACAGAGAAAGTTCTGGGGATCATAATCCCTAAAGAGGAGGGTCATTCTCCTTTTTTTTTTGTTGTTGATTGAATAGATAAGATCCAGCCAGCCAACCATTTCCAAATGTAGCAATACATGTTACAACAAGCAATATCAAAAGTCCAGCTCAAACCCTCTTTTTCTTCACATATTAATTCATGTTGCCATTTTTAGAATAGAAGATACTCAAAAAGACAGGTTGAATTCCTTCCATTGTATGACAATTCTGAGTCCAATCAATCAACACAATTAGGATTGCCAAAAGCAAATGATGGAAGCATTGCAAATATTTGAGAATATGGATTTCTGATTCAAGAGACAAAGAGCATGGTCCAGCAAGAATGCTGCTTGGAGATGTTCAGGCAAGATAGCTCCATATTGGGTCTGGTTATTATTTATCTAGGCCAGCCTTTCATTCCATCAATTTAAGCAAGAACTGGAACAGATATTATTACTGCTTCTTACTTGATCAATAGTTATTGAGTCTGTAACTGCTCTAGTAAATTCTTCTTAAGGCTGTTTCCTTATCTCTCCATCCAGATCACTCACGCAATTCCTTCCTCACTAAAGCAGCTTTCAATTGATCATATGAGACCACAGATATTAAATGAATATTTGGGGATAGGAATCTTGCATCTGCTGGCCAAGATGTATGAAATAATAGTTCAAAATTATTTTGGGGAAAAAATTAACTAATCCTAACTGTATCCTAAATAGCAACCCAATCTGCAAATAGGGCTGTGCATAGCTCCAAAGAAGTAATTCCATTTGACAAAGTTTCAGTTCAAGATCCCATTCAAAGTGAATCAGAATCAGAAACACTGGAAGTTCTCAATCCAGAGGCTAACAAGACTCCTGCCTATGGGTTTTGTGTATACTTGTAGGAGAAGAGGCTGGAAGGTGGGGCTAAACATATAAACATATAAATAATATAAATAAATTTATATATAAATAATATAAATAATATAAATAAATAATATATAAATAATATAAATAAATAAACATATAAACATATAAAATACTTTGCCACAACAGACCCAAGTCCAGCTCCCTGTGAATTCCATTGACCCTTATTTAGAATAGAATAGAATAAGAGAGTTGGAAGGGACCTTGGAGGTCTTCTAGTCCAACCCCCTGCTCAGGCAGGAAACCCTATACCATTTCAGACAAATGGTTGTCCAATCTCTTCTTAAAAACTTCCAGTGTTGGACCATTCACAACTTCTGGAGGCAAGTTGTTCCACTGATTAATTGTTCTAATTATCTGGAAATTTCTTCTTAGTTCTACATTGCTTCTCTCCTTGATTTAGCACCAATTTTGTTTTGACTGCTAGTTGCCTAGACATTTGTATAGAGATAGCATTAATAAACTCTTCTGTGATTTGAATTCAATGAATGCTTCTGATTATTTGCACCTGACAATAGTGGCCCCTTTGCATTGGATCAAAATAGATGTCTGAATTAAGTAGTTTCATTTAGGCTTAGAAGCAAAGCAATTTGACTTTTCAAGTCAAGGCACTGACCTGAATTATGTTGCTACAAGGGGCCACCCCAAAAAGACACTTCAAGATACAACAAAGATGCTTTGCATAGAGTTTCAATCTGAACCTGATTAGCATTGAATTCTGGTTCCTGTGAGGAAATGAGTATTTATCTAAACTTGAAACTACCCATGTTAATTAACACAGTCAGTTCCCCTCTTGTGCCATTGACGCCTTATGAATGAACCTACCTAGGAACTTTGACTGTAAATATGTTAGCATTGGGAACATATGGTTGGCATTTGTACTGAATTACAAAAGTAGTTTGGGTTCATACCAGGCTGAATCTGCATGTGTCCTATTCTACAGAAAATGTTAATTCTCCTACTTGCTAGAAGTGAGGTGTTTGTCCTAGGATCTGAGTTAACATTACCTAATTTGATCATCAGTCATTCCTTGAAATTTCTCACATATCACTTTCCATCTGGATTATGGACAGAACTAAACTTGGGACCATCCACAACAAAGATTTGTATCATATCATTCACCTACAGTTCTTCTATGAGTGATTTTCATAGATGAAAAATTCCTGTGACAAAACAATTTGTATGTCTTTATGTATCAATTCTTCAATACAGTTGCAAATACTGATATTCCTGAATATCTCTTTAGAATATATTTATGGTAAGTGTTGGTAAGATTTCAGCCTCAAGATGAGATGGAAGGAATTACTTCTAGGTTCTCGCAAAAGCAATAAATTGGTAGACAAAAAGAGACACTTACATACACCCCTAAAGCTTCGATATTTGTGTATGCTCCTGTATGTGTATGTAAAGTTGTTTCACAAAACAGCAAAGCCCTCACTTTTAAGAGCAAATAAAAGTGGTTGGGTTGCTTCATTTTACCTGTTTTACTTTAATTTCCTTCTCCAATACTTTTTTTAACTTTCTGAAGTGCCACAGGAAGATAACATTAGATCAATGGCATTATTAAGTATGGGGGGGGGGAGCGAGTTCTATAAACAGTTGTTTTCATTATCTCTACAAAGATACTTCACATTGTTTCCTAAACTTTCTGCTGAAAGTATTACCCTGTTTCCCCCAAAATAAGACATCTCCTGATAATAAGCCCAATCGGGCTTTTGAGTACATGGCAATAAGGCCAAGCGCTTATTTCAGGGTTCAAAAAATTATAAGACAGGGTCTTATTTTCGGTACAACTTGAAAAAAATCAAAAATATCCCAAAATTTGTTATTTTGCCAATTTCTGTGAATGAGCTGCTAAGTTTAAAGCAGGGCTGAGTAGGAGGTAAGTCGAGTTTTATTGGTAGCCCTCGAAACAGTGCCAAACTTTTCAACAATTAAATTGGAGAAAAGTTTTGAGGGAAAGCAAGGCCTATTTTGTTTTTGTATGCTGAATATCTGCATTTGGATACAAACACCATGTCCCTGTTTGAACATGTAATCAGAAGTCTCCTTATTCTGAATAGCAATAGCACTTAGACTTATATGCCGCTTCACAGTGCTTTACAGCCCTCTCTAAGCAGTTTACAGAGTCAGCATATTGCTCCCAACAATCTGGGTCCTCATTTTACCAACCTCGGAAGGATGGAAGGCTGAGTCAACCTTGAGCCGGTGAAGATCGAACTGCTGGCAGTGAGCAGAATTAGCCTGCAATACTGCATTCTAACCATTGCGCCACCACGGCTCCTATGAATAATAAAAGGATGTCTCATCATCATCTGCCAAGCCATATTTCATGACCACATGCGGGGGGAAACTTTAAAAAGTCAAGAGGGTAGTTATGTCTATGGTCACCCTCTTGACTTTTTGATACCCACCACAGAAACACATTGAGATGTAGCAATCTCAGACTATTTGCCTTCTGATGGGCACTGCTTCACTTTGAAGTGGTCCATAGGAATGTAGCTCTTCAACTCAATCACGAACTTAGACAAGACCAATATGCCTCAAACAGTAGGAGTTCAGTGACCTCAGGAAGTCATCTAGCTAAGCAAGTGACCTTTCTATTCTGCTGGATGAAACAGAGGCACAACTTAACTTTGCAGGCCACTCCCACAGAGGCCGCTTCACTTGGATATCTGGTAGAGCATCTGTAACTGTATACGAGAATGACCTTGGGATACAAGGGAAGAGCCACAGTCAGGAAAATAGCCAGGTAAGAGGCAGATGAGCCATAATAATAATGTGGGCATGGCAAATATCTCAGAAACGTCTCAGTTTCCTGGGCTGTAAAGCTAATGGGGGACAAAGGTACTTTTAGATTTGCAAGATTCTGTTAATGAAACTTGTAAGTAAAATAAAGCAGAATTAATTCATCCAGCCATACATCCTGTCTGGCAGGGGTGGGTTCTACTTACCTTCCCTACCGATTCTGATCGCGATGGAAGTGCACGTTTTGCGCACATGCGAGAGCAAAGCGAGCATGCGCGCCCCCATCGTGATGTGCAAAACACCCGGAAATGACCCTCTGCGCATGTGCAGAAGCCTTTGCGCATGCACAGAGGGTTATTTTTCAAGCCGTGGCAACCAGAGGACTGGTTCGGGGGCGTGGACCGCCAGTTGCTGCCGGTTCGGCGAGCAGCAGTAAATGTCCCCTACCGGTTCTAAAGAACCAGTCCAAACCGGCAGCAACCTACCTCTGCTGTCTGGCATTGCTGACATGGCTGACAGCAACACATCATTTTAAAGTTCTGCATAGTCCTCATAATTAACATTCAGTTTGGATTCTGGTGGGGGGGGGAAGAGATTCTATAGGCTTAGAATTTCCCCATCCACTGTAAATTATTTTGTTGCATCACTAAGTGGATATGTGTCTTAAATAAAATTAACATTTATTTGCATTGAAAGTTATCAAAATAAGATTGATTTAATCAAAATGGCCCCAGCATGTCATTATGTCATTCCTTGTCACACATTTTGTAAAGGCCGTTGAGCAAATGCGCCAAATGAGCTGAAAAGTGCAAACTCGTCCATTTCAAAATGATGTAACCCATCGTTAAAAAGGCAAAACGCTGTTGCTCCCAAGACCTTCCATGACATGTTTGTCATCCAGGCAAATTTTAAATGGTGAATTGCTCAGTTGCTAATAACCCAAAATGATGTTAACATTAATGTGCTATAACTTAATAGGTCTCAGAAAGGTCCTTATGCTTGGCGGAGAATATTTTAACTGAAGTCAAGAGGCTAGAGTAAATTCAGATAGGTATCTTAGTAATCCCAAATGGCTTATGGCACAATTTAAAGATGCATCTTACTCGAAAGCTTTTAGAGCTGTGTAGATGTTTGAAAGGAGATGCTTCCCTTTGGTGACAATTTGAAAGTTTTCTTTAGGAGCTGTTTCATGAGGCAATGCAGATTCCCTTCTAAGAGGGAAGTGGCCTTTCTGCTTTGCTTCACTTGCCTTTCCATGTAATGTAGGCTCATCTTTTGCAGCTAAAACAAGGAAGAGTCATGGGACACCTTGTAGTTTATGCCATATGTAATTGTTGCGATCGCATTGATCGTATTGGATTTTTCTCCCTCAAGAATGTATATTGTTTGTTTGTTTGTTTGTTTTCCAGGCAACCAGAATAAAGTGCAAGTTTAACTGAGCAGAGATTATTGGTAAATGCTTTAGCTGCATTGAGTTGCATTATAGCTTTTGTTCTTAATATACAGACATGCATTGGTGTCCCTCATAATTGCGCTTGGCATGTTATAGTTACTACTGTTCATTCGACTGTCTGATGCTGTTGGGCATCATTTTGTGCAAAGCAAATCAGCTAATGACATTTTTCTAAAAACAGCTCCGGTAATTTATGATGGTTGGTCAGGCCAAGAAATGCTATTTAAAGGAATGTCCAGCTCAAGTTTCCTTTAAGGAAGGAAAGGAAACCAGGGCCGAAGACGACAAGGGGCTTTGAAAGTGCCAACTAATGGTTAGAATATAACAAAAGTGTAAACGGCACATTTAAAATGTGTTGACTTAATACTAGAGAGAGAAAAATTCCTTGCCTATTTTCTCATTGAAATTGAAGGGTTGTTTGTTTGTTGTATTTTATTTCACAGGACAAGAGATTTCCCTTGTGTCTGGGTGAGTTTAGTAGTGGCTTTTTGGACTTCATTATTAGGTGATTGTGAAGCATTTGTAAATGTCCTGTCTTTTATTCTATAGTCATTGTACGCTTCGGTAGCCCACAGCTTCTTTGGTTCAGTTATAGGCTAAGAAAAGAAAAGAATTATTTCTGTCCCCTTCCCCTCCCCAAAAAAATAATAATGGAAGGTTGAGGCAGCCAGGAAATCTTTAGGATGATGGGAAGACAGGTAACAGAAAATGCCATCAGTAGTGGTAGCACACTCTTTGTCACCTGCCTCAATAAATGGAGTTCAAATACACATCAAATGGAGTACTTGACATGTATCTTATGACATTCTTTTGAGGAGAACAGAAACCTCTTTGGCAGAAGAAAAGTCTGAAAAATTAGATGGTGGATATTGCCGTGGCATTATATTCCATGATGGTGTGAATATGGAACACAGGATCAGAAGGTTTTAAGTTCCAAAGACTGCAAGGATCAAACTGAAAGAACACATTTAGATAATTGCTCCTTTCCTGTCTCCACCCTCTTCTTTGCTTCCCCTTCCCCTGCCAAGAAGTTTTTTTTTTAAATTATTTCCTGTGGGAGATAAAACACTACTTTGTGTCCCCATCTCACATGCCACACAATCCTCATTAGCCATTTGCAATATACAAGTCATCTTGCTACAGACGTCCCACTTATCATCTTAATAAATAATTTGTTAGTTTGCCGTATTTCATAAATGAATTCATGCAACACCGCGAGATAAACAAATAATCACAATGATAGTGCCCACCAAACATGGAATTTCGGTCTGAATTATTTTTTTTCTGCACTAACCTGAGCCTGAAATTTAAATTGAGTGCTTGATCAGATTTCCTTTGTATATTTAACCTAAGAATGGTTTTCCATTTCCCTTCAAATCAGTACGCAGGCAAGTTTCATAAAGAGGACTGATTTATATCTTGCTTGTGGTACAGTAATTTATACAATTGCTCTGCTAGGAGAGTTACAAACCAGAAGGCCAGTGAATGTTTTGTTCATAGCATTTTGATCCTTCAGCAGATTGGCTCATATTTCTAATTACTCTTTCTCAAACAAATTGCTGTTTGGCAATGCACTGATTGGTTGACAAGGTTGGATGACATGCAATGTTTATCTGTGCAAAACAGAAACTTGACACATTTTCATGCAAATGAAAAAGAACAAATTTGCCTCAGAAGAACAAAAATGTCTGCTTTACAACTACTGTAATAGCTGGACTGGGGACACAGTGGGAAGCAGATTGTATTATTCTGTTCTTTCTTGACTTCAGAGTCTAGCCCAACCTGTAAAAATACCTTAGGGTTGTTCACAGTGCTTTGCAATAAAGGTAGATGATTTAGCTCAGCATGCATATAGTGGTTCCTTTAAGCATTTCGCCTATGTTGTTTAATAAGGTAATCCTTAATATTTTTATTCAGAAGGAAGCTTTTCTTGAATCCATAGGGCTGACTTGCAAGAACATATGGGAAGAATTAGGACTACTGGTTACAAATTTCTCTAATCCTGAGAACTGCTAAAATTTTACCTCATTGCCCTGGAAATTAAAACAGACCATCCCATCTTTATTAAGGTTGTAAGGACTACACAGATCATATGAGGTCATGGACAAAGACTTAGTAGAAATTCAGACTTTGGACTTACTATCTCATAAACATAATTGGGAACATTTTTAAGCCACTCTTTGTTTGCATTTAAAGGGCATGAAAGAACTTTAGGGGCTTATCCTGACCAGTGGATGGCAGTTGGCATAGCTGATCTGAGTGGGTTTATTTTACGTCAGCTTGGCATTAAAAACTGAGCAAGAAGTCTGGAGTTGAGATATATTAGCTTGTCTGAACTGAGCTGGAATCTGAATTAGGGATGCTCTTAAATATGCTTCACATGTCTTGTCTATAATAAAAGGAATAGAAAAGGCACAGGGGTAAATAACTTCTTTGCAAGGACATGTACTTAAAAGAAAAAAAACTCTATCCAAACCATTTCAAAGATTTCAGCAGAAGCATGTGATAAAGTAATATATCATAGGAGTAGGTCCTAGCGTTCTCCTTGCAGGTTACTTGCCAGTTGAAAGCTGACACATCACAGATAGCAATAGCACTTAGACTTATATACCGCTTCACAGTGCTTTTACAGCCCTCTCTAAGCGGTTTACAGAGTCAGCATATTGCCCCCAACAATCTGGATCCTCATTTTACCCACCTCAGAAGGATGGAAGGCTGAGTCAACCTTGAGCCTGGTGAGATCCCTCCCTCCCTCCCTCCCTCCCCTCTCTCTCTCTCTCTCTCTCTCTCTCCATCTCACCTCACAGGGTTGTTGTGGGGAGGGTAGTAGGAAGGAGTACCAGATATATTCACCACCTTGAGTTATTTATAAAAAAACAATAAATATTAAATAAACAAACAAACAAATAGTAAGTAAACTAAGGCTTATACATAGAGCTTTTCACATGTAGCTTTAACGCAGAATTCTGCCCTATAATTCCCACAGCAGCTGCTGAGCTGCCAAACTTTGGAGCTTGGAAGCTTATGATCAATCCCCATGTCCTGATTCCTTGACACTAGGCCCACACATTCAACCTATCAATCAATTTTATTATAGTTGTTGATCAATTAAAAAAAGGAGGAAAAAAAGGAAAAATTCTGAGACAGGAAATAACAACTGGAACAAAACTGACTATTTATAAAACAGATGTGGTGAAAGTGCAATGCATTTTACAAAGAGTAAAACAAAACTTAACAAAACTTTATTCAGAGAAATAAAATCACATTGATGGGACACCAACTACTGTAACCAGAATGAATCTGGGTGGGTTGGAAATCTGACTAGATGGGAAATTATTAGCTATAAGTGGGCATCTTTGTATTAAGGGCAATGTAACAAAGCATGCCTTGTTTCAATAACTTCAATAACTTCTTCCTTATTCAAATGGGAAATTCTCATTTTCCCCTCAAGAACAGCTATCAGGAGACCATTAAATCTTGCCAAAGTTAGGACTCCTCTGAGAATTGGACACAATTAAACAGAAGGATAAATGGTTTAAATGGTTTAAATATCTTGCTGGTTTGGAATAGGTGCAGGGACTGTCTAGGAACCTATCTTTAGGTAGGACAGAGATACTGCACCCAAAGAAATAGAAGATTCAGTCTCCTCAGCCACTGTCTGGCTCTACCATTATTTTATACGTGGTTCTGGTTGGTGGATGTCAATAATAATGACATTTATAGAGATTTTCATCAGTAGCCTAGTTTGGGCTTCAGTACAAAACATATCAAAAAATGTTTGGCCTCTGAATATGAGTTTATTTTTAAAGCACCATCTTAATACCAAACCGGATCATATACTTACAGTGTCCTTAACTGATAGGTTGCAAATGAGGAGACTCAGAGAGCTCGGTAAACGTTTCAGATTAATTCCCAGCATATCTTACTCTTTATCACAGCCAGTGACCCATCTCACATTATCTGTATGGGCCTGCTAAGTTCAACACTTTTCAAACAACACCTAGTATTTGTGACAAATCAAAATAAACACAAGTTTTACCCATGAGAAAAGAAGGGAGGCAGTAAATGTGTAACACAGGAGGCACCATTAAGGAAATTTGGGTGATTTGGGGGGGGGGCAGGATTAGGGAAGCAAGATGGTGTGTGGTGTGTGTGTGTGTGTGTGTGTGTGTGTGTGTGTGTGTGTAAGAGTCTCTGTGTGCGTATTATGTAATTTTCTGGAATATGGATAGGGCTTTAGATTGTGAGAGAATAAATCATACAAGCAGTTCTTGGAAGTATTGCCTGTTATGATAGCTGTACATGTGAGTTGATAGAAAATATTTTATAGCTGTAAAAAGACTAGGGAACTACAAAACAAAACAGTTGCAAAACCAGGGGTCCATTCCTACCCAGGCTTCATAATATTACACCAGTGTGTGAAAATTCCTCCTGAGAAAATACTACAATAAAAAATTGTAGTACATGCTTGAAATACATCCTGAGAAAATACTACAATAAAAGAAGTTTAGATGGTTTTCATTGGTAATTATTTTGGAAGAGAGAATATTATGCCTGCAAAAAAAAGGGGGGATCATAATCTAGTCAAAGTTAAGTGTTCCCACTGTAATCAGGAGCATAAAGTTGCTAAATTTGGGTTGCACTCTAGATTTATGCAGGTGCAAGTAAAGGGCATATACTAGTCAGAAAGATCAAAACACTGTCATCTTCTCCCATACATACATATATCTCCATTAAAGATAATTCTCCTTCACATATCTTTTTTCATTTAGGAAATGATTAAATAATAACTACTTAAACTGCATTTCTGATGATTGTTTGAAAAGTACCAAACTTCATAGCTTGTCAAAATAAGCCAAGTTTGAAGCAAGAACACAGTCTACTATTGTGTTCTTATATATCACACTCCCACTTAATTGGATGTGCAAGAAAACTTCAGTTTCCCCATCAATGATTCATGTCCAACATCTGCCACGAAACACCAGATTCAGCCTGAAATCCTCTATTCCTTATTCAAGATACAAAATAAAGGGCAACTCAATGTCTATGAAACAAAACACACTCCATGCAGGACAGCACATTTAGGAATAATTTGTAGCCTTTAAAATCTTTTGGGATTATTAGCTCTTGTGTTCCAATTATGGTTAACTGTAATGAATCATAGTATCAATTTATTGATATATGCTCATCTATAAATATATATCTTGTGTGCTTTTTTTGTTTTTGTTTTTCACTTTTCCTAATTTTCTTTTATAAGTTTGTGTATTCTTTTTTCTTTGGTTTTTATTTAGTTAATTAAAATACTGTTAAATACTATTTGTTATTTGTTAGCAACAATAAAAAGGTGACTATCAAAATTCAACTGGGAGTAAACCCCAATATTTATAGTGAATGTGCCTCATTGCTCTAGCTTAGCGGTGTCAAACTTAAGGCCCACGGGCCGGATCCAGTCCATGGGGTATTTAGATCTGGCCCGCGGGGCCACCCTGGAAACAGCAAAGGACCGGCCCACGGTGTCTCAGTCAGTGACAACAGAGCTCGGGATGGCTGCACGTGGCCCTCCCGAGCTCTGTTTTTGGCTGCGACGGCCTCCTGCAGCCCTCTGCCAGCGAAAACGAAGCTCGGGAGGGCCTTGGGAGGCCTCTGTTTTTGCTGGCAGATGGCTGCAGGACGTTGAGCTGACCATGCCTACCCTGGTCACGCCCACCCCAGCCACGCCCACTCATCCACCCGAGGTAAAACACAACCCTGATGTGGCCCACTAATAGCATATTTAGAGCAGAGACTACAAAAAACTGGTCTAGAATAGCAATCAAATCTGGAGCCACAGGTTGCTTATACTGTCTTACCTGCTACCTTCTCTAGCTTATAATATCTCAAAACCCAACTTGTGTATTTAGCAATAGCAATAGCATTTAAACTTATATACCACTTCATAGTGCTTTACAGCCCTCTCTAAGCAGTTTACAGAGTCAGCATTTTGCCCTCAACAATCTGGGTTCCCATTTTACCGACCTTGTAAGGATGGAAGGCTGAGTCAACCTTGAGCCGGTGAGAATCAAACTCCTGGAGTGAGCAGTGAGTTAGTCTGCAATACTGCATTCTAACCACTGCGCCACCACGGCTCTTTGTTGGCTTGTTAGATTTATATGGTTGCCCATATAAATGCTGGTTTATTAGATATATATAGTTGCCTGTATTTGTTGGTTTGTTAGATTTATATGGTTGCCCATCTCACCAAAGATGGCTCCAGGTGGTGTTCAATAATCCAAAAATGTAATAGAACAATGCATATATAAAAAACAATCATAGAAACATATGATCACATTGTATATTATATAAGTTATATCCATATGTTACAGAATCCAAAAGGGATAGAACTAACCAAACCTTTTTTGGGGGGGGACGACAATGTTACATCTACAGCCATATTAAATTGCAGTATATGAGAAGGTAACCACATGTTTACAATTCACATATAGTCCTTGAGTTACAACCACAATCCATTGCTAAGAAGGCAGTTGTTAAATGAATCATGCCTGATTTTAAATCTTTATTATCAAACTTGTCGAGGGAATCACTGCAGTTAAGGGAATCCTGCGGTCATTAAGCAAATCCATTTCCTCATTGACTTTGCTTGTTGGAAACTGGCTGGGAAGATCGTAAATGAAGATCATATGACCCCAGGATACTGCAGCCATCATAAATACATGCCAGTTGCCAAGCATCTGAACTTTGATTATGTGACCCTGGTCATAAGTGCAAGGACTGGTCATAAGTCACTTTCATCTCTGTTCAAATGTCTATAAGTAGAGGACTACCCTGAAGAAATCAAATTCTTAGGTAAACAACTGCTTACTTCAAGCTTCCACAGCTCACTGCTATCTTTGTTCAAATTTAAAACATGTACGTGATTTGAAGAGAAATCGGTGTATTTTATATAATTCCCAACAACCATGTAACTTCAGCAGTTCAGACATGCAAAATATAAAAGGAGAAACCAATATAAAATTTCACCGGGGACACAACACACACACACACACACACACACACACACACTTACCTTATTTACAAGAGGTCCGATGTGTGTGAGAGTTTCTCTCTATGATTGTGCAACACTCTCTTCATGATCAGCTGCCTTTCTGACATCGCTCACTTCAGTTAAAACCCAAAGGATTTCTGTAGGATTTATCATGCCACCCATGCAGTTTTTTCAGATCAGGAAGCAGTAATAGCCAGGGAGGCTGCAAAATAATGGAGAGAACAGGAAAACAACAGCTGCAGCTACATCTTTTGCCACTGAAGAGCACAAGCATTCATTTTTTTAAAAAAAAATGGAATATAGATAATTTTGGATTCAAACACAAAAACCTGCTTTGGAGCATGTCAGGAAAGATACAGCTGTTTTAAAGAGCTGCAGGCAAGCAGCTCTGTGCCAAAATATGTTATGACACAAACTTTTTTCTATGCAGGCCCCAGTGGGATGATGAAAGGACTGAGTTTCTTTTGTGACCTCTCAATTTCCATTGGCCGTTGCTTCCCCATAGATGCCCTTAACTGCAGATGCTATGCAAGCTTCCTCACAAATTCTGAAGCACATTTTTACTTTTGAGTTCAAAATGCTACACAGCCTTCTCCTGGATGAAATTAGAGTAGAATTTCATAACATTCCCTATATTAACCAGAAGCTTCCGGTGCTTTAAAAATTGACCCTCGCGCAATAATTATATAAAACTATTACATAACATATGAAAGAGTTTCTAACTAAAATCACTCTGAATTTAAATTCATTTTTCATTGATCATGTGGTATCAAACCAAAGATCCATTTAATAGATCCACAGAAGCCTGATTTTTTTTAAAAAAATTCATCAGAGAAATCCACTAAGAATACCTGAATGCTGCAATCTTCCTCCCACAATTCAGTGTGAAATTAAGCCTTCTGATTCAGTTTAGGTAGTGATCATCTAGATCAGTGGTTCTCAACCTTCCTAATGCCGCGACCCCCGCCCCGCCGCCGTGACCTCCGCCCCTCCCCCTCCCCGCGTATGCGCGTTGCCAGTCACCAAGATGGCGGGCTAGCGTGCGCTTAGGTGACCCCTGTGAAAGGGGTCGCGACCCACAGGTTGAGAACCGCTGATCTAGATGATCCCTAGATGGCATCAGCGGCATACAAGAAAGCCTTCTTTGCTGCCATCTAGTGGTCATCTCAGATTTTTGCAGCCTAGCTATGGTAGCCCCAACTGTGCCTCATGAACTATCTGTCATCATTATTATTTTTTTATGATTGACTGTACAGGAAGAGAAACAAGCTGCCCTTTTCTCTTAGCGTTTGCTGTATCTAGAATTTCTTCTGTAGGACCAAGATAACTTTCCCATCGGGGAGGTTCAATATAGTGTTGTTTTTAAAGAATGTTCATATGCCCATTAAAATGTTATCAAAATATTTCTTTACTCAATGGATAAAGTTGTCAAGTTTAATTTTACTCCGTTTCTCCTTTTCTCTCACATTTCTCCCATACAGTCAAATTTTGGGATTAACCTTAAAGTGTTTTGAGTGTTGTTGTTGTTGTTGAGTCTATAAGAAAAGCCATGCAAAGATTTGTGGACATTTCTCCTAAGCTAGACATATAATGCATTGTTCTCATTCTATACAATCACAGTTAAACACAACCAATTTGGCAAGCTATTTTCACCAATAGCATACATTTTTCTGCAGATTATTCATATTTTCATCTTTATTTTTGGTTCAGAAAACCACAGTGAAAGATAAGGACTTTCTGTTTTACATACTGACTGAGGAACTGTAAATTAAATACCAATTAAAGTGTCAACTACATTTCTGCATATCCCTACAATATAGTCAGTGATTTTTAACAGAAAAAAGGAAAATACCAGTCATCAACCTGAACACCAGTGGTGGCTGCTCCCGGTTCGGACCGGTTCTTAGAACTGGTAGCGCTGGCGGCGGGAGGCTCTGCCCACCTGCCCAGGACGCTTCTGTGCATGCGCTAGATTCACTTAACAACCGTGTGACTAATTTAACAACTGCAGTGATTCACTTATCAACTGTGGCAAGAAAAGTCATAAAATGGGGCAAAACTCACTTAACAAATTTCTCACTTAGCAACATAAATTTTGGACTCAATTGTGGTCGTAAGTTGAGGACTACCTGTACCAGATTATCAACATAGCATGGCAAAGAAGTAGTGACCAATTCCAAACTACTTTGCTTTAAAAAAAGTGCTTTATCATATTCCCTTGGTTAACATGATTTATTTTGAAATGGTTTGTCGGTTTCACAAGCATCAGTTTAATTTTCTGCGGCTTCATAATTTTTATCAGAAAATCTCCAGCTCCTGTCAGTTCAGAAGAAGAAGGTGGGTTTGTTTGTTTGTTTGTTTTTTGAATGGCTGTAAAGAACTTTAATATGTAGAATCAAGCCAACCATTCAACTTCTGGTGGGAATTAGAACAAGTCCTCACCATTAACAATGCAGTTCTACTGACTTGAACATTTATTGTAATTACTTCTGAGAGTGAATTACCTGTATACTGTCATAGCACTGCCTCCCTAACCTGTGTGCTCTTAACATATATGGATTTCAACCCCCAGAATTCCCACCAAGTATGGCCATCGCTGTGAATGGGTGGGAGTTGAAGTCCATACATTATTCTAGAGGCCACTTAAGTGGCATTGCTGTACCTTAATTCACTTTTAGTGAAAGGGACAATATCACATCTAAAAGGTTCAGGCACAAAAAAGTGAAAGGAAACTTAAACTGGACCTGCCAATCTAGAGAATGGATAGAGACCATCAAAACCCCAGAAACTCAAATTCTAAGCAGCTAATAAAGAACAGGAAGGTCTCACTGCTAATCTTTTAAAGATCAGTTCCATTTTCTTTTCTTTTGTTTTCCAAAACAAGAACAAAACAGAGGGCGTCTTTTTTTTCAGAAAAGTAACCAGGCTAACAACAACAACAACAATAATAATAATAACATTAATAATAATTTGTGATACATTTTAAATGTTCAGTTGACCGAATTTCATGTTTAATGAATAAAAGATAATAATAATAATAATAATAATAATAATAATAATAATAATAATAATAATAATAATAATAATAATAATAATAATAATAATAATAATAATAATAATAATAATAATAATAACAACAACAACAACAACAACAACAACAAAAAAGCTGGAGAAGGTTTGAAGAATCTGAAGAAAATAGCAATAGGGAATAAAGGAATGTGATGAGAATTTGTGTCTGTTTGTTTTCATTATTAGTTGGCCTGAGCTTGGCTTTTCTGTCCTGAATTCTACTGAGGTCTATCTGTATTATACAAAATGTGTGTGTGGATATAAATTTCTACATGGAAGAGCTGTCAAGGAGTTAAAGTTTGCAAGTAATTATTATATTTTCATCTCCCCCCCCCCACACACATACACACTTTTCCCAATGTCTTCAACTCCCTTTTGCCTTAATCCACCTGTGTGTTCCTCTTAAATCAGTACTCTTATTCCAATTTACTAGGTACCCCACTAAGCTACAGAAAAGTATGGAGGAAAGCCAAGACAGGTCCCCCCCCCCATTTTCT
Organism: Thermophis baileyi; assembly: GCA_003457575.1. Classification (NCBI taxonomy): domain Eukaryota; kingdom Metazoa; phylum Chordata; class Lepidosauria; order Squamata; family Dipsadidae; genus Thermophis; species Thermophis baileyi. The sequence goes on along the minus strand of QLTV01000965.1, from coordinate 2,045,775 downwards.
TCCTCCTGATAAGCAAAGCATAGATTGATTTTCTGTGGAATGAGGTGAAAGGAGGCGGCATAAGAAACAGGTTTTCCCTAAGAATATGAGAACGTGCAAGAAGATGTAAAGAATCCCTTAGGGAGGTTGGGGCTCCATTACATGACATTCCCAGGCAGGTGTGCTCTTATATGTAGCATGTTCCTTTACGTGTGGCCAACAGAGAGACAGAACACTAACAATTACTTTTTGTTTAACTAGCACCAAAAATTTAGTGAACTCTTCAGTTCCTTGAATCAACTGTTCATTTGTTGGGAAGAAGTTCTTTCTGTCATATATTGCAATCAACAGATATCAGAAGCAAAGTTATACAGAATGCCAACCCTGCTGAGGAGAAATGAGAAATCGGGATGTTGATCCAGGGAAAGCACCAACACAATCAAGCAATTGTTGCCTGAGGGCATGTAAGCTGACAAGTGACATGCAGAGTATATAGTATGAATTGGGCGAGTGCACAGCAAAGCCAGAATTAAAAATATACTGCTTGAAAGGTTGAGTGACTGTATATCTAGAAAAGAAAAGGATAGCCCCCAAGACCAAGATGGCACTGATAGAGAAGCAGTCCCAGTGACAACTTTTCTTCAGTTTAGAGAAAATGGATGAAAATCATATTAGAACACCTCTGAGAATGAGCAGCTTGAGAGAGAAGTTAATATTTCTGAGTTGGATGCCTACTATGAGGTACAGAAATGTGACACAAACCTAACCATAATCTGGGAATTAGTGGAGACTGACTCATCATCCCACAAGGAGAACAAGAGTCATGATAGATAGCTAAAGATGGACTTCTCTTCAGAAAATATCTCCTGGTGGGCAGAGGAAGAAATATGGCACAGTTTGTAGCATTTATCCAGTTTCACCTGAGCCTGCTAAGCCTGGCTCATGGCCACCCAAGTTGACATGTGGGAGTGAATAAAACCAGAGACCCATCCAAAACTTCTACTAAGGATATGGGAAAGATGTTAACTGCCTATGTGAAACCCTGTGACTTGGGGAATTGCCATGATAAGAGTAAAGCTACTTTACATCCATTGCCAATAACAAAGATTCCCTTCCGGAGAGTGGCGACAGCTATTTTGGGGCCAATCCATCCAGAGACAAGCAGCATGTCTCAGCATGACTACATTATGAACTTGAGCCACATAGAAGCCAAGTCCATGGATCAGTCTTTAATGGATCTATCTGCTAGAACAACTTCACCAATTGAGGTTTCTACAGATGCTGGCATGAACTTGTCAAGGATAATAACAAACCTGTGGGCTGCACATGGGGTTGAACATCCAGTTTTAGTACATTATCATCATCATCAATTAAATGGCCTAGAAGAAAAGATGAATTAAATTTTGGAAACCATGATTTGCAAGTATGTTAATGAACAATTGCTGTCCCAGTTACAGTTTACATTTCAGGTAGTTAGCATACCCAAAACTTGATTCTTTACTTTTAAATTAGTTCAGCAGCATCAGTGGAAAGTAAGAAAACTTCCAACCCAGACAGATACTCTGGGTTTTTTCAATAAAAGTACTTTTTAAGACAGGGGTGTCAAACTTGATTTCATTGAGGGCCATATCAGGGTTGTGTTTGACCTCGGGGGGCTGGGGTGGGCATGGCCAGCTTGACGTCACTTGTCGAGGCTCCGTTTTCGGCCATGACGGCCTCCTGCAGCCCTCTGCCAGTGAAAACGGAGCTCGGGTAGGCCGCACACAGCCTGGCCAGGCTCCATTTTTGGCCACAATGGCCTCCTACAGCCCTCTGCAGGCCTCCCCGAGCTCCGTTTTCGCTGACAGAAGCACCGTGGGATGGTCCTTTGCTGTTTCCAGGGCGGCCCCACAGGCCAGATCTAAGCACCCCATGGGCCGGATCTGGCCCATGGACCTTGATTTTGACACCCCTGATCTCGTACAATCCTTGGAAGTCGAGACATGATACAAAAACTGCAAAAGTCAGCTGGGTGACCTTGGGCCAGTCATACTCTTTCACCTCACAGGGTGGTTGTTGTGAGAGAAATAGGAGGAGGAAGGAATATTAAGTATGCTTGCTACTTTGAGTTATTTATAAAAATAATAAAAGCAATAAATAAATAAATAAATAAATAAATAAATAAATAAGACAAGCACACTATGAAATACTTTGTTATATCTGTTTATTATACTGATAACCCATCTATTATCTTGGCAATTAGGTCAGCTTACATGGAAATTTCCTTTCACTTTTTTACCACACCAACTCTTTGAGATAAGTTGGGGGGAAAGAGAGGAAATTGAGCCAGTGAGCTTCAAAATGGTTCATTTTACCATCTTGTGGATCACCTTTATTTTATTTATTTCTTTTCCCCCAATTGGGGAAAGTTGTTATATGAGTCCACTTCTAGAATGCTGCTCATCTATAACTTCAGTAGAAGAAGTGCAGTTTTGTCGGGGGAGGCGGGGGAGGATATTTGCATGTAGAAAATTTGATTTGGCTCAAATCATGATTTGGCAAATGAAAAATCAGTCAGATTCTTCTCAGATGAACTTGCAAATTTAAGCCATTTATTTCCCCTATTCACAATAATTTGGCGGTCAAGAAAAGGCTGTAGTTTTTTTCTATTTGACAAAATTGTATTACATTTCAGACATCCCTTTTGCTTAAGAACACCAAGCCTGCAAAATTAAGATAATGTCTGTGTGCATATGTACACCTACATATACTAAACACTTTTAAAATATTGTGGATTTTTTCCCATTTTTGTGTGTGTGTGCCTACCTTGGCTCATATATTTCTGAGCAAACTTGATTAAAATTTGCTGAGACTTTTTCTGAAGAGACCAACTCTGCAAAGTTCCACGTGAATTGTTCACATTCATCCTTTAGATTATTTTTTTAAGGATACATTTGTCTCAAGATGAGTTTTCTTATGCATATGACATTCAACCTACAATGACCTCCATTAAGAAACCTGCACAATTTCAGAAGAGTAAGTGAAAGAGATAGGGGATTATGATGGTTGAAAATCAGTTTAATTTTATTGTTTGTTTTCTCCTATATTGGCAGCAAAGTCACAGGAAGTGAAGTAGTCAGTGATGGATGTGGGACAAACAGTTGAAATGAAGCATTTGTGTAAAGTCCTCATTTGCACACCTGGCAGACCATATGCATTTTCAAGAACTTGGGTACAGTAGATGTGTTTTAAGGGCTCTTCTCAACAAGAAAAAGGATGGTTCTAAATCTAAACAGATAAGTTCTATTTTTATACAACTGGCCACTGGGCTCTCTCTCTCTCTTTCTTTCTCTCTCTCTCTCTCTCTCTCTCTCTCTCTCTCTCTCTCTCTCTCCTTCCTCTCTGTCTTCTCTCTCTCTCCCTCCCTCTCTCTCTCTTTCTCTCTCTCTCTCTCTGTCTCTCCCTCCCTCTCTGTCTTTCTCTCTTCTCTTCCTCTCTCTCTCTGTCTTTCTCTCTCTCTCCCTCTCTGTCTTTCTCTCTCTCTCTCTCTCCCTCCCTCTCTGTCTTTCTCTCTCTGTGTGTGTGTCTCCCTACCTCTCTCTCCCCCTCTGTCTTCTCTCTCTCCCTCCCTCTCTCTCTGTCTTTCTCTCTCTCTTTGTCTCTCCCTCCCTCTCTCTGTCTTTCTCTCTCTCCCCCTCCCTCTCTCTCTCTCTCTCTCTCTCTCTCTCTCTCTCCCTCTCCCTCTCTCCCTCTCTCTCTCTCCCTCTCTCCACCTTTCTCCCCTCCCCTTCCCCTTCCCTTCCTCATTTAATCATCAATCCATTCATCCATCATCTAATGATTTATAATCTATTGTCCATCTATTTATTCTCTCTCTCCCTCCTTCCCTCTCTCTGTCTCTCCCTCCCTCTCTTTCTCTCTCTCTGTCTTTCTCCCTCCCTCTGTCTTTCTCTCTCTCTCTGTCTCTCCCTCCCTCTCTTTCTCTCTCTCCCTCTCTGTCTTTCTCTCTCTCTCCGTCTTTCTCTCTCTCTCTCCCTCCCTTTGTTTCTCTCTCTCTCCCTCCCCTCTGTCTTTCTCTCTCTCTCTCTCCTCCCTCTCTGTCTTTCTCCCTATCTCCCTCTCTCTCTCCCTCCCTCTTTCTCTGTGTGTGTGTCTCTCCCTCCCTCTCTCCCTCCCTCTCTGTCTTTCTCTCTCTCTCTCTGTCTTTCCCTCCCTCTCTGTCTCTCCCTCCCTCTTTCCTTTTAGATCGGCCTCTTTCTCTATCATTTCCCCCCAGACACCCACACCTCTCTCTCTCTCTCCCTCTCCCTCCCTCTCTGTGTCTTTCTCTCTCTCCCTCCCCCTCTGTCTTTCTCTTTCTCTCTCCCTCTCTCTCTGTCTTTCTCTCTCTCTCTCTCTCTCTGTCTCTCCCTCCCTCTCTCTGTGTCTTTCCCTCTCTCTCTCTCTCCCTCTCTGTTTCTTTCTCTCTCTCCCTCCATCCCCCCTCTCTCTCCTTAATAAGATTTGGTGTTTCTGTACCTGCAATGTAGAAAAAGGAAACAAAAGCATTGAGGACAATTGGAAGATGTTTAGCTGTGCTGCTAGAATTAACAACAGAGCTGAGCTAAATGACTTCTCCTGGATATTCTATCTCTTTCCCCAACATTATGTCCCCCACCAGTCTTCCTCCTTGTTCTCTCCTTCACATATATTTCTATGGATCATATGCAGTTCTATGTATGAAGTAATATAGGGATTGGACAAGATGATTTCCAATATCTCTTCCTCCTCTTATGTTCTACAGTCCCATCTTCTAACAAAAAGCCTTGGCTGAAATCTCCCATCGATGGAGACTCTAACAATACTTCCAGAAAACCGAGTCTCCAAAGTAAATGTAAACAAAATCTCCTTCAAGTAGAGTTATCTACCGGTAACTCAACCTTCTCCAACCTGGCACCCACCCAAATGTCATGGGAGTACAGCTCCCAAAATTCACAGCTGGGGTGACCAATGATGTTTCTCTGCAAGGCTAGCCAGTGATTTAATTCTCCAAGTTCTCTCTGTTTTTTGCCCAAGGACTGTGCTGTTACTACTTGAAGACACGGGGGGGGGGGGGAGGAGAAAAACCCAAAGCAAAACAAAAAGACAACCCAAATATATTGTTATTGATCCAGCACACTCAGCAGTCTGCAATCTCCTCCAGGATAAAGAAGTCCATCCAAAGAAATGCAATTTCCAGTTACCAAAGATCTCTTGTCTTAACCAGACATGTCTCCTCTCCTCTTAATTGAATTGGTTCGATTGCCATTTAGATGATGCAAAGGGAGGACCTAAAATTTCTTTCTTCCCAGCAAATGGGGAAGGAGGGAGAGAGCCAGAAATTGATCTGGGGTCTGTGTTCCACATTGGGGGCAGGGGAATTTGCAGCTATTGAATCCGAGGAATAGGTAAGATGAGAAATGGAAGATACATGAGTGTCACACAATGCACTTCCAATTGCCTTCTTCCATATTGCAGGGAACTAACACATGCACCTTAATAGAAATGTTTTTATGGAAGCCGACATTTGCAATGAAAGCATTACAGGTAGCCTTCGACTTACAACCATTCACTTAGTGACCGTTCGAAGTTACAACAGCACTGAAAACAGTAACTTATGACCATTTTTCACCCTTATGACCATTGCAGCATCCCCATGGTCATGTGCTTTACATTCAGACGCTTGACAACTGACTCACATTTATGACGGTTGCCGTGTTCAGGAGTCATTTTGCGACCTTCTGACAAGCAAAGTCAATGGGGAACCCAGATTCACTTAACAGCCGTGCGACTAATTTAACAACAGCAGTGATTCGCTTAACAAATGTGGCAAGAAAAGTCGTAAAATGGGACAAATTCACTTAACAAATGTTTCACTTAACAACATAAATTTTGGACTCAATTGTGGTCATACGTTTATTCTGTTTATTCTCTGAGTCTTCTCGGAACTGCATTCTATGGAGTTCAGCCAAGTTGTTTGATTTGGGAGCTCTCTACCTTTGACAGATAAGACTTGATGCCAAATGAATGACACAACTTAAAACTCATCTAAGCAGCAAAAGGGCTCTCTTCCTAACTGAGCCAAGATTTATTTATTACTTATTTAGTTCTCTATTCCCAAGGCACACGGCACCACAGACTAGAGCAGCCATCCTTTCCCACAATTCTCCTAACCAGGTTGATTAAAGATTTAGCGGTTCTCTTTATACAATCTCTCTAAACTTGGTTAGCAGCACTACACTAAATTCTTTTTGTGCTTGTATGTATGTTTTGCAGGTGAGCATAGAAGAGCCACATTAGTCTATGTTAGCAAAAAAAAAAAATCTGAACGAATCTGTTAAGACTTTTTCAGATTAACAGATTTTATTACAAGAAATCAACTTTTGGGAGCAATTTAAAGCCTTTACTAAGATTTTCCTAGTCAAGAAAGAAAGGTGCGATCAGATTCAGTTTTGCTTTTTGCCAGGTTTTGCGGGAGGTGCGATCCCAGCCGTTGGGTTACTTGATTATTCAAGTGCACGAATTAATTCGGGGCGTGAATTAAGCCTATTGTGGATACTCAAGAATTAGTTCCGCCGCTCCCCCCCCCCCACCTCCCCCGGGAAGGACCAATAAAAAGGTATCTGCAAGGGAGGCGATCTGATCCCCCGCCCTCCCTTAAAGCAGCAGAGCCAGGCCTTCAAGCGTCCAGGTGGTGCGTTTGTTGTCGCCCCCGTCTGCGAGGTGTGGCGGCTCCCGGCCTGGCAGGTCCGAGAGCCGCCAAGGGACCCGGGGGAGGGAGGACGGAGGGGGGGGGAGAGTCTCTCGAAGAGCCGATCCCAAGGCGAGATAAGGAGCCGCCGAGTCACCGGCGCTGTCTAGACTTTGGACCTCACACCAGTCAAACCGGAGCTGTTTGGATTAGCCTGGAGATCAACCAACCTGAGCGAGCCCCTCCCCCAGTTGCTCCGGCGTCTGCGGACTCGGAATAGAGAGGGCGATCACGCCGGGTCTGGAAATGCCGGCTTCTGCACCCACCACCCACCCACCACCTCCAGTCTGTCTGTCAGTCTCTCTCTCGCCCCCAGGCCAGGCACTTCTACTGCGAACCAGCCGATCCGCTCAGAGCAGAGCGCGCGGCTTCTTCTGTTCAGACGAGACGGGGGTGCCTGGAAAGAAAGGGCTGGGAAAGAGAAGGCGGAGGAGAACCTCTCTTGAGAGAAGGGGGGGGAGACGTTTAGGAGGCCTATATAAGTATCAAAACGCCAAGCCGGGATGATGGTGACTAACCAGATGGGTTGAAAACGTTTCGGGACTAAACCCCGCAATTTATGACTGGATTAGTAAAGCGGAACAAGTTAAGGGAGTTAAGAGCGGGCAAACTCAAAACAGGTCGCAAGCCCTCTTTTACGCTAAGGGAAAGGGTAGCTTTAAAATAAAGCTTTTTCAACTATCTCCCCCACCCCCGTTTTGAAACCACGGAGCCAATGCTGTTTCTGATGTAATTCTAATAAAGATGCTGAGGAAATGAGCCAATTTGAACAGAAAAACTGAGAGAAGAAAAACCGTTTAAACTTTTATCCATGGCGATGGTAAAGACGCGCACTGCTTGAATTCCTTCGGGTTGTTTGCGCGTCCTTTTAAGATAAACTAGGCCGAAAAATAAACCTCACTTCAACTGAAAAAAGGGGGAAAGAATTAAAGATCAAATCTAAGCAGAAGTCCACTGTGAACCTCGTGATTTCAAGAACACACGCTTACTAAGCCGCCATTTGTTTTACTGGATCGTTAACGATTGGCTGAATTTCTACAATATGAGAAACCGTTATTTCTAAGCTACGACGACTGGATTCACACAACACCGAGGAGAAACGGCGTGAACCCGACCACTGGGCCTAAGTTTCCTTTTCCTTATGTGGGCGTCGGATTGTCGCCTTACACCCCAGGCTAAAAGTAAACCCAAAGACGTGCGGCAGAAATGTTCCTATTCGGATTGACACTCCGGATGCGAGGTGATAGCCGGTGGACGATGGGAATTGAAGTCCAGGCTCTTGGCGGGTAACGGCCTATATATGAATCCAGCAGAGCGCCTTTTGGGAATCTCCTTAGGGAGCAGACTCAGCGGAGACCCGGCTATTTTTGGAAGGACTTTTTTTTTTTCGCGTTTAACGCCGGGGTCACCGCGGGGTACAGCCCCGCGCCAGCGCTCGGACCCGGGTGGCGTGGGGCCGGAAGACCTCCTACCGATCCCGCCCGATCCCCTCCCCGACTCCCTCGTCCTTCTCACCCGCCTCCCTAGTTTTCCCCCGCCGCTGGTGAAGCGAGAGATCTTCCTTCGTCCCGCGCCTGCGACGCTGCTGTGGCTCGGGACGGCGTTTGTGGCGCCTGGACTCCTCCTTTCAGTCGCTCAGCTCTGTTATCAAGATAACGACGCGAAGGAAAACAAGCCGCGCTGAAGCGGATCTCCTCTCTCAGCGCCTCGCACTCATGCCTCGGCGTCCAGCCTCGCCTCCAGCCCCTCCCTCCCGAGCAATTGGCCTGGTCTCTTGGAAAGAATCTCTCCCCCCCCCCAATTGTTATTTTGATCGGGCGGGGGGGGGAATGATAAATCCCCCCCCTTCCCCGCCCGGAAAGCAAGGCGAGAAGGCGAGGCTGTGGATCGATTGCGCTTCCTTGGCGTTGGACGAGACCAGTTCGGCTGGCAGTGGCTTTTCTTCAAACCTCTTCCTTCATGTCTGAAAAATAGTTCTTTCTTGTTTATGTAAAACAGATACAGCTTGTTAGGCATTGGTTCCAAACATCAATGGATTACGGGTTTAAACGCCTTTTTTTTTTCTTTTGATCCTTTTTGAAAAAGGATCGAGGAAAATCTGCGTAGAACCTAGCGAGGCTTCTGGAGCTGCCCCGCTGCATTTGGATAAATATCCGGCCAAAATGATGTCATATTGATTTTAATGGAACTGCAGACCGGTGAAAACCCCACGCCTTGAAATGAAAACCGAAACCACCTCTTCACTTAGAATTGGTCTCTGAACTTTCTCGGAAAGAAATATATATATATATGTTGATTAAAATAAAACTGCATGCTGAGGAGTCCAATATCTTGCAGACATCCAAGCTATAGAAATTCTCCATCTATAGAGTACTTGGCGTTCGTAAGAATCCCCTGCTCTTTTAAATTAAACTTTGATTATTTATCCAATTTATGCCGAGATCGAGACACATTAAGAATAACAGCAAAGCAAACAGTTCACCTACAATTAAAGCGAAATTAGAATTAGAACCGAAAAACTGAGGTCCTTCAAATCGAGATAAAAAGAGAGCCCGTTGCAATAACGATCAAAATGGAGGGCTCAGCAGGAGACCTGACTCCAAACTCTGCTCCTTGCTCTCGGGATCTTATTGGCTTGTGTAGTCTCAGCGTACTTGGTTCATCTAACCCGGACTTCTCCATCCTTGCCCTTCCCCACGCAGCAGCTCACCCTGATTGGAACTAGCAAGATAATAATGGGGAACAAGTCATCCAACATGCAAAAACATCCTGATTTGGGACAGATTGGGCTAACCCCAACCATGTTCTTCAAGAAATAGACATGCTGCTGGGAAGGAAGGGAAGGAAGGAAGGAAGGGGAAGGAGGAGAAGAAGAGGAAGAAGATGATGATTTTTAAATAGGAAAATCAGGTGTTCTATTCAATTAGAAATCTCTTTAGTTCCCCCCAACCCCACGCCAAAGATATTCTGGATTGCAGTGGCAAATCCTCAAGTTTCTAACCCTGCTGCTTTATTTTAAGGAGAATTACATCTTCAAGAAACCACAATTCTAAATGGATAGAATGCAGCACTGCAGGCTAATTCTAATTCTAATTGCAGGCTGACTGCAATTTGGCAGTTTGAATCTCACCAGGCTCAAGGTTGGACTCAGCCTTCCTTCCCTTCCGAGGTGGGTAAAATGAGGACCCAGATTGTTGGGGGCAACAGGCTGACTCTGTAAACCCCTTAGAGAGGGCTGTAAAAGCACTGTGAAGTGGGGTATAAGTCTAAGTTCTATTGCTATTGCCTCCCTGGGACTGTTTTGCTATTCCTTACTCTGCTTAAGACGGTCTTAGATAAATGTATAATATGAATCTTGTTGCTATTTTTTCAAGATGCTTTTTTTTTTCCAGGCAAAGCTAACAACTTGACCTGATTCAGAGGACACCATGTCTGAAGAAGCTTCCTTAGAGTTAATTACCAAGCATGACTAATGCTCTAAGCCAGAGGTCTTCAAACTTGGCAACTTTAAGACTTGTGGACTTCAACTCCCAGAATTCTCCAGCCAGCTGGCTGGAGAATTCTGGGAGTTGAAGTCCACAAGTCTTAAAGTTGCCAAGTTTGGGGACCCCTGCTCTAAGCACACTTCTTTGGGAGCAAATGCTGTGGCACACAATGAAACATTGTCCAGAACAGAGAGGGATTAGTAGCTTTGGTTTCTACTCTCTTTACATCTCTACACTGAATTTAAGTACTTTCTGGGGGGGTTACTTCTTCCACATAGGTGAACACAGCACTGCAGCTTTAGATAAACCAATATCAGCACTGAAACCATATTTTTAGATGACATTGATCTTTGGTGGTTGAAATGCTTGAAATTTTTTCTAGGAAAGGACATGAGGCTTCGCTACAGGGAAACAGCAGCTGATGAAGCCAACACACAACTCACCTGAAATGGAAATAAATATAGTTTCCATCCAACAACAACAACACACGGTCAAGTAGTCCAGCTTTAGAAGAAGATTTTAAAACCAAAGCCAATTTTGGGGGCCCTCCCTTCACTTTTAATTTCTGCCTTTTTCCTTGAATTTTTCATAGTGCCATCTTTGTATTATCTCATGACCATCTGTGTATTCAGAATAATCTTCATTATTTCATGGCATTGTCGCTCTAGAATTACTTTTCTACAACAAATTCCCTAGAATTCAGCAGAATTATGTAGGAATAAAGAAAACCCACTCTATTTAGCTAAAAAAATCAATAAGGGATCAAAGCCCCTCACCAAAAAAAAAGCCATATAAATACACTGGGAAGGTCCCTTGCTGTTTATTCTCTCCCTCGCATTTCAGGACAAAATAATGATAATAAATAAAATAATGTTTTCAGACTGAATCCAAGCTAATGCAGTTTTGGTAGCTATGATTTGGAAGTCCCTGGCTTGCTGTTGCTTTCTCCTAGATGAGTTTTCAATTTCCTCATCTATCCTATAAGCTAAGGGATTCCAAATGATATTTCATTGAATTATTAAGCAGGCCTAAACCCCGTATCAGGTATGTACATAAAAGTATCCAGGAGTTAGTCTGAAGTGTTCCCAAATGTCACAACTTCTGATCTTCCAACTAAATTTCCCAATCAGGTAAGCTAATGCACCTTCTCTGGAAAATAGAATAATATTCCTTCATCAAATCCTCAACATTTAGCAACTACCTAAACAAACAAAAAACAAAAAAAAGGGGGGGAGCAATCCCTCCAATAAATCAACAAAAGAAGAACAGACAGAAAAGGAGAGCCTTCCTGGCCACCAGACCAAAATGTGCTTCACCTTACAGAGCAGACATCCAGCACCAAACCTCAGAGGTTGATTGTGTGTCTAAATAAAAAGCATTAGCTAGCATCATACCTATTCAAGATCAATCCTGGAGCATACACACACACACACACACACACACACACACACACACACACACACACACACACAAAACAAAGGAAACCCCTTGAAAACCCAAGTTTTTACTACTGCTGTTTTAAAGGAAGCCACTCTGTTGGGCCAGGGAGGAATGGGAGAATCAAAAGGCCATGAAATATTTATTGCAACAGAACCCAACACTGAAGCAAAAGCCCAGGGGCACAATGACATTAATGCTGCAACCTAGCTTGGAGCTACTTGCTGCAAAACTGAGACACTCAAAGAACCTGGAGTTCTGGAAGGTCACAGCAGGCAGCCAAAGGTCCCCTGTGTCAGATAGATTCTCTGGGAACATGTTGGTTCGTTGGGATGCTCATGAGATAATAGTTTGCTTGGTGCTTTACTTGCAAGAAAATCTTTCTTGTAGTCCTCTTGTTTCAGAGCTATGCTAGAAGGATGCTTGAGGCATTTTTTCTTTGAAAGAACTCCCTGCACATCCCATATTCAGAAGTCTGCCAGGAAAATGTTGAAGGTTCACACAAGACGCTTTACCTGGTCTTTGGATTAAGTCATTGAGCTGCACAATATCTTGAATCGTAAACTAATCAATTGGCCTCAGATATCTACACACTAAGTGTACAGAAAAGCCTTAACCATGATTAAAGCCAGCTAAGTTTTCCAAGCTCTATTTGACCTGGGTACGCACCTTTTCTAAATGCAATGAGTCACGTCCCTTTTACTCCTTGAACACCTAGAGGGCATATCTCCTCCCTTGCAGGTGAAGTCTACAGTCAATAATATCCAAGACAAAGAGGTCAACCACAGCTCCAGAAATTGGTGGAGCTGGAAGATTTAGGACAAATAATCTCAGGAGAAATGATCAAATTGGACAGGTTACAACCTTGAGAAGTTAGAACAAGGTTGTTGGTTCAATGCCAGAGAAAATAGTTAAAAACAACTAAGGTGAATTATGCATTATAGTGGATAGCCCTGTTTGATTTCCAAGGGAAAACCATCATTGCTGCCATCTAAAAAAAACCAATTAAAATCTGGGTGTTTTCCACTTAAAAGGTTATGATCATGCCACAAGCTTAACCAGTTACTCAATTATCCCAAGTTTTTGGCATTACATTCTGGCATAGTAGTGTGTGTATGTACCATATGTATGACTATATGTAAATATCTGTGTTTGGGGTTTACCTGTGTGAATCCAGACATATGTACACAACTCTTCTTCCCTCCAGACAAACAGAAGTGTTATGCATTGAGCAATTGTTAAGTTTTGTTTTTGACTGTCTAAGAAATATTGTTTCTGTCTAAGAAATATTCTCTGAAGCATCCCTTCTACAAGCCAAGATGTCTAGGCAGTAAAGTGATCACCATTTACACTCCAATGTTTACATCCGTTTATCAATTCTCCCTTTATAACCCCTCACTCTGTTAGATCTGCTCAAGCCCCTTGCGATCCCAACCGGCCGTCCCGCCAATTAAACGCTGCATAGCCGATCGTTCAAGTAGATCTCTCGGGAAGGTACAAGATCATCCTCTCAAAAGGAAGCCAGGGCCATTTGCTCTGCTCTACCTGCGATGCTGAGAACAGCCCTCCGTTGAAGTTTACGGGGCTGACGTGAGAGGACCAAATCCTTAGTTTCCAGCCCAGCTCAACTTTCCCACTTTAATGCCATTTGCCAGGTTTACTCAGGAGGAGAGACAGAAAGCGAAGCCGAACGCGCGATTCTTGCGCCTCTGCCTAAAAAGAAGTTTTGTATGAAGTTCAATGAGACTCGCAGGAAAGCGGCCATATGACGCGCTTAAATAGAACTGCAGCTTTCAAAAGCTCGGGGTCCGGAGCTACGCTGTCAATCAAGCTGGCAGGTAAAGAAGCAAAGAAAGAAACCACCTGCTTATCTGAGCCCGTATGCATAAAATATTAATAAAAAATATTTGGATAGCCCCGTTGCAATAATCTGTCTGAAAACTCTGATTAATTGGCCATCGAGAAACTAACTATCCGAGCTATCCGCAATAAAATGAGCGTGTGTGTGTGTGTGTGTGTGTGTGTGTGTGTGTGTGTGTGTGTTACAAAGAAAAGAATCGACTTGTGAACACAAACCACATGCGATTTCCAGTCGATGGAAAGGATAAGACAGAGAGACGGGTCTGACGAACGACTTCATCGTCAGTGGCTTTTTTTTTTTTTTTTTTTTTAAATCCTACTTAGAGCAAAATTTGCTACGCCGTACCTACATCTCGCTGTCTTCAACCAGCTGTGCTGAGCTGGTAAGACGGAAACACCCTTAGAGTCTCAATGGAATAAGAGCCATATTCTTCAGTAGGATTTGCTTCAGCCGGGGCAAACACCGGACTGCATTTCTCACCGTGCAAAGTTGCAGGTCAGAAGCGGAGTTCAACCACTCTCCCCCAAGCAGAACATCAATGCACATCGTGTGCCATCGAGTTGAACATAGCACCAATTTCTCCCTTGTTTTTCAAAACCGCTTTTTAAATGCGAAGGCTTTTATTCCCCGGTGTTTTGCTCCTTTATACCCCAACTCTGCCCGTGTGAAAATGCGCTCTGAACACCCCACGGGTGGTGAGACCGTTTCCACTTACGCTGGTGAGATAAATGCTCGCACATAGACACCCCCCCCAATCCGGAGGCTACTGACCAGCAATATTTTCGGAAATGCCATTTTCAACACTAAGAGCCCTTTTGAGATGCTCTCCAAAAGTCACCTCAGGCCGAGGAAAGGCAGCTGAGATACCTGCAAGGCAAAAAGAGACCTGCAAAAAGCAAACAAATAATCTTCGCTCACGAAGGCTCACCACCCACCACGAAGAGTCCAAAGCTCTTCCATTGCAGCTGGGCACAGCTTGGGAATCTCCGAGATAAAAGGGAGGTGGGAGCGCCGGCGCTTCTCAAGACACTTTCAACTCGGTGGTAGGGTTCACACGATTCGTCTAACCGAATCCAGTTGAAAACCCCGGCGGTCGCATTCTCATAACATGCTAACCTGGCGTGTGTGAGAACCCAACTCCCAATTTAGTTCGGTTCAGTGGCTTGTGCTAACCCCTAAAATGGATTAATTCACAATAAAAGAAGAGTATTGTGTGACCGCTGCCGCAAAATAGGGGTTGGGTGAAATATCATAACGCTGTTTTTTATTATATATATATATATGTATCCCAAATATTATATCTTTACAAATGTACCTGGAACTCGTATTTTTAGAATAGTTTGTAATTATACACACACACACACACACACACACACACACACACACATATACACACACATACACACACACACACACACATATACACACATATACATCTATATATATATACACACACATATACATATATACATACATATATACATACACACACACACACACACACACACACACAGAGGGTATATATAAACATACATATACATATATATATACATATATATTACATATACAATACACACACACACACACACACACACACACACACACACATATACACACACATACACACACACACACACACATATACACACATATACATCTATATATATATACACACACATATACATATATACATACATATATACATACATAATATACATATACATACATATATATATATATATATATATATATACACACACACATATATATATACACACATATACACATATATATACACATATACACATATACATACATAATATACATATATATACACACACACATATATATATACACACATATACATATATATATACACACATATACACATATATATATACATATATATATACATACATATATATATATATATATATATACATACATACATACATACATACATACCTCTTCTATCTTTCACCACCAAGTTGTATAATCCATGGCCCATGGGCTGCATGTGACC
>QLTV01000965.1:2002534-2029764 GCA_003457575.1 Thermophis baileyi | reverse complement strand
AGAGAGAGAAAGAGAGGGAGAGGGAGGGAGGGAGGGGAGAGAGAGAGAGAGAGAGAGAGAGAGAGAGAGAGAGAGAGAGAGAGAGAGAGAGAGAATCTTTTTATTATACTTTTTTTTAAAAAAATTAAAGGTCTATCGATTGTTCCAATTTCTCTTCTTTTTTTCAAATTTCCTTTTGATGCTCATTACTATCAAAACTGGTTTCCCCACGTGTTACTATTCAGTTATGTTATGGTCCCATTGGTCTCAGCCCACTTGTCCGCTGAGATTGTGAATCATGCACGTCTGAAAAGCACCAGGTAGGAAAATGTTGCTGTAAAAACCCCTCTGTTTCTAGAATTAGAGCAAAAGACGAGCAAGTATCCTTACTCCCAGGCTCAGCAGGGTAGGTAAGATACAGCCTGTTTAGCCGTGTTCTCAACTACGCGTTTCACCTGGTTGCCGAAATAAGCCCATTTTCTGCGTTCGCTCAATACAGGGAACAACAAAAGGAAACTGCATCGATTCCAACAAAACCCGAAACAGCAAACAGACCGCTCCCGCCATACACGTGGCTTAACTACTTCGGGAGTCTCGGCCAACCCAAATGCCGAAATCGCTTACTCTCCCAGGGAGAAGCCGGTGTCCCAAATTCACCTTCGCTTTTTGCAAGATGGGAAGTGGGCAGGATTTTCAATCAAGTGAAAGTGGCGGGGAGAGACGATTTACACCCAGGGTTGTGAACTAAACCAAACATCAGGGCAATCTCAGGTGCCCCTACTCGGGAGTAAATCCCCTGGAGCCCCGCAAGATTCATCCAGGCTGCAATTTCAGCCGTAGCTTCTATCCACAAACAAATCTAGAAAAATCCACAGGATTGACGGACGCCCAGAGCGCGCGTGCACGATTGCAACCTAAACCACGATTTCAACAGGGGTCGGACGCGAAGGGCCGCTGTGCGCGCGCGCGCGCGCCAGAAACTCGGCCCGCCAGCTTTCAAGATGCGCAAAACTCCGGTTATTCTGTCCCCCACCCCGCTTATCGCCTTCCGATTTTTCACCACTGAGCTCAGCCTCTGCCCCACTCCCCCACCAAACTAAAGAAGAAGAAAAAAGGAAGCCGAAAGAAAAACAACAAACAAGGATCTTCGGAGTCCTCTCCAGCCAGAATCCCCCTGCAGCATTTCCAATGCTGTTGACAACAGACAGTGACAAATAACAGTCATTGTTTAGCCGCTGAACAAAAGCCACCACCACCACCACCACCACCCACACACGCACAGACCCTTCCCAGAGGAGGTAGAGAGAGAGAGAGAGAGAGGCAGACAGAAAGATCACGTAAACAAAAAAATAATGAACCGATAGTCCACGATATTTCTTAAGATGCATATATATTTTAAAAAAACTCTACATTTTCCTTCAGTTTGGGGGGAGGGGGAGGGAAGGGAGGTACATTCTCAGGTTCACATTTTCCTTGGAGAAGAAAGGGCCACTTCCCACGACCCGGCACCAAACCGGATTTATTGAGTTGTAAACAAGCATGAGTTTGTCCCCTTTATGCTTTCCTTTTCAGTTTAAGTCTTCACGTTGTTTCCGCGGGATAGTCCCCGTTTTTTGAAATTGCTGCTACGGATCTAAATTGGTACAAGATGGCAGGAAAAAAGCTAACCGTATTTAGTCCAAAATAGTCTTGATGGACTTTTCCAGGACCACAATTCTTAAAGGGAAAAGGAGAAGCTTGTTGGATGTTTTTTTTTTAATCTCTGATCTAGAAATTTATAAGCTAGCTCTTGATGCACTTCATAAAATATTACACAAAGTTTCTTCCAAGCTTAGAATGTAATATTTTGTATTCAGTATTTAGCAGCTAACTCCAGTGCATTCCTATATAAATATAGAATAGTAACTCTTTATAATATACATATATATATAAAAGAGGGTACTTTGGTAATTCTTAGTTTGTTTCTCTATACCAAATGTGTACGGAGTGAAATACTTCCTGAAGTTATCATTCTACATATGGCGCATTTATTTCACAGAATACTTAGGAAGAGAGAACTCAAAAACAAAAAACCCCAAACCATTAGGAAGTTTTAAAAGCCCCACAAACCTGACATAAACATTCAAAGACAGGGAGGGGTGACAAAATAACTCTCCCCACCCTTCATACTTCCTTTGGGTGAGATCCACCGATAGTTTCTCCTGCATAATTGATGTCTCACCTTTGTTATGTTAGCATTTTATTTTTTGTACCGGGGTCTTGTGGAGAAGAACTATCTCTCATAAATCTCACCCTTAAAAAAAATCAGCCAAACAAATCAGGATAATAAAAAAGTGGCAAGTCTTTGGATAATAAATAATAAATTACTTTATATATATTTTTTGCAATGCAAGAGCAAACAAACAACGAAGTTTAAGAAAGAGGGGGGTCGGGAGAGAGAGAAAGAAATAGAGACAGAGGCAAAAACAAAAACCCTGCTCTTTATTTCCAGCAAAGAAAATAGGAAGGAGGAAAAAAAATCTTTTAAAAAAATAATAAAATGAAGAACTATACACATCTTTGGGGGAAAGGAGGGGGAATGTTATTGAACAGTCAGAAACAATACCCCAACATACTTTTTTTTTTAAATAGCCAAAGAGAGGTATACCTTGTTGCAAGGGAAGTTTTTGACTGGATTTTAAGAAATAAAACAAACGTTCTTTTTAAAAGAAATCACTTGGGGAGAGAGAAAAGGGAATCTCACCAAAACTTCGGCCCCAAGCAGGTGAAAAATAAAAATAAAAGGAAGGGGAAAGAAGAAAAAGCTACAGTACATGCTAGGGGAAACCCCAAAAGTTGGAATAAGTCTGAGGAAAGAAAGAAGAAAGAAAGAAAGAAAGAAAGAAAGAAAGAAAGAAAGAAAGAAAGAAAGAAAGACCCAGCTCCATAGCTTCATAATGGCTCATTCTGTCATAAGAGGGGAGGGGAGAAGCTACAGATGGTCCCTTCTTAATCTGGAAAAATGCAACCTACCAGGGCTCCTTCTGGTTTCTTTTTAAACATTAGTTTAATTTGGCAAAGGGAAGGCCAGTATAGAAAGAGCACCGTTCATGTTAGGACAGTTACTACTAATACTTTCTTTCTTTCTTTCTTTCTTTCTTTCTTTCTTTCTCTTTCTTTCTTTTCTTTTCCTTTCTTTTTTTCTTTCCATTTATTTATTTATTTATTTACTTATTTATTTATTCATTCCTCCAGGATGTGCAGTCACCGAAATATGCCATTTGGGGCAAAAATAGGAGATCCTTGTGGGTATAAATCCTCTCTGTTTCTCAAACATCTTTTTCTGGTTTTCCTTGATCCGCCTATGATTCTTTTGCATGGATATACTGTTGTCGTCATCGTCATCGTCATCATCATCATGTGAACAACATTTTCATTTGTTCTTGGAGTATTATTAGATCCCATGATTGTCTTCACAGTGTTGCTACCTTATCATTGCAAAACAAACAAACAAACAAAAAAACTGAACAAGACTCCCCAGACAGTTCACGGAGTTTTCTTTGCTTTAGGTTCATGAACAAAGTCGTCTTAAATACTTTTTGTTTTTCCTTCCTTCCTTCCTTTTCTACATTTTTGTCTTGAGTCCCCAAACTTGACAGCTTTCCCACTCTCTCCAGCAGGGGGCGAAAGGTTTCAAGGCCCACAACAGCGCAAGGAAGTTCCTCATGCCTCAATTGGACTGGCTACCATGCTGTTAGGTGTATCCGGGAGTTGGGAGGACATAGATGCTACCTCACTTCCGGTGGAATTGGAACCTGGGCCTCCTTCTGAAAAATTAACCTGCCAAACATGTTTAAAGAGAGAGAGAAAGAAAGAAAGTTTACAACGAAGAAAAGGAAAAGGGTTGGATCCAGATTTAGTTGTACTGGAGATTAATGGGACTTCAGTTATTACTAGCTTCCAAGGATGTCATGGATCTATGACAAGTGTAAGAAAGCTTAGATCAAATCCAAGGTCTTTCTTTCTCTGGCTTTCAAAACATCATTGGTTGTGTTTCTTCAGGGCAAATTCTTACTTAGAGGTATCCACATTACATAAATGTTACCCCAAAAGAGTCATGTAAAAATGCACCCATGCTAACCTTCTCATCCCATGTGAACCTCTTCTGCTTTGTGTTCGGCTTCTTTTCATGTGCGACGGGCTACATTTTTCTCCCCAACCAAAATCCCAGCATAAGAATAGGAAAACAAGGGATCTCTGAATTAAACTCCTTTATTTATTTATTTATTTATTTATTTATTTATTTATTTATTTATTTATTTATTTATTTATTTATTTATTTATTTCTAGTTAGTTAGTTAGTTAGTTAGTTAGTTACATAAATAAACTGTTATTTGTTTATTTATTTATTTGTTGCTTTCCATTCCACAAAGTTACCCTGAGTTAATCATGAACTATGCCAGTAGATTTGGGAACACATTCCAAATGGAAAATTGAAAATGTAAGGTAAAATCAGCAGTTACGACCAGAATAAAGAGAAATGGAAAGGCAACATTAAGCAATCCCCATACAGTAAAAGCCACTAAATTTGATATGTAATCTTTTCCAAACAACCTTGGATTTCAAGGTCGAGATATTAATCAGCATGTCAGTTTTAGTATTGCTCTCTAGTATTGTAGTGAGTGGTGGAAGGAACATGACTCCAAAACAGAATTCTCCAAAGTGGTCAATATTGCCACCCACCCAAGGGTGGATGGGACTAGCCAACAGGCAGTTACTCACAGTACTGTGAAAGTACAATGTATTCAATTATTTTCATATAATAAAGGTTGGGGCCCAATGAAGAATCTGAAACTTTGGGAAAAAGTTCATGAACTGAAGAGTTCGGGGACCCCTGCTCTAAAGAAAGGCTACAGCCCTGTAAATTCTTACTTTGAGTCAGTTATATTGTTAAATGCAGTGAAACAGATTTCTGATTAAACAGTGCCGGTTTGTATTGCACTGACAATATACTGATACCAGTAGAGGGGGGAGGGTGGAACCTATTCAGCCCAAAGATATGGTTCCAGAAGAAGCAGATGGAGAAAAATTTCAAATGTTTCCATATTCCATATTCAGGGGATGGGGACAAAGAGGGCTGCCATTGGCAGCTAATTTGGAAGCATCAGAGAATGGTAGAAAACATTTGGAGACTATTATTGACAGAGCCAGGAAGAGGTTTTCTGCCTAGGGGGTGCATGAAGAATCTGAGTATAACCGGGAAAGGTATGGGCCTCACCCTCAGGCACAAAGTATTTTGGACCAATTCTGCAGTTTTATGCTATGTCTATTGGTGTCAGGCTGGGTCCCGTTCTTTTACAAATCTGCAAGTAGCATGCTTTAAAAGAAGTCTTCCCCCATGATCAATGTTCCCTCTGACATTGAAAATCGCTGCGATTCCCTGTCACGTGCACGGCCGCGCAGCCGCGCAGCTTAGAGGGGACATTGCCCATGATGTCACAGAGTAGATAAATGTGGAATTCATCACGAATTCATCATATATCCGGGTCTATGAAAAAATTCTCAACGAAGCCACTGGCAAAGCAGTGCTCCTCTAATAAAAATCCATACATGCTAAGGGGCAGTTGAAATTATACATATCAAATAATTTCAATCCACGCTTCTGTTTTAGTTCTACTAACTAGGCCCAGGAGAGATTTGGACATCTAAACCGTAAGTGTTCCACACTTACCAACCTTTAAGTCACCTTACCATCTAACATTTTCCATGAGTTTGGCAGAGACTAGGAAAATGACAACCATCCTTGATAAGGTGATGATAGGTGTTTTGTTTGGATGGGGAAGACAGACCATGAAACTCACTCTGTCACTCTGGAGCTGCCGCTCAATCTTGGCCTAACTATTTCCCAGGGCTTTTAGGATCAAAAAGGAGACACGTCTTCTCATCTGTGCCTCTTGGAGCTCTCAGATGAATGATGGGATCCCAATATAATAAATTAAAATTCTAGCCAATTGTGAAATTGTTCTAATTTTAGTGGGAGTTTTGCCACTAAGGACTAAATTTCAAACATAATAGAAAAAAAAAATAACCAATTGCCGCATAATTACTCACAATTTTAAAGCTGCCTATCTAAGATCTCTCTCTTTCTCTGTCTCTGTCTCTGTCTCTGTCTCTATCTGTCTATACACACATATAAAGCAGTCCTGCATATGTCTATTTTTATTACTGTACATCCAAGATACAATAGCTGGGCTGGCAAACTACAGACTATGAGACCTTCTCCAGTTGTATACACCCTACAAATAACATTGATTGATAAGTTAACAAGTTGCACAAAATCCTAAGGCAGGGGTGTCAAACTCGCATCATCACGGCGGCATCACATGACATATCACAACTTTTCCCCCCTTCGCTAAACCGGGGGTGGGCGTGGCCAGCGCGTGATGCACCCGGGCCGCGAGTTTGACAACCCTGTCCTAAGGCTCAATCCAAGTGGGAAGTAAGCACCATTAAATAATTTTTATTTAATAGTTTACTTTAAATGAGTTTTGGAACCAGTTCTGAAATTAATGCAATTCTCCTAGACCTCAGTCAATTATTTCCTCTCACCTCCCCCAGAAATTACAGCACATGAAATGAATAAAAAAAACATTTTATAGATATTCTATATTTGCAATCAAGTGCAAAAACAATGGGTTGGTGTTCTATATATAGCAATAGCAATTAGAATAGGAACACATCCTTTCTCTCACATATTTCAAATAGGCAAGTACTGTGTATATAACTGCTGCATATATATCAGTCTACATGTTATGTTTAGGTATCTGCAGATCAACAAATATGAAATAAGGCAGTATTTTAAAAAGACAAAATTCATGCTAAGATTACTTGATAGCAACATTCAAAGTAATGCCATGCTATAATTTTCTGAAAGATTTCTTCTGCTGAAAAAGAGCGTTATCTTTTCCGGTCTTATTTTCTATCTCATTTTCAAGCTATTCTAAAATTTAAATTGGTGGTGTTTTGAGCAACTTTATGCTCGCAAAGCAAACTGCTCCTATTCTGTCTTTGTTATAGAACTCTTTCTTACTCTGGTTTCTTCCTGTTATCTCCTCCCTTCAACTTCCTATCTGAAAAAAGCCCAATTCAATCTTCTGGGATATTTAACTGATGTTTAACCAACCAGGGGAGCTGCATTACACTGGAGAGATTATCTCACAATGAAAGACAGGAGATTTATACAAGTCCCTGTACCACTTCCTCGCTAAGGGAAATACAGTATGCACAAGATGCTTCATATACTAGCTGTGAGAAAGAAATTTTCATCCAGAAGTGTACTAACCCATCTCGCAGAACTATTAGGGATATGTTTCAGGGGGAAGAAAAACATTTTCCCCACCACTTTTTCCCTCGGAAAAGAAAAGAATCAACAGAAATTTATCTCTTTTTAAAATAGAAAGATTTTAAAACTGCAGTACTAGAATTAAACTATATGAGCAGAGGCTCATTTCTGTATGTAGAACCGTCCTTTCTAAAGGGACACTGATCCCATTTATTGAGTGCTGTACAGTTTTGGAAAGTTAGCCAATGATTCTCAGGATCCTTCTGGATCACTAAAATCAGCCATCTGCAATACGTTTTTTTTTTAACTTAATGAAAGTTATTCCTTCCAATATCAAGGTTAAATATACTGCCAAGTAAAATGCGTTGCAATTTTAAATGAAAATTTAACAAGCATTGAAACCCTACACAGGTATTCCTCAACTTACGACCACAACTGAGCCCAAAATTTCTGTTGCTAAGTGAAGCATTTGTTAAGTGAGTTTTGCCCCATTTTACAACTTGCCTTACCAGAGATGTTAAGTGAATCACTGCAGTTGGTAAGTTAGTAACATGGTTGTTAAGTGAAACTGGTTTCCCCATTGACAGAAGGTGGCAAAAGGTGATCACATGACTCCAGGACACTGCAACCGTCATAAATGAGAGTCAGTTGCCAAGCATCTGAATTTTGATCACATGACCATGGGGATGCTGCAATGGTCGTAAGTGTGAAAAACGGTCATGAGTCACTCTTTTCAGAGACGTAACTTTGAACAGTTACTAAATGAACTGTTATAAGTCAAGGACTATCTGTACAAAGTTAGCACAAATAAACTTTATCGGCTCTGGTTAAATAGGTAAACCATAGGTCTTTGGCATGAATGGGCAATGAATTACAGTCTGAGCCTAATTGAACTGCTGACACCACACTATTCCAAAAGTCCTAGGTATAAGCAATATGTCCAATATGATTCGATCCGTGGATTAAGTTCTTTTACTCTTTTATATTAATTTATAAAGAATTGCACATTATTTTATGTGGGTTGTGGTGTATTACAATCTTACACAGCAGTCATAAGTGTGTTACCCAAATGGGTCCTGCTGAACAAAATGGCATTTAATTCTGCCTAACACCACTGTCCTAGATCCACCATAGAGTCCCTGGAAGATAAAAATTATTCTGCCACTCTTCTTCAATTTGATGAAAAAGAAATGTTGCTCCCTTCTTCCCCCAAAGGGACACAAAAATATTAGTACAATTCTGATCGGTGGAGTGCTTAGATTTTACATTTTCTTTAATTATGAGATGACGGGAGAATCTAATGTGTGAATGCCTTCTTTCATTTGGCAAACTTTTCTCTGATTGTCTGCAGCCTCCCTGGCTTCCCAAACATCAATTAAATCCCAGATGAAAACATTATGAAGAAACTCATCCACACGAAGAGTTTTCTGATCAGAAAACCCGGATAGCCAAAGAAGTTGTAGAGAGATGTGGACATTTGTAATAGAGCACCAACTATCTACTGTGCGTAACATTAGAGTAAATCTAAAGCATTACAGATAGAAATTATAAAGTTCCTGGGTATGAAATAGAAAATCAGGAGTCTTTTTTGAAAGGGGAAAAGTAATATTCAAAAACTGAGAGTCAGATGCCAGTTAGATTGAAGGAAAATTTTATACATGAAAAAGCTATTTCTGAAACAGAAAGAGAGAAAGAGAGAAAGAGAGAAAGAGAGAAAGAGAGAAAGAAAGAAAGAAAGAAAGAAAGAAAGAAAGAAAGAAAGAAAGAAAGAAAGAAAGAAAGAAAGAAAGAAAGAAAGAAAGAAAGAAAGAAAGAAAGAAACTGTATTGGATCAAATTAAAAGTCCTTGTAAACTATGAATCCAGAGATGCCTAAGGCCTTTTTTTGTCATAGTAACTGGAGCTACTGTGAGTGAGTTCCATTATGAACCATTCAAATTAAAAACCATCACTAAGGTGGCAAACTTCAAAAGATTCATTTCCTGAAAGACATATCACAGAATCTTCTGTGGCATCACAAAGGATTCTGGAATCACACTTAGGTATATTGTTGCCTCAAGAAGCTGCTTTTGTTTAGCACAACATCAATATGAATGCTAAGATGTTTCTTCCTTGGGCTCAATGTCAGCAAGACCAAAAGGTTAGAACAGTGTTTCTCAACCTGAACAACTTTTAAGATCTGTAGATCACAACTCCCAGAATTCCCTAGCCAGCATGCTGACTGGTGAATACTGGGAGTAAACTCATAAACTGGCCAAGTTTGAAAACCATCTAGTTAAACTCTCTTTTGACAAATTACATTAAAAGACAAATTTCCTGCACCAGATTCTCATTATGAATCATTCCATATGGATTTTTCTCCCACTCAAGACTTTTTCTCTATTTTTGTCATACTGATATATTTTTTCACATTGTACTATATCATGAAATCTTCCACTATGTTTTGAGTCTCATTTCCTCCCATAAAATTCTATCAGTCTCTTGTATCTTTAAAAGCAGCATTGAAATGTCAGTATAATCCCATCTAAGTACACACACAGTCTTGGAAATAAAATATAAAAACTAAAACTTCCCTCCCAGTAAATAGGAAGTCTATTCCACACTGATAACTAGTATGGGCCTTTTCAGAATGTATTATAGATGTTTTCATTTGTAGGGGTTCCCTTTATGCTGCCTTTACATTTTATTTCTTTTAAAAGTACATTCAGATTTCTCTCAGTGCATTTCTTTGGAAGTCAGTTTGTCAAAGTTAAATAGGTCTTTTCATGTCAAGTGTTGCGGTATAAACTATGTTGCAATAATTCTATAAAATTATTTTTATTATTATTCTTGAAACAATCCATTCACTATATCATTAAAAGAAGCTTGGGATATGAAGGTGTATTTCTAGAACAAAAACTTAGATGTTTTCTTTGAATTTGATAAGACTACACCAACCCATTCTCAGATGTTCTACCATTCCTACTATGAATTTCAATCACTTAAAAATCTTAAATAAAACATATCTTCTTATGTTTAAGATCTGGTTTTAACACACCTAGGGCAGGAAATTGAATTACGGCTAAACTTCTGTCCTTAAATCACTTACTTTGACATAAGTATTGCAGACAATATTGTCCCATATGAACTACCAAATGATTAAGCGTTGAGAAAGGGAGCTAAGAATAGAACACATTGATAAATTCCTATTGGCTTTTTAGTCAAAATTGGTCCATTAATATGATGTTAATATTACATGTTCTACATGTACCAAATGTAAATATGTTTTTTTTTTTTTTAAAAAAAAAGAAATGGATCTAGTGGCAATGGAAAATAAGAAATACATCACTTAACAATGCAATCCTACAAAACCTATCTGGGAGTAAGTCCCATTGAAGAAAACAGGGCTTACTTCTGAATAGGAATGTATACGATTGCACTATACTGGTACATAAAAGAAAGACATAGACACTTGAAAAAACTGTACATTTGAACAAATTGTTACACTGGCTAATATGACAATATATAGAAAGTAATCCTTATGACTATTTGGGATAAATAAAAGGGATTAAGTTGTATAAAAAATATAGCAATGAACATCTGTGGAGATTTTTTTAAAAGTAATAATACTGCTACCATCAAAACAATGTGAAGAGAAGAAGATATAATCTCAAAATTTATATTTAAGATTTGTTCTATATTCTACACACACAGCCTAGACCTTATCAACCTATATTCCATTATTAACGTTGTATTTCATCAGTGTACTCACTTGGTGGGTTCAAAAATAACTTGGCAACAATTCCGTAATGTCCATACAAATGCCCATAATCTTAAGCAGTTTAAGATCTGAGGCAAAAACACTGACAGGTTGGAGCGTCTACCAGGCAAACTTTGTTGGAGTTGGTTATAGAAAATGCAGGTTCAATTCTTGGCCATAAAGACCTGTGGGGGACAGGAGAGGTATTCCTGTATCACCTGTGCTGAACATACTTGGCCAGTCCATTCTCCCACCCCACCTTCGGGCCCTCTCGATGTACAGTATAGAATGGAATTTCCTGGATTTTCAATTTATAATGGAGGTTGACTTCTGGAAATGTATCTTATGTTCATACAGAAGCACCAGACTGAAAAGGTTATAAAAATGGAGTTTAGGTAGGAAGGTGGGTTTTGTTGTTTTTAATGGGAAGTTGTATATGAAAGCATTATAGCAATACCATTTAGACTTATAAACCACTTCACAGTGCTTTACAGGCCTCTCTAAGCGGTTTACAGAGTCAGCATACTGCCCCCAACAATCTGGGTCCTCATTTTACCCACCTCGGAAGGATGGAAGGCTGAGTCAACCTTGAGCCTGGTGAGAATCGAACTGCCAAACTGCAGGCAGCCAGCAGTCAGCAGAAGTAGCCTGCAGTACTGCATTCTAACCACTGTGCCACCGGGGCTTTATATTAATAAATAATAACAATTTATTAAATCATAAGATGAGAAAAGGCTATAAAGCAGCACAAAGCTAGGTTTCTTAAATACCAAAGACATTAATAAAGTAAAAATATTCTAATTACATCCAGGATGGTCCCTAAGTCTTATGAAGTAGTTTTAATGTTAAAAAAGTATGGTGATTTTTCAAAATAACAACAGCGATTGCCAAATTTCCTTTAACTGCTCAGCCCTATTGACCAATTAGATAAACGATCAAATTTTCAGCTAGAGAGATCAGGCTTTCCTTCAAGCCACCCAAGGAGCTTATCCCTTATGAACATAAATACATTCTAATTTGGAAAGGGGGCAAGGGGCATATTGTATTTGTTAGAATTGTAGCAGGCCTTATCTTAAGAGGGATCAGCTTCTTGCAATGTTGGAGGGGCAGTGAAGGAAGAAAGTGAAGGTGAGAAGTTTCTTCTGTGATATTGTCTGCTATCTATCATTTCTAAAAAAATTCATTTGCAAGAATATTTTCAAAATTAACTGCCTTGTCTCAATTCATTTAAATAAAAAAAAAAAAACAGGCAATGGCCATGACCCAAGTATCAATAACCAACAGTAACAAAACACAAAGTCTATTCTTTCAATAGCACAACCAGATCCTAGATTTCTGGGCCTCTTGGCTTTGGCATGTTTGCTGTGATATAGTGTCAAATGGCTAATAAGACACTCCTAACTGGATGCGTCCTACTCTGTGTATATCTCCATGCCCTTCATACCGAGCAACCTTCCCCACCTGGGTGCCCTTCCACATGGATTGGACTCCATCTCCCAGGATGCCTAGCAGCAGCAGGAACGAATCCAGTCAGGTTGGCAAAGGCAGAACATGGAGATGAAGATAGCAAAGCGCCTGCTTCTTGCTACAGAAAAGGGGAAACACAGGGGAATTGGTATCCAGGGCCTGAGCCGAGGTGGCGCAGTGGTTAGAGTGCAGCACTGCAGGCTACTTCAGCTGACTGCTAGCTGCAGTTCGGCGGTTCAAATCTCACCGGCTCAAGGTTGACTCAGCCTTCCATCCTTCTGAGGTGGGTAAAATGAGGACCCAGATTGTTGGGGGCAATATGCTGACTCTGTGAACCGCTTAGAGAGGGCTGTAAAGCACTATAAAGCGGTATATAAGTCTAACTGCTATTGCTATTGCTATTGAAGACGTGGCAGCCAGGAGGGTGGGAGAGGGTTAAACAAGGATACCAAAGTGTTTCAAAGGAATGAGCACCAGGACTCGCTTTTGTATACACAGTGGGCCATTCATGGCTGCAGGGAATTGACACTTACGAGTTGCTGAAAAGCCGGTTGATCTATGTCACTCTGCAAGGCGAAATCGCTGAGGACTTTCCAGGGCGGCTGGTAACTCTGTACCTCCACCGGGTTCGCCTGCAAGCCGCCGTCGTGTCTCTCTGGACTGGCTGCCACCATGGGGGTGCCGGTCATCCCCTGGATGTTCTGCAAACAAGGCAGCACAGGCAATGAGCAGCTGTACAAAAGGCACCCTAGATGCCTGGAGCATCAAACAAACAAACAAACAAAAAAGCTATCAGCTGTGCTTGGCTTTAATGCACACCCTCCCCCGATCTTCTAATTTCCTCTATCTTTCATAGCACCTGGAACAAGAGGGCTTCCTATTTTATCCCCTTAATGAAAGTAGTACTATTTAGGAAAAAGACCCATTTCTAACATGAAACAACCCCAAAGAGCACATGCACATGAGCAAAACTCCCATTCCACATAAATTTCCAGTTGCATTTAGTATCAGAAGGGTCCTCTCTCGATCTGCAATCTATGTTGCCATTCTATGTATCCCTCCCCCCCCCCCCGTGTTCTCCAAACATGTAGCATCCCCATCTCTCAACCAATCCAGAGAAAGCTATTGTTCTCAGAGATCTGTAGGACAATGAGTCGACTGGGGGGGGGGGAAATGTCACCACAGAGTTTAAGATGATCGTTCCAGGTCCAGAAAGGCAGAGAGAAATCCTTGTCTATATTTTCAGAGAATCTAAACCAGAGGCCTTCAAACTTGGCAACTTTAAGACTTGTGGAGAATTCTGGGAATTGAAGTCCACAAGTCTTAAAGTTGCCAAGTTTGAAGACCTCTGATCTAAACCAGTTCCCAATTTAAAACATAAATTATTGGAGCAGGGTCCTTTCCTTTAAAGATACAGTTGAGAGCAAATGCACTTAGGCATTATAGTGAGAGAGCCATGACAGTCAAATGACAGCAAAAAAAATCAGGAGTTTGGTAGCACCTTTTCCAACTAAGTGATTTTATTAAAAGGCATAATTACAAAAGCATATACCATTTAATAAAACTCGCTAGTCAAAAGAGGAGCTAAAAGATTCCTCTTGATTTTGAACCCAGAAATGAGAGCTGTTGAAATCACATTCTAGGATACACTTTTACCCGAGAGTACGTTCCACTGTCCTTAGTGAGGCTTACTTTTGAGTAAATTATTAGTAAGGAAGGCTTTACAGCCACCATGCATTGAAAAGGCAGTAAGATTCAACGGGAACATAGCAGCCTCTCCAGATTCTGAAAATGTTTGTTGTTTTCCTTTCAGCTTCCATTTTTTCTTTGAGTTTGGGGGGGGGAGAGAGGGAGGAGACCAAGGCTGAACAATGGTGAATCCTCCATCTCTACTACTCAAACACACGTTACCTCTTACCCACACACACTATTTTCTTTGACACCCTCTTTCCTTCCACTTTCTTTTGCTGTCTCTACTTAGTTAATTTAATCAGAAGGAAGCATATGGTAGCTATATGTGTGAACAGTATTGACTTGTTCACTTATTTGAGACTTCCTTTTGGAGTAAATGTGTCTTAATACTTTTCTTCACTAGGAAACTTGGTTTCGTTAGTGGAAGGTACATTAGAGCTACCAGTTCTGGCCTTCAAACATCCATATGGAAACAACATTCTCTAACTCTTTGCTTCCATCTTATGACCATCTGGATGTGTGCTGTCAAGGCATGTTAGGTATTAGCCCTTGGTTACATTCATATGTAAAGTCAAAACAAAAACAAAGCCATAAACATTAAAATTTCAGAATCATGCAGGAACTACTGCCAATCCAGCATATGCATAAGATCTCAACTTGTGACGTGAATGATAAACCGGCTCTATAAATAAAGTGGGAGTAAAAGAGCGAATAAGCAAAGTGCAAGGCTTTCTTAACTGCTTGGGGACTGGAGAGGGAGGGGAAGTGCAAAAGAGTAGGAAAGGACTTCAAAGTTTACTCTAGAACAGGGATGTCCAACCATGGCAACTTTTAAGACTTGTGGACTTTAATTCCCAGAATTCCCCAGCCCGCCATGGGAGTTGAAGTCCACAAGTCTTAAAATTGCCAAGGTTGGACACCCCTAGAAGTGTCTAGAAGTAAAGATTGATTATGGAAATTAAGTCTGAACCTGCTTGGAATCACCATAATTCTTTCTTCCCTACTCACACATTGATTCTGGATGAAGCCCACGGAATAGCTTTAGCTTAGTCTTAATTCCTAAGCATTTTGAACACACAAATAAATGGCATTTATTTTAAGGCCACCCTAAGAGGGAAAGAGACTGACTTTTTAGTTTCTCTCCTGCCTTTATTACTATTATCCCTTGACCAAACTGACATTTTTGGTCCTTCCCTGGCTGTGAGAAGAAGCAGTTGGATACAGAGGGATCACAACAGGCCTCGAGTTAGGGGCAGAATTCTTCATTCAGAAGAAGCCACCAGTGGGTCATCAAAACTGACTTATGATATTTGGAAACAGGAGTCTAAGGAGGCAGTACAATTCCAGTGGAGTCTGCAGCTCTGGTGATTAAATTCTAAATGTAGGAACTGCCAATTGTACCACTCCAAAACAGTCCACACCAGTCTGGATTTAAGCAGTGCTTGATTCCTTATGCTGCAGCCCTAAGTGAGCACATTAGGCTGATCATGTATTTTTTATTATTATTATTTTTACTTATATACTACCTTTATTAATGATTATTACTTTTATTGTAATTAATTTGCCATTATTAGTTATTAATAACTATTAATAATTCAAGGCAGCATAAAAACATAATAGCTAACAAATCTTCCTCCAGTGAGCTGAGTTGGGCTGAGAGAGAGTGACTGGCCCAAGGTCCTTAGTTGGCTTTCATGGCTAAGGCGGAACTTGAATTCAACTTGGCTTCTTGCTTTCTAGCCTGGTGCTTTAACCAATAGACCAGTGGTTCTCAACCTTCCTAATGCCGCGACCCCCGCCCCGCCACCGTGACCCCTGCCCCGCCCCCACCCCATGTGTGCAGGTTGCCAGGCGAGAAGCGATGAGGTGACAAAGGGGGCGTGGCACCAAGATGGTGGGCTAGCGCGCACAGCCCTTCCATCAGCGCCTGCGCATTCCAGGGCCGCCCGTGCGTCGCACCGTCCCCGGGTACTCGTATGTGGATGGATAGAGGAGCGGTGTCTTGGTTCCTAAGACCATCGGAAATATGTGTTTTCCGATGGTCTTAGGCGACCCCTGTGAAAGGGTCATTCAACCCCCAAAGGGGTCGCGACCCACAGGTCGAGAACCGCTGCAATAGACCAAATTGGCTCCCTTTATTTCATTAATTTAAGTCATGATCATGCCAGTGAAGGTTTATTTTTATGTGTTGTTTCTGTTTGGGAGGGAAGACCAAAATCCTGTAGGTATTTTAAAGGACTTGCATCCAAAATAGCTTCCAAATCCAGAGCAATTTACATTCCTTTAAATTGTGTGTTTATGACATTCTGCAGTGGTGAAACACCACTCTTTAACCAGGGCTTTCAGTCTTTAAAATAAATTTATAACTGCTTCCCACATTTGAGTACTAAGGTGTGCAACAATTAGGGTTTCTTCATGGAAATTTAAAAGGGAAAGTGGAAGTGGAACTGGGGAAAATAATCTACTTTTCTCATTTGATTCATGATTGCTTATTTGTACCCGGACTATCATTAAGTGTTGTACCTTATGATTCTTGACGAACTTATCTTTTCTTTTATGTACACTGAGAGCATATGTACCAAGACAAATTCCTTGTGTGTCCAATCACACTTGGCCAATAAAAAAATTCTATTCTATTGTATTGTATTCTATAAATAGCCTTTCACGATAGTCGCTGAAATACTGCAACTACTGATTTAAACAAGTTCAGGCCCACAACTTATTCCTTTAATAAATGCTGCCCCGCTCAACAAGGAATCTTCCCTGTGCCAATGTGATTTAGGATTACAATTTTGGACTTTATTTTGGTTCCACCTGGTTCCAATAAGGATATATAAATCCCCGATGTGGGTGGGGCATAATTTGGGGGTACATCCTCTCAAATTTTCTGGCACCTACTTCAGAGTGAACATGCAGCCAGATTTAGTTCTGCTGAACAAAATGGGCCTTACTACAGATCTAAGTTAAGGTTTCCTGAATCAATTCTTTCTAAAAGAAAAGCAATGGAAAAAGTAGGAAAATATAGAAAGGTTAAGAAGACAAAATGTCAACTCCTTTTATATCCAGGGAATGAGTAAAAAAAATCTTCACAAAGGTACCTCTATCTGGAGAGAATAACACACTGATACTGATGATCACTGATATTATTTTGCCTCCAAATTAACATTATTACTAGGAATATGTTATAAACTCCTTTGGTCTCAACTAGGACTTATTCTACTTCATGGCTAGCACTGGGTATTGGGTACAATGACACCATTTCTGTAGTTATATCAATTTATTTTCTAACTTATTTTGTGTTGTTGCATTCTGTTCTGCCCAGTGCAAATCAGAACAGCTCTAAGAATGAGCCTAAAACAGAAACATACCAAAAAAGGTCGTAAGGCCTCCTATCATCAAAACAAGCCCCATTCTCAAAATTACTGTTCTTTTACCTGGGAGAAAAGGCCCTTTTCCTATGGATTCAACCAGCTTCTTTGCTACTGGAGTTATTATAAAAAGCACAGGACCGCCTTCAAGGAAAGAAATTGGTAGCAACCTTTTATCTCCCTCCCTCCCTTTACCCACTGCCCCCCCCCATTTAACGGGATTGAGAGCATAATTAATTGGCACTCAGAATGTTTTCAGCAAAACAAAACACCCATTGAAGCAACATCACGCACACACGCTCACAATATCCGCCCCTAAATCTCAAGGGGTTTTC
This sequence comes from Thermophis baileyi, assembly GCA_003457575.1. Taxonomy (NCBI): domain Eukaryota; kingdom Metazoa; phylum Chordata; class Lepidosauria; order Squamata; family Dipsadidae; genus Thermophis; species Thermophis baileyi. Next base: position 2,011,864 of record QLTV01000965.1, on the reverse strand, counting down.
AAGGAAAAATAAAAAGGGGTGAGGAGGGAAACCAAGACCTTATGTACAAATCATCCTAAGGCGGTGTTTCTCAATCTTGGCAACTCTTTAAATTGTGTGGACTTGACTGGCTGGGGAATTCTGGGAGTTGAAGTCCACACATCTTAAAGAGTTGCCAAGGTTGAGAAACACTGCCCTAGGACATGGTTTAGTCATGGCTGAAGCCACACATACAACAGGTTACACCTAAACCCAAACCACACTATAGCCTAAATCAAAACTGAACAAGCCATCTTATAACTGAACACAAAGTAGGTGATCTTAGCTTATGGCTGTGTTCACCTACATATTTATTTGAGTTAGATCAACCTTAGAGTAATCAATGGCTTATCACAACTTGATGAACTGTAACTATCCACACTAATAACTAACCACACAGGCAGGTTCCTCCACCAGGCTAAGCCAATAACGGGTGAAGGTCGTTTGTGGTTCAGCGTGTTGCAGGAACACATCCTCTTCGACCGGAATGCACAACCCATTTAATTCAAGAGAGCTGGGTACAAACTCGAGGCGTTGAACTGCAGAAGAGATGCCTTCCCACGATACCTTGAACCCGAAGCCCTCAGCTCCGCATGAAAAGGCAAGCCTCGTTTGAGGACGGCTGCCCCCTAGAGGCCAGGAGGAGAAGGCGCCACGCCCGCTTACCGTCTTGTCGTTGGGCTGCTGCTGCTGCAGCTGCTTCATCATGATGCTCCGTTTTTTGTCCTTGCAACGCTTATTTTGAAACCAGACCCGGATCACTCTGGGGCTGAGACCGGTCATTTCCACCAGCTGCTCTTTCATGAGGGCGTCGGGCCGAGGATTGGCGGCGTAGCAGGTCCTCAAAGTGTGGAGCTGCTTTTCGTTGAGGACGGTCCGGACGCGGGTCGTCTTTTCCGGCTGCTTATGGACGTGGGGCCGGAGAGCCGGCTGCCTGGCGGAGATAGGTTCTGCTGTAAGGGAGGGAGGGAGGGAGAGGCGCCTGGTCAGTGGAAAGACCAGAAGACAGACAGACAAAGAGCAACCCTGAAGCTTTTGGGAGACCTTCTGCCTCACCCCAGGGGAAAGACTGAATCCTGCCCTGCGGATTGACTTTTTTTTTTTAACCCAGTCTCTGCCGATACCCCTATTTGCAAGCAAACAGAGCTGTTAACTTCTTGGGAAGGAATGTTTCCCAATGACATGCATTTTTCTTAGTGAGCTCATCGTCCATTTAGCGGGCATCTCGTCAAAGTAAATTTTTTGGCCTATTAGCTCAGCCCCAGCCACCACCACGATCACCCCCACACCAAATCTTGCTGGAGGAGGAGGAGGAGGAGAGAGAATGTGTATGGATTTTAGAGAGTTGTAGGAATCTGAAAAGTGACTGCTGCAGGTTTCATTTATTATCTGTGACAAGATGGATTTGAAAAACTCCAAGGAAGGGGGAAAACCGGCTACCACATCTATCATCTTGGTTGGGGCCCTTAAGCCTCACTCCTAACGCTCAGGATATTTGTCCTTCCCAGGTACAATGCAGGCCAAGGCTGAGTTCACACAACCCCCCCCCACCCCGTTTTAATTGTGGATGGCTAGATTGTGCTTCAGTGCATTGTGTGAAGCCAGAGAGGCTGATTCTCTTATGGTTCAGTATGTTTTGCAGCCTTCAGTAATTGGGTTAAATCAGTAAACAAGGAATTAGTCTGTGGAATGCAACCAGAGGAATACCAAGACAATGATCCAGCTGCTTTGTTATAAAATGCCATGCTTCCTTTTCACTGTTATGATGGCTCTTCCACACCCAGTTATGCACTCTGGATTTTACCCAGAAACATCTATTGAAAATGAGGGGTTTTTTCATGCCAATCATTGTCCCTTGCTAGGAAAAAAAAAAAGGTTTAAGAAAACTGTGTCCGTTTAGCAATTTTTTTATGAAAAGCTATTTCACCAACCCAACCAGCCCAACCAAAAATCCTGCGGGGGTTAATTAAAATGTTAAAAGATAATATTTTCAACTGATATCCTTCTTAATATTGCAGTAGTACAGGTAGTCCCCGACTTACAACAGTTCGTTTAGTGACCGTTCAAAGTTACAATGGTGCTAAAAATGTGACTTATGACCGTTTTTCACACTTACAACCTTTGCAGCAACCCCATGGTCACGTGATCAAAATTCAGAGGCTTGGCAACTGTTTCATACTTATGACCGTTGCTGTGTCCCAAGGTCATGTGATCCCCTTTTGCGACCTCCTTACAAGCAAAAACATTTGGGAAGCTCGATTCACTTAACAATCGGGTTACTAACTGATCAGCTGCAGTGATTCGCTTAACAACCATGGCAAGAAAGGTCGTAAAATGGGACAAAACTCATTTAACAAATGTCTCGTTTAACAACAGAAAGTTTGGGCTCAATTGTGGTCACAAATCGAGGACTACCTGTATATGCCGTTCATGAACATCCTGGTTTGTAATTTCTAACTCAACACAGATAAATACATTTTTGAGAACAATCCTATTCATTGGAAAGTAAGTTGCATTCCTATGCACTGTTATTTCAGAAATGGCTTCTCCCTGGTCAGCTGATCAGTAAATCATCCTCCTGAAGAAAAGTCCCAATTTTATATTCTTTTCACTTGGCAGAAAATGCTACAGAAAGCTATAAAGCCTCTTCTCATCAACTTTTTTCTTGAAATATTTTTTGCTTCTAACTTTAGACTACAAAGAGATTAAAAACAACCATACCTACCAGTAAACAACTTGATGTCAAATAAACTACCATAGGTTTAGATCTGGTCTATGTGGGGGGTTCTTTCTTCTTTCAAATACCCACCTCTTTTCTCAGATTTGTCTATTCCTCAAAGCAGAGTGTCTGGTATAGAAACAAAGAAAATGTAGTCCAAATGTGGAGCTTACTTGACTCTGTGGTTTTTAACGCACATTTATTGGAAAGGAAATTGCGCTGCAACCAGTGAGGCTTACTTCCAAGTAAGCCTATAAAGGGCTAAGGCTGCTTGCTATTTTTACATTTAAAGGAGCCTGCCTGAAAATAGATTACATCACACTGTTGTCATGTCCTGGGTTAGTCATGGGCATGTGAAAGGAAAACAACAGTAAGGCCTTAAAACTTGAACCACCTTCTTTGCCTACTAATCCCCCCTCCCCCCTAAAAAAATCTAGGGCCCTCTGGATGTAGACTGCAATTGTCTTGGCCACTCAACACCCTCCATTGTCAACAGACTGGGGAAAAGGTTGGTTCAGGGGGTTTTATTTATGGGGGAAATGCCTTCTATAAATCATAATAATAAATAAGGATAGCAATAGCAATAGCACTTAGACTTATATACCGCTTCATAGTGCTTTACAGCCCTCTCTAAGCGGTTTACAGAGTTAGCATATTGCCCCCAACAATCTGGGTCCTCATTTTACCCACCTCAGAAGGATGGAAGGCTGAGTCAACCTTGAGCCGGTGAGATTTGAACCGCCGAACTGCAGCTAGCAGTCAGCTGAAGTAGCCTGCAGTGCTACACTCTAACCACTGCGCCACCTCGGCTCTATGACAACAAAGAGGCTGGAAAGTTCTTTCTCAAAACTTGAGTTGGGATGGGAAATCAGGCACAGGAGGAAGAGAAGTGAAGCAAAATAATGCCAACTTCCTAAACTCACTTTAAAACCTTCAGCTACAATTTCTACCCAAATCATAAAAAGCTTTGGAAAGAGGCAGCAAGGATCTTCTGGAAAGCAATGACCAAAGATTAGCTTGTTGAGAGTTGCAAATTGCTGCTGGGAAAGTTTTCCCCATATTATGAGTTTCCCTGTTTGTAGCAACTTTCCCCATCCCAATGCTTCATTCTAAAGAAACATTATTATTATTATTTATTAAATTTGTATGCCGTCCAACTCCCAAGCGTCTCTCAACATCTTTGGAAGAGGTCAGTGGGTGGTTGACATGTTGGCAGCATCCCGCTGGGAGTACACTCCCTCTCCATTCTCTCAATCTCCCCCTATCCCCCATTGAGGGAATGCTGAAATAGATTTACACACACACACACACACACACACACACACACACACACACACACACACACATACATATACATATACATATACATATACATATACATATACATATACATATACATATACATATATACATATACAAATACATATACATATACATAAAACTCTTTTTAGGCAGCTATTCTAGGAAGCCCTATTGACCTCACTGAAACCAATGTTTGAATAGACATCTAAGGAAATTGTACAGTACTCCAATAGAGACCAATATAGTTTTCTTTGATAAGACCAATAGTGGTCTCTGTGATTCCCCTACAATTAGTATTTGATTAACCTACACCATATACCTGACAGCACAAGATACACACAAAGAGAAAGCACACACACAGGAGTATGTCTGTTTATCCATTTAAAATATACCTAGTAGCTTAATAATCAGTTGATAAGCTACCAAAGATAACACATTATTTACCTTTGGACTATAGCAGACTTTTGATCCACATCAGCCAACTGAAGTTTTGTATTGACTTCAACATGAGATGGATTGAATCTCCTGTCTCTGACAAGCAAACTATACCAATTCAAATATGTGTCTCCTGAATACCTTCAGGTTCACAGGTTAACTTAATATAAACAATGTTTCACCTCTGGATCCTAAGTACATTTACTGGAGGAATTGTGATCCCAGTCGTATTTTCTTATAAGGAAAGTCTACTAAATACAGGGGAGTTAAGGCTGCCATTTAATTCATGTGGAAATAAATCCCATGGATATTTAGTAAAACTTACTTTTAAGTAAGCAAGTGAAGAATTACACTGTTACTTTCACAGAAAAGGGTTTGCAAACATATTGAATAAGTTGGATTTATGCACTAACTTCAACAGGTGCAGATACTCACTTCAGTGCCGGTATCTGCACCTGTTACCCCAAAACACAAGCCCCACTGATTGTTCTGAAACTTCTAAAACAAAAACTATGTTATTTTTTTTTCCTGTAGGGAATAAAAGTCTTTAAAATCACTGGAACGTTTTCTAAGCAAATGTGAATAGGCCTCAATTGTGCAAAAAATAATGTGAATGCAAATATAATATAGTTCAAAATGTATTTGCAAATGTTTGGGTTTGTCAGGCAGAGTGCCTAATCTTAGGGATAAGACAAATTAGATGGCAACTCTACATTTACTCTTCCTGGGAATAAATCCTACTGAATTTAACTTCCTGAAGTGATTTACAAAAGCTCATGCAGCAATAAACATGTTAGTTTTGGAAGATACCACAAGATTCCTTCCTGTCCTGTCTTTTCTGCATAAACATCTAGAATTGTTCTTTTCTGCATAAACACATCTAGAATTGTGTTACTGGTTCCACCAAAATCCTGACACCAAATAGCATGTCAACTCAGGCCTTGGGAAGTTGAGATTAAAAAAAGAGTATGGTTATTGGACAATCTAATGAATCTAATATATTAGACAGGAGTAAGATAAACTTGATAAGCTTGTGGTTCAGTATTCATGGAAACCAGACTTTCAACTTAAGGACAATTTGTTTGATTGAGGCTTATGTAAATATAACAATGGTATTTGTTTAACCCTGCTTTTTGGATTTTGCCACTAATTTTCATTGGATTCCACAAGAGATTTGATACGGAGGGAAGAAACTGATTTGGAAAGAAACGTTTACTCTATATAGGGGGATTTAATGTGGAGAAAACTATTTGGTGTAAATGTTAAGGTGCTGGGCTAGAAGCCAGGAGCTTGTAAGTTCTAGTTCCACCTTAGGCACAAAGCCAGGTGGGTGACCTTGGACCAATCACACTCTCTCAGTCCTAAGACTAAGAGGAAGGCCAGGGTAACATTCCAAAAATCTTGCTGAGAAAACTGCAAGCACTACACCAGAAGTCAAACACTTAATTTTGAAGGCCACCCAAAGTCTCTGTTGTGAGAGTGAGTGGCCATATAAATGATTTAAATGTGTAGGCACAAAATATATATATATCAAAGAATTCTGTTGTACATCTATTGACTTGAATGGAAGCGAGTCCAACAGTCATGCAGAACTTATTCCTGTCTATCATTTTTCAAGGGCATCTTTCTTAGGCACATATCTAGCCAAAACTAAGCAAACTTTTATGCCCTAACCCTAAACCTTCAGTGTATGCCTTTTCATTTACATACCTGTACTATAATTATAACTGCTTAGAAATAGTTTCATCCTATTTATTTGTTCTGAAGTTAAAGCTCAGAGGGCAATGGAGTTTGCTCTTAAGTACTAGACCTGTAGCTTTCCCCTTCTTGGGTGGAAAAGTGTCGTCGTTTTCCTTCCACCTCTAATTCCATACCTCTAATTTCACGCCTTTGATAAATCAAGACGGCGAATAATGGAAGCTTATGACACAATGAAACGCGTTAGTTTTTAAGGAGCCCCAAGGCTGCTTGTAACTGTAAAGAAAACTACGGCTTTGCAACCCCCAACCACAGGATTCCACGCTTCCTTGGGGTCCATCCTTTTGAGCTCCTGCAGAAAAGTCGTTGTTTTTTTTTTTCTGTAAGCAGCTAAATACGGTACAGAACCGGGCAGTTAAGGGTTAGGCTGGGCCTGGCAAGACAGTAGGTACAAAGGAGCGCAGCACCAGCCCAGCTCTTCCCGGAAGGGCCCAAGAGTACCTGCCATCTGGAGCGGCCTGGCGGGGTGCAAGGGGCTGAGGGGGTCTCCGGCGCCGAGACTGGCTCTTTCCACCACGTCGTGGTCCGCTCGGCAAAAGAGGCCGTCCTCTCGCAGCGCGAACTCGTCCCCAGGAATCAGCTGGCGGCTGCAGGCCACGCAGCGAAAGCACTCGATGTGGTAGACTTTGGAGCGGGCGCGCATCACGAAGTCGTTCTTGCTGAAACCAATGTTGCATTTGGCGCACTTGATGCCGTATAATCTGAGTTCGGATCCCGCCGGGGAGAGGTGAGGGGGGAAAAAGCAGGGAAGGGAACAAGGAGGAGGAGGAGAAGGAGAGAGAGAGAGAGAGAGAGAGAGGGAGGAGAGAGGAAAAAAATTATTTCATTTCAGACCCCTGTTCGAAGCAAGCCCCTTTTTTTGACCCGATCCGCCAGACCGCGCGTTTTTAGGCGCCCGTCCAAAGCAACCTTTTTCTATTAAACCGGTCCAGCTGGCTCTCTCACCCGTTTAAATGGAGGGGGGGGTCAAGTGAGGACCCTAATCCAGATTTGGAGCTGCTGTTTTTCGATGCTTGAAGAAAGCATCGCGGCCGGCGACGCACTGCCTGCCCGGCAGGGAAGGAAAGGAATTTTGGGTGAGGGGTGCATTTTTAATTTTTTTTAACTAATATATTTTACATATATTATGTATGTTGTAATTTATTTGTGTGCGTGTCTCTTTCTCCGACAGTGGAGAACTGCTCTACAGATTCCTGGAATCTAGGATTTTTTCCGGCGAAGGTGGCAGAGAATGGCAGAGAATGGCAAGGAAGGGAATCGCCTACGGTTAGCTCTAGAGTCTAGACCGATTAAAACGAGGGAGATTAAAGTGTTAAAGTCCTATTTTAAAAAAAAAAAAAACCGCGCCCCATCCTTTAAAAACACACAAACCCGCTGGTTCAGGCCGGGTCGACTTCAAAGCAAAGCTCTGCGGAGCTTCTAATTTACCCTCTCTTATAAGGATGCAGAGAAACCATACGCCTTTGCATGCTATCCTCGCCAAGATCCTCGCACGGGCACCAAAAATCCCAAAGCGGAAACATTCCTCTTATAGAGCGGGCCAGAAACGGGGTTTGAGAGGCAGCCATTCGCGGTAGTTGGGGATTCTGTTTTGGAGATTAAGACTCAAAAGGGCTAAAAACAGGTCTGAAGATTGGCCATTCGTACGAAAAGCGCTCTGGTTGAACTTCTCAAGTGTGTTTGGTTTGTTGCTCATGGAAATCCTGAAGCTCGTTGATTAATTTGTAGACGGTGGCGGCCGATGAGGCACGAGTCTCTGGGAGCTTCCTGGTTCTGGACTTGCAAGAGCGAATGGCGAGGCCTACCTTTTCGCCAAGGTTTGCTTACACGAGTGCAAGGACGCCCACCCAACTGGGTGCCCACCCATATTCGGTTCTTCTTTCTAAGAGAGAGTTGCGGCCGCGAGAAAACCCGCGATTTTTTTTTTTTGATTTTTTTCTTAACACTCCTGACTGTGAGTGCAAACGAATCGTTTTGAGTTTAGCTTAGCCTTCTCTACCTCGGAATTTATATTCGGAGTTTCTATTCCGGAAAGGAGGAGAAAAAACATACACCGAATCTTACAAACTTTCCTCCAAAATAGATCCGAAGCGCTTCTAGAGCAGGAACAGGCCAGAAACACCGCTCAAACCAGCGATGGGGTTAGGGTGATATGAAAAGGCGGATGGACAACCTTCTGCGCGCCCCAGATCTACCGAGAAATTATACTCAATGGCGAGCAAGGGAGCGAAACCAGCAGAAGATTGTCGCTATATAAATATATATATATATCAGCCGTTCCTTATCTTATCACTGTGCAACCTCTCTTCTTAAAAGTAAACCCGAGGGAGAGAAAAAAAAATAATGGATAATAAAATAATTACAAAGCCCCAAACTACCGGCTGTTTTTTTGTTTGTTTTTTTGTTTTTTTTAGCGAAGAAAGAAGCGACACAACTCACTTCGGCCCTGGGCCAGGAATGAACTCCTGGAAAGAGCAAAGACGGGGAAAGCCCCCCTCCCCCGTCGGAAAACGTTTCTTGGGAGCCGGCAAGACCCTCCAGGTCTACCAACCAGCCTCTCAAGGAAATGTGCATCAATCCAGGCCCCCTTGAACTTGATTTTACACTTGAGTAAGCATTTCCGAAAGAACGTTGTGGGTTTTTTTTTGTTGTTTTTTTTTGCCTTAGCTGGAAAGATATAACGGGGTTTGTCTTTTCAAGTAAAGAGATTTGCAAAAGAGAGAGAGGCCGAATTGAATGCTGCAGTCCTAAGCAAAAGGGACTATAGGAGAGTCATACCGAAGGCGCCAGTGGCATTTACTTCCGAGTCAACCTGCTCTATAAGGTTGGCGGGACAGACAGACAAATGGATAGCTGGGGGGGGGGGGTACCGTGCCTGTTACGTAAATTATTTGTTCCCGTTGCCCAGCCCCGGATTTTAATTTTTTTTCCCCTCCCGGTTCGGAAAGCCCTGGATTCTGAAAACGCATTAAGCAGCCATCGCCTTCCAGAAGAAGGCCGGCCGAAGTTCTGGGACTTTTAGCCGCCTTTCGGGAACCAACGGCAGGCAAGGAAGGAAACTGGATCTCGTTCTCTAGCGGCCTTTCTGAAGGCGAATG